>CM042235.1:21611405-21976405 GCA_023566465.1 Cottus gobio
TCCTACCTTGTAAGTTTAAAAGCACGCGTTACCAGTAGTTTTCCAAAAACAGAAATAACCACACACGCAATAACACCCAGAATGTGACAAAATATAGTCATTCTCTTTCGCAGAAATCCTCTCCTCATCATACTGAAATAGAAACTCAGCAGACTCTCCACACACATGCTGCTATTTTCACACTTACAAACTCACCGCTGCACTCAACCTGTTATTTAGATGCCGCAGAGGCAAACATATTGAGACCTAATTACAATGAGGTGAGTTAAATCACACTGTCAATGCCACCCGGCACCGACGGGCTGTTGACAAATGTGTCCAAACACTCAGAGGCATGTATGGCATGTTTTTGATTGGGGTTTTTGTTTCTCACTTTAAATTAGAGGCATGTCAGGGTTGTGTGTGTGTGTGTGTGTGTGTGTGTGTGTGTGTGTGTGTGTGTGTGTGTGTGTGTTAGAGTGAAGCCAGCCTACACAGGTCTGTCTTCCAGGTCAGTCATCCATACGCAAAGGTCAGACATCGACATTCCTCACAGCAAAAAAAAACACTCACACACACGCACGTGCACACACACACACACACACACACACACACACACACACACACACACACACACACACACACACACACGCACAGCGTGGAAAACAGCATTGCTCTGCCACATACCTCCAGTCTGTAAATAGGCTCCCTTCCTCTATATCTTTCCCTTCCTTTGACTCTTTTGACAGCGAGTGTGAATCCATAGATCATTTGGCCTCAAAGCTCAGCTTTCTCAACTGACCTGAAAAGGGGTGACATGGCCGAGGTCACTGGCTGAGATGGGGTGTGTGAGAGAGTGTGTGTGCATGTGTGTGTGCGTGTGTGCGCGCGTGTGTGCACATTGAGATGTGGTTGGACATTTAGAGAAAGCCAGTAGTGCATGGAAGATCTCGACCAATGTCTTGCCAAACTGTCTTTTATTAAAGGAATATCCATCCATCCATTTTCCACCGCTTATCCGGGGTCAGGTCTTGGAGGCAGCAGGTCCAGCAGGCTGACCCAGACTTCTCTCTCACCCGCAACATCTACCAGCTCATTCTGGGGGATCCCGAGGCGTTCCCAGGCCAGCTGGGAGATATAATCCCTCCAGCGTGTCCTGGGTCTTCCCCGGGGCCTCCTACCAGATGGACGTGCCTGGAAAACCTCTAAAGGGAGGCGTCCTGGAGGCATCCTAATTAGATGCTGAACCACCTCAGCTGACTCCTTTCGACACGAAGGAGTAGCGGCTCGACTTCAAGCTCCCTCCTGATGTCCGAGCTCCTCACCCTATCTCTAAGGCTGAGCCCTACAGAGGAAACTCATCTCCTTACCCTATCTCTAAGGCTGAGCCCTACAGAGGAAACTCATCTCCTTACCCTATCTCTAAGGCTGAGCCCTACAGAGGAAACTCATCTCCTTACCCTATCTCTAAGGCTGAGCCCTACAGAGGAAACTCATCTCCTTACCCTATCTCTAAGGCTGAGCCCTATAGAGCAAACTCATCTCCTTACCCTATCTCTAAGGCTGAGCCCTACAGAGGAAACTCATCTCCTTACCCTATCTCTAAGGCTGAGCCCGGCCACTCTACGGAGGAAACTCATTTCGGCCGCTTGTATCCGCGACCTCGTTCTTTCGGACACGATCCAAAGCTCGTGACCATAGGTGAGGGTTGGGACGTAGACCGACCAGTAAATTGAGATCTTCGCCTTTCGGCTCAGCTCCTTCTTCACCAAGATGGCCCGGTGCAACGCCTGCTTTACTGCTGCAGCCGCACCGATACGCCTGTCGATCTCCCGCTCCATTTTACCCTCACTCGTATTAAAGGAATAGTTCATCCAAAACCCAATTTTTGCTCTACGGAGCTCAGATGTGATTTCCAAAAGCTTGTCTCTGGCAAATAGCTTAATTCAATATATGCTGCTTAAAAAACGCATGATCAAGAGAGATTAAAATGGTGCAGTCAATGAAATAGCCTCATGAGAGTGTATGTGCGTGGTTAAGAAACAGGACAGGAAACATGGCGGTCTTTGCCGTGTTTGTGCAGGTTACTGTATGCTCGTCTTAGCGCGTTTTCCTGTTTTAGCCTTGCATGGACATAAAATGCGGCCTTACAATAGCCCATTGTCCCATCACCCCTCCACGCTTCCTGTCAGGTCAGAATTCGCGGAAATTAGGACACAGTGCAAACAAACAGCGGCAGATGCAGCTCTCCACCCACCGTCGGAGGAGAAACCCGGCTTTGACGCCGGGGTTGGGTGGTAGCGTTCCTGTCAGGAAGCTAATCAGCACCGCATCCCAGTTTGACGAATGCAAGAGATCCACATTTACAGTGAGCATGGGTGCACTCATGTGAATGTGGAGTGATGGGGATCGGAGCAGGAGGTGGTGAGGGGTGCAGGCTGGAGAACAGAGGAGTTGGGTTTGAAAAGCACAGAATAGGGGGGATTTCCAACTGAGGCCTTTGTGGTTTATGGAGTATCAAATGGAGTGTGATTACACCTACAGTGGGTTGGTTCGCTTTTGGTGGGAAAGTGGACTTTTCACATTTTTAAGGTTTGGCTGCATGTAGTCGAAACACGACCACTCTCTTTTGCAGCAGCCTGGGTTTAAAAAGTAAACATCTCTTTTATTTTCTTCAAAGATATTTGTGAAAATCACTATATAAAGTTCAGTCAAACCAAGTAGAATTGATGTAAATCTGACCTTATAACGTCTGACACAGTTCGCTGGAAGGATCTGATCATCTGCTTGTTTGTGCCAACTCAGCCTGAATGACATCACTCTCAGCTTGACAAACAACGGGAACTAGTGGAGCCAGACTCTGAATTAATTACTGAAGGTACTTGTTGTAATTTAACAACAAGCCTTTATCCGACCTAAATTGGCTCCAGCTGGTGAGACTGCTTGTGAAGTCATTGTGGATTAAACAGGAGATATAATGTGTTTCTTAGTGAGCTCTAGATGTGTTGGTATGCAGATTTTACTTAGTCTAGCTTTGGATAGAGCCAATGTCTTTATGCTAAGCAAAGCTAACCATCTGCAACTGTAGCTTCATATTTAGTGTACAGACACGAGAGTGGTATCAATCTTCTCCTCTAACCTTCGACAAAAGGGCTCCTTTTGTAAGTACAGTATTTTCTTACAGATGAACGGATGACGACACTATATGAATATGTTCTGGCACAATACTGTTTGTAAAGGTTTAGCTTTCAATTCCCTGTGTGTAGATTGAAAGGACCTGAACATTATTCATCACAATCTATTCAAGAGACAAAAGTACCCACAACTGCTGGTTAGAGTTGGAAGGTCTGTAATCTGAAAGGGATTAACTGGCAGACATGCACTCATATATACATACATGAACAAAATACTGACACCCGCATGGGAACGCATGGACAAACACACCCACGTGTTGCCAAATCCACAGACAGGCCAAAGAGTAAAGATACAATCAGGAAACACACTTGATGAAAACAAGACATTTGGGCTTTAAAAAAGTTAAATAATAAAACAGTCCCAACTGAACGCGTAATTGAAACTAAATCCTGGAGGAGGCGAAAAAGGGAGAGAGTGACGGAGAGAGAGAAAGAGAGAGAGAGAGCGTGCACCTGTGTCCACTGCAGACTCCTAGACGGACGTTTGGTTCCAGACTTCTGAAAAAAAAAACGGTAGCTGTTGTTATTCTAGGAGTCAAATTAGCAGACGGGCCGCTGAAGGTTGTCGAGGCCTAATTTAAACCAGTCTGACCGGTGGGGAGCAGATTGTGCCGCAGAAACAGGATTTACCAACTAGTCCTCAAACCGGTTTTAATGTTCACCGTGGCGATAAAAAAAGAGGATATTACATAGACTGAGGATTTTAATTGAATTAAGTTTGGTTTTGTTTGAAAGTGAGAAGTTGTGCTTTATAAAACAGTCTGTTGGCAGGCATAATGTCCAACACTCACAGAGAAAGACACTGGGCCACTTAAAAGCACAGTTAGATTGTTTTACTCTGTACCAGTGACAAGAAGTCATGGCTGCCTTTTTAATGTCTAAAAAAAAAATGTTTTTTTGCATAACGCATGTTAGTGGCAACATAATAAAACACAACTATTCCCGTAAGTGCACACATCACAACAGCACGTAACTCTTCTAATCATGCTGCACAGTTTGGGTGGGAGACTTTTTTTCCCTTCAAACCATTACTTACAATTTTAGAGGGCTGTTGTTCATTACCTGAAAATGTCTCTGGTCTCAAATGAAAATGCATGGCTGTTTCAGCAGTGAATTATTTTGCTAATTGGTGGAATTTCGTGGGCTTGTGCTGCTGGAAATGGTTTCAGCATACCTCGCAGGCGTTTGCACGATGGAAAAGTCATTTCCTGGAAAGACATCTACACGTTCTGTCTGTGCAATACTCAGCACAACGCCTCACTGCCTTCCCACTTTCCTCCTCTTCCTCACCAGCCTCCCTCATCCTCGCTTCCACATGCTTTCCTGCAGCCCGACTTCCTCTCCGTCCTCCCTTTTCCTCCTCCATCTCTTTATCACGTCTATCTCTTCTCTCACGCAGAAAATAAATAAATGATAACAGTAGCACGTTTACCAATCTAATTCTAGCTTTCTAAACAATAGCTCTTTATTGTTTTCAGATAGAAGTTAACAAAGCCCTTCATCAATTTTGTTGGTTGAAATGACAACTGTTGCTTTTTTTATCAGCCGTATAGCTACCAAGCAATTTAAGGAAGGTTAGCTCTGTGAGTTGATTCAACACGCTTTGGCTGTGATTTTGTAAGCATTTCCAGCTGTTTTAAAACAATAATCCTCTAACAGTCTTAACTACAGTTTTGATGGTTATTGTGCCGAAAGACAAGGCTAAAGCTCCTTATCCAAGGCAAAGAAACAAAGTTGTGTCTCACATTAGAGCCGACAAACATCTTGTTTAATCCACCACTCACACTTATGTTCTTGAATTTGGGGTTTTGAACGGTGATAAAAAGGCACAACCATCCACACCACTTCAACACGGTAAGTCCAAAGCCTGACAGGCCTGCTGTGCCTGGTTACGGTCGATAGGCTATGATTGGACAATCATTGTTCCAGGGAAAGGTTTCGCAAACCCTAACCCCCTTTTCTCCTGCTGTCTCCGTATTCCATAAATATCCATGACAAACTACTGACTCTGCTTTAACAGCTCAAGGTTGAAAAGGGGGAATATAAAAATCCCGAGCTTCTGAGCATCACACAACACTAACCCAGCTGACAAAGATCAAGGTGGAATCTTCTCTCTTCCAGACACCACTTGGAAAGACTCGATGAGGAAACACAAGAAGGCGCAGCAGAGGATGTTCTTCCTGAGGCAGCTGAGGAAATTCAACCTGCCAAAGACAATGATGGTGCACTTCTACACTGCCATCATTGAGTCCATCCTCTGTTCCTCCATCACCGTCTGGTACGCTGCAGCCACTGCCAAGGACAAGGCCAGGCTGCAGCGCATCATTCACTCTGCCGAGAGGGTGATTGGCTGCAATCTGCCGTCCCTCCAGGACTTGTTTGCTTCAAGGACCCTGAAGGAGAGGAAGATTGTAGCTGATCCCTCTCACCCTGGACACAAACTGTTGGTGTCCCTCCCCTCTGGCAGGAGGATGCGGTCCATCAGGACCAAGACCTCACGCCACAAAAACAGTTTCTTCCCGTCTGCCGTCGGGCTCATCAACAGAGCCCGGGTCCCCCTAACAGAGCCCGGGTCCCCCTAACAGAGCCCGGGTCCCCCACTGACTCTAATGACTCTGTCACCCCCAGACAATTCCCACCGGACACTCCCCTGCACATAGCCTTATACTTAAATACACTCGACACTTTAACTTCACACTTGCCACTTTCACACAACACTTACATTCTATGCACATTCCATGCACTTCATCTTACTTTTGGTATTTTGATATGCTACTGTTCAATTGTAAATATTCATTCATCCATTCATCCTCATTTATTGCACTGTGTTTACTGTTAAATGTTTATTGTTAAATGTTAAATGTATGCACCTTCCCGCCAGGACAAATTCCTTGTATGTGTAAACATACATGGCAATAAATGGTTCTGATTCTGATTCTGACATCACAGACAAATTGGTTGAAGTCAGATTGGCTGCCTTGACAACGTCGGACAAAAAGTAAATCCCATCGGGGGGTTAACAAGCACGTCATCACACACCTACTCATGAGGAGGAGGCTGGCTTAGGGGTGGATTTTTGTTTCAGTCAGACACAAACATAAAAATGTATTTCTCTATGGTGGCCATAGAGAAAGAGTTTGACACCAAAACCAACCTGCAGGTCTGTGCTCCAACACCCGCCTCTTCTTCCCCGTCTCTCTCGCTCTCTGTCGTGTTCCCTGGTTACATATAATTACCCCTTCATCAAGCTCGGGAAAGCAAAACAGTGATCTGTATCTCCGTATAGGAATGGTGGCCCAGTCTAAACACAGCCGCTGTATTGTTGTGCATTGGTGTGTGTGTGTGTGTGTGTGTGTGTGTGTGTGTGTGTGTGTGTGTGTGTGTGTGTGAGCGTGCATCGGGTTATAAGAAGGAGCGGATTTAAGTGTGTGTCACCAGCAGGTCGCACACAGAGGTCGGTCTCTTTGTCTTTGTGTGTTTTCATGGAACAAAAATAAATGTATCATAGTTTTTGTGTCAGTACACATCATCGGCTTTGGGTCACTTTGTGTGTGTGTGTGTGTGTGTGTGTGTCAGATGCAAAAGCGTCACAGGCTTGACACTGAGCATGTTGGCAAACCTGATTGTGTTTCCACCAATTTTAAATACACACACACACACATTGTGAAGGAGGGAAATATTCCCGAAAATAAGATAAACACTGAAATAAACAAAACAAAGAAAAGATGTAATCTGTGATGAAACATATTGCATTTGTATTAACTTTGCTGGCAGACAAACATGCAACACACTGAAAGTCTGCAGACCACAGAAGGAACATGTGGACCAAAAACCAGAGGAGTGCTTTGGATGTTCCTGGTTTTATCTCACTCTGAACATAACATTCTGGAGAAACGTCTACTTCGGGTCATCACACTGAAAAAAAAAGCTTTTCCAAACAACTCAGTGATAAGCAAATGCCAAATTGAGAGTGTTTTGCCACAGAGTCACTGAAGTGTGTGTTGCACTCTCAGCGGGTCCTGACACAGGCTGCTCAGAGGCATGAGAACTGGGGCTCGGTTCCCACCCTCGTGTGGTAATCAGAGAACAGTGATGAAAGTTCCTGACAGAAAATATATCAGCGTTTAACAAACAACAAGGGGATTTTAAGACTCTATATGGTTGGAAGAGAAGGTACATAAGGTCAAACTTGAAGGTGAGAGGGCGTCGAAACTAACGAATCCGTGAATCACCAAGTTTCAAGTGAGAGATGTACAAGTCGTGAGAGAGGTGGAAAGAAAAAAAGAGAAGCGTGGACCAAAAGAAATGGAAAGAAAACAGAGGGGGAGATTGTGAAAAAGCACTAAATTTGAAATCTTGCCTCCCTTTGGAGACACAGCTCTGAACGGCATCCAAAAACGTATGAGCTTTTTTGAACATGCCATGCCTCAGAACAGAGGTTGTTTATCTTGGGATGGAGTGAAGGGATGCAAGGAAAGCCTGGGAGAGAGAGGAGGGGCAAACAGGAACAGAGAGATGGACAGGAGGATTTGAGATTGTGCAAAAGAAATAAAAGGGAGGCAGAAGAGAGATGGGATGCTTGTGAAAGCGAGCTATAAAAAGGATGAGTTTCGGCAGATCTACCAAAGTGGTGTTTTGCTGAACTCAAAGTCAATACAACAATCAAGACAACGGGTCCAAACAGAGATTTCATGTAAGTATAAATCTACCTGAGTGTGAAGCCGAGACATGTCACCCAATGCTTCAAACAGAGATCAATCCAAGTGGTTTAGAAAGATAGCAGAGGACTGGACAAGACCGTATAGAGTCAGCCTCCACACTCGTCTACAATTGTACAAAACACAATTAAAAAAAGTGCCGACATTATTGCAGATAACATATCAACTACGATAACAGCATTCAAAACGCATGACTAATAAAAGACAGATTTCATCAAAAGAGTCACGGTGTAATGAAAATCTACACCAACAGGACTGTGCACCATTTACTCCAAGGCCTCCTTAAAAGCTCCCCACAAGTAATGAATCAGACATCCAGACCTTTCACATTACAAGGTTAGCTCCACTGGTGTCTATTCTATATATTTCTTCTTATTTTCAGAAAGTCCCAAGTGTCTCTCATAGTTTTCTGACTTTTCTCAAACGTAGCTCAAAAAGGATTATGCTGTGCATTTGTTGGGAACTTCTGCCGGGGATTAATACATAATTGGTGCTTTAGTGAGTATTTACTTCACCATGGCAGCATGTGTGGAAATGACCCGCGATACGAGTGCCATGCACATCAATGGTAATGGTAATGTCACCCAGTGCAGCAGTGTGGCTGATTAATAGGTGTTTAGTCATTTTTGGACCACAACAGAGGTTGTTTATTGTATTAGAGGAATAAGGAGGCTTTTTATACACAAACAATGCTTGTCAGAAGTATCAGTTCCATATTTGGTGTATTTTCTGCCTTGTCCTATAAACTAGACAAACACACTTATATCTGTTTATTGTGCTATTTACTGGCATTCTGAGGTGTTGGCATGTGGCATGTTTTAACGAGAACTAATGTAAACCAGTACAAAAATGAGATGTTCTGTAAGAATAAAAAGCTTGTTGATTCTGACTGGAAACTGGGTTGCTTTTTTTTTTGACCATTGAGCCAAAAAGCCAGGAGATTTGGTGAACAGAAATCCAAAGTGAATGTCACCGAATCTGCCAGAAGCACGGTGAAGCCTGGCCGTGCAGCACTCCATAGAAGTGTGAGCATAGTTAAGAGAGACATGACGGCCAAATACAGACTTTCTTTTTGACACACACGGGCATGGAATACACACACACACACACACACACACACACACACACACACTTATCCTCAGACGCCCTCTGGTATACATACAGATTAGAGGTGTGTATTAAACAGTGTCTTTGCTTAAAGGTCATTGAGCCTAACAAACCGATTAATCAGTTGGGACTCTAATGAAAGGGATGACTAAACAATTAAAACTAAAACATTCAAAGGCACAGTCCTAAAAACAGTGAATCCTGATTGGCTCACAAGCAAACCTGTTGTCCCAAAGCCTGCAGGCACCCTGGACCAATCAGGAACAAGTGACCACGTTTCAGTCATTTTGAAATGCTAATAACAGACGAACAGTACAGATCATTCCCCAAAATCAAATCAGTGTGAGATATTGTTCAAGTGGAGGAATGAACAGTTAGGTAAACCTACTGATTTAACATGATTGGTTACAAATGCAGCAAAGTGGCCTGATTGGGTGGATTTTAGTAACACGTTAATGCTCTGAGCCAATCAGGAGGAAGTATACTGGATTCATTCTTCAACTTCCTGTAAAATATGTGGTTATTTAAAAATACCCACATATCAATATTAACCAATCAAGTAAAGTCGTTTTTTAACCTGAGTTAACAGAAAACAGCATAAGTCTTGTGAGATGAGGAAGGGTGTAGTCTGAAACAGTGAACGATGTTATTGTGTTAACTTCCGCCTCCCAATGTGTGAGTTTGTCAGTTTGTCAGTGTGTGTGTGTGGGGGGGGGGGGGGGGGGGGTGGGGGGGGGGGGGGGGGGCAGACTTACAGGCCACCTCTGAGCTTTAATGAGACAGAGCTGTTAGGAGCCTTTGAGGACGGCGTAAGGATGCTTCTGTTCCTGTTGATAAGACACCGTTTCCTGTTGCACAGGTCAGCGGCGGATACATGGAATGTACACTTCATGGGACTACACCTCTGACTGCCAATCTATGAGTTTTGGATGTCAGGTAATTAAACTGAAGTTTAAAGCTGCATCTGCTGAGATTAAACTCCACTTACCTCAACAGAAAGCATCTCAAATGAGGCCTGGAGAGGAAGAACATCTATTAATGCCTTTGATGTAAACGCTATAATGTGGATTTAACGTGTTTGCTCAAATGTAATTCACGAATGAATCCTAAATGAGAGAGAGAAATACACACTGTGTTATAAACAGCAGTTAGTGAGCCATTTGTCCAACGACTCACCAGACTCAACTCTGGTTTACTTAAGTTGAATCCTCACAAACATGAGCCAACTGATGTCATCAGTATGAGTTTTTAAAGAGTTACATGGAAACATTGCCAACATGCCATTTTTAGCTTCCACTGTGAGGAAAACTTGGATTTTTTTAAATTTGTTATCCAGGTTTTATAACATGAAATATATGTCTAGGCCTACAAATCCACATCCACCTCGAAAGAAATATAACAGCAGATATTCCCAGATATATTAGCAGATAAAACCACACCATGTAATTTTTATACTTTGCTTTCTGTACAGATTTATTTATTTATTTGCACAATTCATACAATAAAATAAAAACAGAGAGATTAATGATATTAGTGCAGGAAGAGACAAAAGCCAACTTGGCTTATTTGAAGCCTCCACCTATATAATATTTAAAATTTTACAAACATAAAATGAAATATGCATAAGATAGACAACAACAGATTACAACCAACGTGCTGAAAGCAGAAGTTTCCTTTGGACAGAGTTAGCTGTTTCATGGTACACTAAGCTAATATCTATTAGCTGTAGCTTAAAACATGTACAAACTAAATGGTATCATTCTTGTGTGTACCTTAGGCAAAAAAATAAAAACATTTTCCAATACATGAAACTATTTCTTTAAAAAGTAAAACTGCTCATACTATCAGCAGATGGTTGCTTATTATAAAAGCTACAGTTATATTTGTTTAAGGCACATACAAGCCCCAAATGAAGGGGGGGGACATGTTAGATTTAGGTTTACCTGGAGCCACATTCTCATTGGACATCAAGGCACACGGAGTCACGTGCTGCAGAAGCAGCGTTTACTTGTTGCTTCAGAGCCGCGTTGACAGGCATGTTGTATAGAGACGTGTGGGAGTTCCCGTTGTGTGGCTCTCTGACGCTCTCATTGGTATTTAAGCGACGGCCCGCCCCTTTCCCCATCCTCCGGGCTGCACCGCTCAGCACACCCGGCGCACCAGCGGGACAGACCGGCTGCACCACCGGCTCCCTCGGACCGCACGGAGCTCACACACATTCCGAGTGGAAAGAGAATTAAACCGGACTCAACGCGTCACAGTTTCCGCGGGTGAGTTTCAATTTGGACCTGAAATGACTCCTCAGTGTTCTAAGACACGGAATGTAATTGAAAGGCTTTATAGTACTTTGATAGCCTGTAACATGCAGAGACTGAGTGAGTTTGCAGTAAGCACACGGAATCTGTTGAGCCTTGTTGGTGCATATTGAAAAGTGTATCTGTCTAATGTAATTTCATCATCCAGGGTGTAGCCCATTTTATCAATAGTTTAGTATACATTTGTGAAACATTCCGACCAGTTAGTTTTTTACTGTGATATTTGTATTGTATCAGAAAAGTAATATTGTTTGAAGAGGGAGTAGCAAAAAAATAAGGGTTAATATAAATGTTATATGTACATTTTGTGATTACTTGTGCAATGTTGCTTGATTATTTATACTGAAAATAGAGATGAATTCAAAGTTTCTGGGGGGAAAGCCTCCTGTTGACCAGAAAAAGAAAGAAAGCAAACATATTAGGTTTAGTTTCAGATAAGGTAATACCATTGAAATGTTGACTGAAACCAAGCTGTTATCAGACCTGCTGTTCATGGTCAGACTGTTAGTTGTTTTTAGTGTTGCCAGCGTCTCTGATGTCTGACGAGCAACTCAATCCGCTCCGTTCTGTTTATATTCAGCAGCAGTATATTCTTGGTCAGAATAAACTCTGCCACGGCTTGGATTTTTCATCGCTCTGCCTTGTAATTATAGCAGTTGCACGACATGACCTATCAATTTTTCAATACATGTCACTGACATGACCAAGAAGTGCTCTGATCCAGTGGAACGTGACAGGTGAAGTTAAAGTTGTTGGCCTTGAGGTGTTTTAATTACGTAGAGACCAACAGGCCACACAGTGTTGGACTCATTACAAGTCGGGGCAGTGGCCTTCTGACCCCTAGAGCCTGCCAGCAAGCCATGAGGGAGGCCACCATGTGAAATACACACACACACACACACACACACACACACACACACACACACACACACACACACACACACACACACACACACACACACACACACACACACACACACACACACACACACACACACACACACACACACACACACACACACATTGATTAAAGAGCTTGTTGGCCTGCTAAAGCTTGCCAATAAACACACACAGTGGTGATCAATAATGACGAAGCCGGTCAGCTTGTGTGATAATAACACAAATTCCAATACAAGCATTGATGAAATCAGTCTTCCTTACTGTGGATCAGTGCACTGTGACTTGTCCATGTTTAACTGGCCCTGTAATTCTCCCAGTTAGTCTCCCCAGAGTAGGTGTACAGTATATCCTGCTTGAGTACATGCTTTGATATGTCTAAGTCCTGGATGCACTCAGCTCAGCCAGCAGCAGATGATTAACACATGCATGTAATATGTTTCCTGTCCATCCCCCTCATATGATTTACGCTAATGATAGTACTTTATGAAGTAAATGAGTGCAGACATTCCCTGTGGTTTTCCTGCCTATTCCTTTTATTTTTTAAATTGTTTTACCTGAGTTCAACATTCCTCTGGGGGGGCCTTTTGTGACCTTTGGGTGTCATTGACGCAAACCAACCAGGAAGGGGTTAGTTGCAGAGGTGAGAACTCTCTGAATCCAGCTGCTGTATTTGTTTTCACACCACAGGTTTTTTTTTCTTTTTCTGCCACACATGATGATGGTGTTGGGAAAACTGCTCCATTACGGTCTGCCGTCACCAAATGGTCACAATTCACTAACAAGATGGTCCGACATCCCCCCAGTAAAGGAACATTTTTGGGAGACAGATCCATCAACAGCCTACTCCTTCCTCACTGCTGCTCCCCATTAACAAATGTAAAAAGGGATTATTTAGCAACTCACTTCAGATATTTTCGAATACAGATGTTAGTTGACTGGGTGAAAAAAATACTTTTTTGACCAAGCCACCATGCTTTTTAAAAAAGATAGACTCATGTCTGGCTGCTATCCAAAACTTTGACTGCATGTGAACTTCTCCGATGATGATTGATGTGTTATAGAGTTATACAGTTTATAAAGCTGTTCTCACTGAAACTATACAATATGAAACTTTAGCGCTGTCGGTGTAACTGATGAGAACAAAACCAGTTGGTCCAATGCTTCATGTTTAGTGATAGTTGCTCATGTTACAGAGAAAAATCATGCTCAACATGGCGTGTATGTGTGGAGGGTTCAGTCTCTTGTAGAGCCCAACAGATACTGTTTTTTATGATTTCTCAGGCCAATATCAATATAAAAACAAAATATTAGGTCATTTCTGTAACTTGCTTGCTTTCTTGCTGAGGCTTAGCTGAAAAGATCAAAATCTCTCATGTCTGTACACAAAGTATGTAGCGACAGCTGGTTAGCTTAGCTTAGCTTAGCTTAGCTTAGCTTAGGTTAGCTTAGCGTGAAGACAAGAAACCGGGTGAAACAGCCTGGCTCTGTCCAAAAATCTGTCTACCAACACCTTTAAATAAATATTTGAGCATATATTGCCAGCATCTTTAAAGTTCACTAATTAACATTATATATTGTTTCCCATTGTTCCCAGTCTTTGTGCTAAGCTAATCAGCCATATGTAGGCAAGGAAAGGATTCAAATGTATTTTAGAAAATGTCAAACTACTCCTTTAAAGACTTGTGGAGCTGGGCATATACAATGATCCAATATAATCAGTCATGTACAGCCTCAATATGGCTGCAGTGTCTTAACAGTTAAACTGGCTATTTTATAACTTCCTTCAAATACCTGTAATCAATAAGGGGGGTAGAAGCCAGGAAGAAGAAAAGAAAAAAATAGTTTATGTATGAGCGCAGAGGAGATATAAACTGGAAGAGAGCAGCAACAAAGAGGACAAATTGGGACTGCCAGCTCCAGCAGATGCAGGAAGCCTCGGAGAGTATGGATATTTGTTGGAGCATGAAAATGTTTTCTTGGCTGAGGAGGAAGTGTAGCCGTGTTTTGCTTGGATTCAGGCTGAGCATGGACGGGGAAAATAGAAACGTAATTGAAAGTCAAAGTGTAAGTCCTAAAAATGTGGCCTTATCTTGTATGTTTGTTCACCTGGTTAGCGGGGTTAGTGAGTGAAGGACATGAGAAGAGAGGCAGAGAGAAGGGAGGGCAAGAGCCGCCATTAAACACAAAGTCCATCACTGAAAACCATGGCAGAGTAAACATTTTGAGTTAAAGTCATCAAACGTGAGATGAATGAGGGTGTGTGGGCCTAACAGCTGTTTTAGTCAAGCCATTTCAGCCTTCCTAAGTCAGTCAAGACACTCAAAGAGAGGCAGGACATAGAAGAAGGAAGAAAAAGGAAAACAGTGGGAAGGAGCAGAGAAAAGATAGGAACATAATCAGAATGAGGGTAAAGTGAGTATAAAAGGAAGAGAGAGAGGACAAAAGGAGACACAATTAAAGAGAAGGCAAGAAACAGTAGGTGAGAATGGAAAAGAGAAACATGGTTTCAATCAGTGCAGAGGTCGAGAAGAAGGATGTTTGATGGTCGTGATCGAGAGAGACTTCACCGACCGATGCTTTGTTCAGGAATGTGTTCGTACACGCACACACACACTTACAGACACAACACACACGGCTCCTATTAGACTGTGGTTACTCTGGTTTATATCCAGCAAAGCCACCTCAAGAAAATACTGTACGTAGTGACATGGAAATATTTTATTGAGCCCGTCTGATGTATGAACGCACCAAAATCCCCCGAATGGTGAGTGTCCCGATGAAAGCAACGCAGAGCTGCACCAGAAAGATTTACTTTTTTTTTTATATCAGAAACTGGTAGCGTAACAGAAAAGAGTTTCCCCATCAACAGGGATTGAGTCTCATCTACTGAGTTTCTCCTGTTTTCATACAGTTATCTCTGTCACCACCTATATGTGCAGATTTGTCTGGGACAGCATTGAAAAAAATCTAACAATCTGTATCTGACTCAACTATATTTCTTATTTTCTTTTCTCTTATGTCTATAGTTTCTGGCCTCCTCCCCTCACATCTCGTCCCCCTTGTTTCCTCTGTTCGTCTGACCTTTTCTCTTTACTTGATTTCTCTCAGCATCCCTTCCTGTCATCTTTATTTCTGACCAATTTTGCCATCCTCTCCCTTCCCTCCATTTTTGTGAAAATGTCCTGCTTCCTTCCGTCACTTCTCAACCTTCCTCGCTTCTGTTTGAATTCACTCACTTTGTATTTTATTTATTCTCTGACAGGAATCGGAACCAGAGGAGCAGCCAACCAGGGTGGTAGCAGCCAGGCCTTGCCCAGAACAGACGCCCTACCGGGGGTAACGGAGGAGATGAAGGATTAGGAGATAATCTGGGGTACGTCCAAATCCCTCCTGTCGAGAGATCCCCTATTCTTTTCTGATATCCAACACGCAGGCAGGCGGGCTGCTACGGGGATTACAGTGTTAAACTTATTACCTTTTTAAGACTCAAGATGTTGTGTTTTTTTATTTTATCTGAGGCCTGAGGGTGCTGGCTGCTGTATTTGTGTGACTTTAACAGAGTAGCAAGTGCAAAGAAGGATCACAGAGGAGGGATAGAAGCATATGTGCAGATAAATGAGCTTTGCCCGGAGGGTCCAGATACATAAGAGGAGTCGGAGGAAGCGACCCCCTCTGAACTGTGGTCAAAGGTCTTCAACCGGATTACAGGCAAAGACAAAACACCAGAGCTTTCCGTAAGCACACAGCCAGAGTAATTAAGGGTTTGTATTCCTGTAAAACTGCAGGTTATCAATCAGAATGAGGTTTTCCGTGTTCAACCTTTATATACATGGCAAACTACTTCCTTTATTGTGAAAAGCATAGAGCCATTATGTCTGTGACCGGCGTCACTGGGGAGCTGTAATCAGAGGTGGCCTGTTGCTTCAGCACGGTTCATCTAAATGTGCACAAGGTCCCTGCGTGCTCACGCCATCTTAGATTAAACATCACACCTCGGTATACTGGTCCCTGGCATCCCTTTGTGAGCCTTGATATGGCTCTGCTCGGTGCTGGTATGTGCCGTGCTTCCTCCCTCTGCGCTCCCAGATGCCCCTCTTAAAACGCCAGCCAGGGGAAGTGGAGCGGAGGGCCTGGGACTGCGGTCAGCAGCAAATTACAAGGGCTGCCTTGGACCTGACGCAATCCCCATCTCTTGAACCATAGCAGGTCATTAATGAAGCCAGACGGTGCTGCGCAAGCGTGGGAGGCCTGGCGACATTTAGCTGCTGCAGTGGAAAGCTTTAAAGAGAACCAGAGGTCCATGTCAGGGCTGCTTCATGCTATCAAAATATTTTAGAATTGGATATCCATTACTCTGCTGGCAAAGAACAACACATGAGAAAAGGCTAATTTATTTTGTCTGCCTTTTGTTACCGACTTACATCGGTACATGGAGATCCAGAAAAACGACAAAAGGAAGTGAAAGGCTCCCAGTCAAGTCAAAAATATAACTAAATGCATCAATTAATAATACTATCAAATCATTCAAATGGAGTGTAAAAATAAATACATAGCTTTAACAGAAAATGGTGTCCAAGAATTGTAATTGACATTAGCTAGCCTACTTAGTTAGCATTACCTTACCGGCTAAAATGCTTTACTGTTACGAGACATTATACAGTAATGCTACAGAGGTTTGAAGGATATGGAAATTTTACCGGCGCAACAGTTAGCTTCAGCTAAGTAGCTAGCTGGAAAAGCTGCTACTCATTGAATGTAGCTTTCAGTGAAGCTAGCTAGTCATGCAATGCTCTCATTGCTTCATTGATCATAAACACAGAAAATGAGAGGAAAAGAAGGAATAGATAAATTACCAAAAATGGAAACCTAAAAAGTTGAAAAATAAATTGAGCCTGTGAAAAATAAATTAAAGTAAAATTTAAAAAAGAAAAAAGTTTTTTTTAAGCAACTTATTGGAGATTAAAAAAAGCATGACTCTTTCCTTTCACACTCAATTTTAATTGTAGTGTAATTAATTAACTAATGATCTTTTACTGCCTTTCGTCAGTCAGGGGCTCGTACACTGGCAGTCTAGCAGTAGGCTACAGTTAAGTAACAGCAGCGGTTTTCTTATCAGGACTTTTATATTATCTCTTCCCGTCTCGCTGAGCATACTTTGCCTGTTTGTAAACACATTTAAGTCTATTGAATGAACTTTGTGTAACCTTCATGCCAGACAAAGCACGACAAAATGGATGCAGGAATTCCCTGAAAGTCCACCCATTTTATGGATGAGAGGCAGTCTTTGGTTTTTGCACAGAGGAGTGACTGTGGTCTAAATTTAGATGGTTCCAGACCAGCGGCCCTTTGGAATCTTAAAAAACCTGCAGGACAGATCTAGTTAACGTACAGTATTCAGGATAGGACAGCTCACTGAACCTCAACGTCCACAGAATAAACTGCAAATGTCATCCCTCAAAATCAAGTACATCCCGGTCTACATTTTAAAGATAGATGTTTTTTTTCCCCGTTTTTACTCTCAATAGATGGTTCCGCGAAAGGCCGCAGAACCGCTTGCAGCTGGACTCTATTTCTGAGCTGATGTCGACAAAGCCCAAGCCCAAGGCAAGCGGGGGAAACCAGGCGAGCTGACCACACTCCAACTGGTTCGGCTTCTTCCAGGAACACCACTGCACAGTGTTCTCCTCAGTTTAATTCAGCCAGCTATGCATAACAACAAGCTACAAAGAGGGGGACAGAGTTTGGCTTCCATATGATAAACAGAGATAATATTCCAGTGAACTATTTGGCTCTGCGGGCCTGGAGTTTAACTTTTTCAGAAGTTACACAGTTTCAAGATCTTGGAATAACCTTTCAGAGCTATTTCAGGCCCATTCTTTGGACTGCTGCACTGTCAATACTCTTGACATAGATCTAAGAAGAGAAAAGTTCAACTTAACCTTTTTCGTTTTGCCATTCATTGGGATTAAAGGCAATTCCAGACTTGGTTTTAAGTAGATTCAAAGTCATTCACCTCTTGTGATCATGAATCTTCAGGAAAAGTTGTCAGGCCTCAAAGGACTAGTCTCGCACTCCCACAGCAAGCGCCGCTTTAAAGGCGACCTCACCCTGGACATGATCAGCCCTCCTCTGGGGGACTTCCGCCACACCATGCACGTTGGCCGCGGCGGCGATGTGTTCGGGGACACGTCCTTCCTCAGTAACCACGGCGGCACCGCCAATGGGAACAACGGGGAAACGGATTCCATCTCCACCCCTGACAACAAGATCGGAGCGTTCTTCTCCAGGACGCTCCGTCACATCAGGAGGGGCTCTGACAACCGATCCACAGGAGGATCCAAGGATCTGTCACCGCCACCTCCCGTCCTTTCTCCCATCATCAAGAACGCCATCTCCCTCCCCAGGCTGGATGTGGATGTGCCAAATGGGAGTCCCACCGCCAAAGTGCTCTTTCCTAGTCCTCAAAGCACGCCAGAGGAGAAGAAAAGCTCTTATGGTGAGTTCCTTTTTTTTTATCTGCTATAATCAAACATTTTACATCAACAACTGATTAAACGACTATGTGTGTTAAAGGGGTCAGCCATATTACGAACCCAGAGATAATTATTAACAAACTCCTCCTCTGGTTTTGAGAGCTTTTTAGCATATTTAAACTAGTTGTTTTGGTTTTCCAAAGTTATGGTTAACAGACAAAAATGCTCAAAAAAAACCCATGTATGCCATGCTTATGATCAACAACAGGAAAAGGGAACCAAAGGCAACCAAAAGATGCATTGTGGGTAGTCTATTGAGGCTCCTGTTGGTCTGTCTTTTACAATATTTTGTTCCCTTATAATGAATGCAAATTGTTGCTCTTTAACTCTGAGAGATAAAACGCCATCATTGTTTTTGATCGCTGAAAAAGTCCAATACATCTTGACATGTCATGTCAACTATTTTTGCCCACTCATTCAAGGATTAAGAAATATGCACCGCCAAATCCTTAGTTACTAAAATCCAATTGCACTGTTGCTGAACAAAGAGAAAACACAAAGGTCAAATGAGTTAACAGGTATTAATACTGCAGAGAAGTGGAACCATCTGGAGAGCCGCGGTGAAACTTGTCCATCAGTTGTACCCAGTGATCTAGACAGATTTGACCCAGATGTCCTTATGAATCACCTCGGCTCATAATCAGCAGAGCTCGTACTGATAACAGAGATCCAGACAGAGCTGGTAACAAGCTGTCTGAGAGGCTCAAACACACATTACATCACAGCTGACACCACCTCTTTAGTGTGCGTGTGTGATGTTTATGTGGATGTAAGCGTTTGGGTATGATGGCATTTTTATCACTAAACATAATTCACTCACTTTTGTAGCGATAACTGGAGCTCCTTCACTCTCCTGTATTTAAGCATTATGACACATGGATGGGAGTCGGCTGGGTTCCTCCATAGACTGGTGCCACTGGTTACCTCTCTCCTGCATTCTGGTTAAAGTGTGTTAATCTGTGAAGTCAGGCGCTGTTTTCTTCGGGTGGTACATAAAAACCTCCAGACTCTCTGCCCTTTACGGGCTGGCATTGAGAGGTGCTGCGGTCATTTTAGCCGTTTGGGTCCTCATGAAGACGGCGGTGTGAGTGTGGGACTTGTTAAGTGATCTTGCAGGCCGGGCAGATGATTCTGTTCACAGCAGAACTTTGCTGGCTGGGGTTTGCTTGCTCATCCTCAGACAGGGTGTTCTCCAATGGGTGTACACTGCCCCCTTCTGGAACTGTATGATAAACCATGTGACTTCATAATAATCTGAACTATATTTTGTGTTTGACATAATACATTTATTTATATATATAATGTTGTGTATTGACATCTGTCCTCTCCTCAGGTCTGGAGTCTGGTTTTGTCACTCTGCCTCGTCTCTCCCGCTCTGAGCGTCAGCAGCCTTCCATCTCTCTCCCCACTTCCTGCTCCCCTAACATCCACCGCGGCTCTCTGACCGACCCTACAGATGCCATCTTATCAACCTGCTCCGCCACCATAATGACCTTTGACCCCAAACCCACCGCCTATTCTGACTCTCTTCCCTCCCTCACGTCTTTGGACACCTTCACCTTTGACCTCGGCCCCTCCCTCATGAGCGAGGTGTTCGGCCTGATCGACGGCCACCCGGAGGAGCATGCCCACGCCTGGGAGGGAGAGGAGGCGGGGTCAGCGTGTGGGTTGACCAATGAGGGGTCGGAGATGGACTCGGCTACTATCTCATACGTGGATTCCTTGCTGAGGGAGGACTGCGGGGGCAGGAAGAGCCCACATGGGACCGAATGGGAGGAAGAGGAGGTGAACGGAGTCGGGCTTTCTGATAAAGTACCCGATGTGGCGATGGGGTCTCCTGAACGAGCCAGGTTGGAGTTAGGGATGGAGAGTGAGCGGTTTCAGTGTGCTGCAGATGTGCTCGCGCGCCACTATGGCAGCCATGCAAAGGGACGGAGCAGGATGGAGGTTGCAGATTCAGAGATGATGACCAGCAGCCAGCCCGAGAACAAAGTGGCCTACAGCTACATGGACGACGAGGATGAAATCAAAGTCTGAGTGGAGATATTTTAATACTACAAAACTGTCTCTGATGTATGACTTCTCTTTAATTCCAATCAAATCAATCATCTAAAATCTTGTTGTGGTCAACGAGGCTGGCTCTTTTGACAGGATGACCATGAAAACTACAATCCAGTATGCTTCATATTTGATCCTTTACTTTTATACAATCATGCTTTAAGGATGTACAGTTTTGAAGCAGAACAGTCGCTGAATGTATCTAGAAGGAATGAAAGACTTGATGCTACACATTTCCAGGACCAGCACAGAGGGGGAGAATGTGTTTTTTACGAAAGGTCGAAACTTTAAAAGGACTGAAACAAAGAGGAGGCATGGGAAGCGAGGATGTGCCAGAGAATGTAGATATAGAGATCGTCTCAAAGGAACCGCCAACATTACAAAGCCATTCACTTTATGCTTTTTCACACTTCTTCACTTGCGAGGGGAAAGATTCTCAGTCACTAATGAGAGAGGAAGTAGGGAGTAGTAACATAGATTCAATCTTATTACAACCTCCTGTCAACTCCTTTCACTCAGGAATATACTACTTGGAAACAAAAAGGGAAGGGAAATAAGAGTTCTGGAATCTCAGGCCTCATTAGATTAACCAAACATCTCAGTTAATAAACTACATGGATTGATGGGATATGACAAGTGATATTGGTATTTGCTAGTCGCATCTAAAGTTTAACCCTTTAATTGCTTTTTTAATGCTGCAGTCTCCGTGCACCTTTTATGATTATGAAGTCTGACTCCTGTATACCTTTCTTTTTAAAGAATTGTCATTTATATGTTCTTTTATACGTGTACATGAAGATATTAAGTGACCTCCTATAAATATGTACTTACAGTATGAGCACCTGCAGTACATAGTGCAATTCACATCCATCCATATGCTGCAGTCAATGCCAACTATATATTATAATGATGATAAACAATAAAGCTGTTTATAATTAGGTTGAAATGCATTTATGTACATAGTTTCCACAGGTTTAAGGTTTGAAGTCGGTTGAAAGGAATTTTCCACCCAAAACTCCTTAAATGTAGACCTGAAAGGTGGTTGTTAAACATTTTACATTTACATTAAAGCTCACATGAATTACATTGTTTTTGTATATTTATGGAAAAATCACCCTAAAAACACCCCAAACAGCAATTGGAAGGCGGTTCTGATGGCTGAATTCATTTATTGAGGAGCTATTATTTTAACCAGAAAGAATCGCTTTCCTGGAATTATTTTAAACTTTTGGAAATGAAGGGTGTCAATACCTGAAGAATAAATAAATGAAGCTAGTTACAGAAACATTTATAGTCCAAACAAAAGTGAAGTAAAGTTGCAATATAAAAGATTCAGAGCATTAATATAGAAGCAAATAACTATTTGCTATGTAAAGATATAGTGGAGCAAAGTCTACCCGGGCAGAGGGGTTACAGCTGATAACCACCGGCGTTGTGGTGGGAGCGGAGCTCCAACCCTCGGTTCGGTTCGCTCTGTCAGCACTTGTTTGCATCGTCCGGCTGTTAGCACCGTTAGCTATGAGCCGCTGGCTCAGCTGTCGCCATGTTGAGAGCCATTGAGAGGCAATCGTAATGCTCTCAATCTTGTATTAAGCACCTTTTAAGCTGCAATATATAAAAGATAATATACAACACAGACTGACAATATGGAAAACCTAACATGTTTAAGTAGTAACTTAAACCGTGGGCTGAAAAGCAGTTTTTTGCAGCTCTTTCTGGTTGACAGTTATAAGCCTGTTTCACCCCTGACAGGTGCGGTGTGGTCAGAAGTCCAGGAGCACACCTGTCCATCACTGCAGCAAGATTCAAAAGTGGAACCACTGGAGTTCAGCAAAGACAAGATTTTCAGGGATGTTAAGTTGCTCTTTAAGGAGCTAGAAAATCCACATGTGGTGTTTCTCTCACTGTGCTAAAGAAGGAACCGCTTTCACCTGTGATGGTGGAGGAAGTGGTGGAGGGCAGTTTGGGGCTTTGAGTCCAGGCTTTTTTGGAGGGGGCTTTTTAACGCTGGCCGACTGAGCTCGGGGTGCGGGTGTCGGCTGGGTTGTTGTGTTCACCGCGGCCGGGCCTGTGGTGGGCGGAGGGGCCTGGAGCTTCGGAAGTACTGAGGGTCTGGATTTAGAGTACTGAACTGTCAACTGCTCGTTAGCTTGGTTAGCTTTGGTCAGGTTGAAACATCTCTTTGCTGCAGGGTGAGAAAAAAAAGTGTGATTATAAGAATGCCATCTGAGAGCGAACAGATGAAGACAAGGGTGGCAAGATATTGCCGTGTAACTCAGTGTGCTGACTACAACTCTTCTTTAAATTTTAGCATTGCATTATTTTAGCATATTTATCCTGTAATTTTCAATGTTTAGGGAAAGTTACATCATTTCACTTTTAAATAGAATTTTAGATACAAATGTGATTAGAATATATGCAACAATTAGATAAAACAGATTTTATCAAATCAAAAAATGAGCCAGTGTCAGTATTTCAGCCTACAGCTTGTGAGTGAGGCGGCTACAACAATGTGAGAGATGACGCATTACCCTGGAGCTTATGTTTTGGTCAGTGGTATGAGACTTCCTGTTTCCTGTGTACTTTCCGGTTGTTACAACAAGAGCAGTAGATTTATTTTCTCTCTGTCAGCTTGACCCAACAAGCCACCACTTGGACTTCGTAAGAGGAAACTGTACAGGATATTACACAATAGAGGTAATATATAAATTATGTGATGTGATTCTGCCCAAAAACAAAAGCGAATGAAGGGGACTGCTGTTTCTGTAGGAAAATAGGTTTTGGACCACTTAAAGTAGCTCTTCACCAATTCACATAGTTCAGTTGACTTGTCTTGAGGAGTACTACCCAGCCCATAAAAACTGATGACATTTCTCCCGTGGCTCTGACAAATCTGAGGTAATGACACTGATGATGTCATAATTATATTATACATGGGTTGCAAGCTTCAACTTTGCAGTGAACTTGAGGCAATATATTTGAAACACATCGGTATTTACCAGGCAGGACGGCTGCAACAAAAGACACCGTTGAATTGCATTATGGGAAATGTAGGAACCAGTGTTTCTTAAACTTGGCCAGCACTAGGAAGTAAAAGTCTTGATGTCTCTGCTTCTGCTGCTTCAATTTTGACCATTATTTTACTAATATGTCTCTCTTGCGACCCCCAAAGGTTTAAAGCTAAAATGCTGGAGTGCCAGAACAATTCAGCATCTGAGGTTTGGACAGCCATTGGACACATTGGACTTACGTTTATATGGTGAGGTAATCGTCACAAAAGCTCTTGGGGAGTCTGGAGGAGCCTCCAAAATTGACTCCAGTTGGCCTTCATCCGAGCACTGCTTCTCAGTGGGACTCCTGATCTGACTTGGGTTTGCTGCTGATCTCGTTGCTTTAGGAAGTGCCGTAGGCCCCGAAGTGTTGGTGGCCACGACAGGGCTGGGATCAAGGGAGCATGAGCTGCTGGATGTTGAGCGTTGATGCGTTGGTGCTGCTGTGTCAGCAGCCGGTTTGGCCCATGTGGAGGTGCCACTGCGACTCAAAGAGCCAGAATTCACCAGAAAGCAGCCAACACTGTCCGGAGAAGCTGTGCTGATGGAAAGAAATAGACAAACATATTGAAATGAGCTACAACTATTTAAAATCATTACCTCTTGCAGCCATTTGGAGCCGCTAGTGCGCAAACATAGCACAATCAGAGTGGTACCTGTTTGTCTTTGAGAGGGGGAGGTGATAAGAGGAGCAGGAGGAGGCCGTGGATGAAGAGGACGACACTGTTCTGCTCACTTTCTCCTTTTCTGAGATCTGAGACTGGGAGACGGGGGCTGGCATGGACACATCCGGGACCTTGGGAAGTTCTGGGATCTCAAAAGAAACGGCTAACCAAAACAAGAAAAGATTACATGAGTGATACATCAAATTTACAACATTTCATTAAAATGATAATTCCAGGTTATTTGTTTAGTTCTGGCCATCTTTCCTATTGGTAATAATATCCTTGGACTTATGAGATCTTTCAGGTGCAGTCAAACAACCTTACACAAACCCTAATGTCAACTAAATGTTTTTGGAAAAGTAACATTACAGGCAAATATAACTCAAACCTGAACATTTATCAGAGTTTACAGACAGACTTCCTGGTTCGACTTTGACTTAAGATAAGATAAGATATTAGTCCCGCAGTGGGGAAATTACAGGATTACAGCAGCGTTGCTCAATACGTAAAAGATAAAAAATCAAGTAATATAAATAAACAGTAATAAACATAATAAAACAGTAAAGAAGAAAATTGAATGTACAGTAGATGTACAGAAGCGGTTAGTGTTTCCTGTCCAAGGTGTTTGCTGAGTCCCTTAATATGCACATCTTACAGCCACTTTGTCATTGCAATGTTTGGTAATACCGTCTGGTAATATACAAAGAAATACAGGGACATAAAGCCAACAATGAGCCTCTTTCTTGAAGTGTTCAGATCTAATTTTAAAATCTGTATTATTATACGGTACATGTTCCTTAAGAAATATAGGCATTAACAAGGTGCCACAAACTAATTATTTATTACTAACTAATACATACACAGTTGCACAGAAAGTGGCGTCAATAGGGGCCCACAGCTCCTAGAATGTATTGATCCGGCCTGATGTTTACAAATTGTCCGAGCATTTGACTCATTGTAGGAATGCTGCCATGTTCTTAGATCCCAGCTATGAATTTACAATGTTATCATAACCAAAATAATTGATAAAAGGCCGGAAAAAAAAAGTTGTCCAAGTTGTAATAAACCATAATCGCTTAAAGACCGAATACTGGTGTCATGTAAAGAGTGTACATCTGTTCGTATACCTTCGGGGAAGAGGCTGGAGCTGTACTGGATGAGAGGCTCAATGACCGTCACCACTTGGACTGAAGAAGCTGACGCCATGTCAAACAGAGCAGCTTCCCTAAGGAGGTAGACACGAAGGACATGTGGGACAGACAAGGGCTGCAGAATATGATGATGTCAACTCTGGTCAAATTTATCTATGAAAGATAATGTGCGATGAATGCAGTGTCTTTCTCCAACCATGAAGACAAGTTGTCACAGAGGAAAGCACCCTGCCCATTTAGGTTTTACCACTGAGTGTTTCAGCACACCAAACTGCACTTCCTGCAATGTGTGCACAATAAAAATAACTTCACTGCAAGTGGTATAACCAATACTACTAATAAAGCCTAGTCGACCGTCTGTCACAGTTCATCTGTTAACAGGATGCTGCGGTTCAGGTCATGTGACCAGCGGCTCCGGTTGATGAAACATGCCCCCAATGCTCGGTGCTTTATAATATTAAGACACAAAGGTGATGAAAGAGGAAGAGCAGGGCGGGGGGGGGCGTGTGAATGGAGCATGGTAATAGTACATGCAGGGTAAAGACAGGGGGGGTAATAGTACATGCAGGGTAAAGACAAGGGGACGATCAGGTCACTACGCACCCTTCAGCTCGGGGCCAGAGCAGGTTGGGCCCCAGGACGATGGCAATGTTGCTGGGTGTCATTTTGTTGACAGCCTGCTGCTCAGACAGCAGAGACAAGAACTGGACCAGATACCTGACAGAGAGGAAGAGGAAGCCAACAGGTACTAAAGGGAGGTAGTCATAGTATGTGATTCAAGAGGAAAGGAAATGTCCACAATGAGGCGGCCTACACACCTGAGGTTCTTGTAGTTGTCTGGCGGCAGCTTCTTCAGTAGTACTCTGAACTGCTCCAGCTTCTCCGTCGGGTCTTTTTCGCTGCGAAGAAATAGATCTAACTCAACGAAAACAGACTTTAGCCAGAGGATAAAAGAAAAGGATATTGTGTAGATATTATACACACCCTGCTGCTTTAAACCAGTCATTGTAGAGTTCAAAGGTCAATAGAGGTTCGGGAAGTTCTCGCAGGTAACACTTCAAAGCTCCTGTCACAACACAATTTTTGTGTTGTTAGATATATATATATAAAAAATAAAAAAATAAAAACACATACATATAATTTAATGAAGAAAAAAAATAAAAAATAATATATATATATTTATATATACACATAAATGTTAAAATATGGCCATGATATTTGCTGTTTCTCCTCACTGCTGGCAAAAGGGGTTCTTCTCAACTTATGAAGACTTATATATTACTGTTCCAAAAATTCTCCAGAACACAGGAAATCAAGCATTTCAAATTACTGGAAGCTGCAACAGTGGCTGTATTTGGATTTTGGACCTGAAGGACTCCCTCCCACCCACACTGGACCCACTCCAGTTTGCCTACCGCAGCAATAGGAGCATAGACGATGCAGTCTCCTCAGCACTGCACTCTGTGCTCACACACCTGGACAACACCGACACCTACGCGCGATTGCTGTTTGCTGACTTCAGCTCGGCTTTCAACACTGTCATCCCCGCCAAGTTAATCACTAAACTTGGAGACCTGGGCACCAACACCTCCCTCTGCAACTGGATTTTGGACTTTCTGACTAACAGACCTCAACATGTTAGGTCAGGCCATACCTGCTCCACCACCATCTCACTCAGCACCGGTGTGCCACAGGGCTGTGTACTCAGCCCATTCCTCTACTCCCTCTTCACCTACGACTGCAGACCTATGCATGGATCCAACTCCATCATCAAGTTCGCAGACGACACCACGGTGATTGGTCTCATCAGCAACAACGATGAGACAGCCTACAGGGAAGAGGTACAGCACCTGGCCACATGGTGCAGCGGGTGGTGAAAACTGCCCAACGCATCACAGGAACTCCACTTCCGGCCATTGAGGAAATCCAGAGGAAACGCTGTCTGCGTCGAGCTCGCAGCATTCTCAAGGACGCCTCCCACCCTGCACACAGACTGTTTTCCCTCCTGCCCTCAGGCAGACGGTTCAGATGCTTCCGGACAAGGACCAGCAGACTGAGGAACAGTTTCTTCCCCAGAGCTGTTTCCTTATTGAACTCTGCCCCATGCTGACACCCCCCCTTCTCCCCAACCACCTCCACCCACAAACCCATCTCCTCGTCATCTCCCCCCACTGACCAAAGACTTTACACCTGCACTCAAACACTTTTGAACTGTCTGCACTAAAAACTGAGCATTGCACTAGTCTAGTAACGTTAGGCAGCTACTGTTTATTATTATTATGCACTATTTAACGTTCACTCAATCTGTATTACTTAACTTATCATATGCCCATTTGCCTTTTGTAAATTATGTTTATAGTTCCTGCTTATAGTCTACCTACATTTAATGCACAAATCAACCTATATAACATGTACATATTACCGCAATCAATCTGTATATCCCGTACCTATATCACTAACTTATTATCTGTAAAATACTTATTATTATCTGTATATTGGTATTTACTGCTATTGCACTTCTGGTTGGATGCTAAACTGCATTTCGTTGCTCTGTACTTGTACATGTGTAATGACAATAAAGTTGAATCTAATCTAAAAAAAAAAATATTAAACGCAAACACAGAAGAGGAAGTGGGGATTTAGAAAGAGCTGTTGATTAAACCAATGAGGAAGAGTGCCCACAACAGAAACTCAAACTCCACTCTGAGATGAAATCTAACCAAAAAGAAGTAGAAAGATCTTCACCGGCCACAGCATGAGGGTCCATGCTGAACTCGCTGTAGTCAACCACATCATGATCCAAACAAGTCTTCAGCCTCTTCACCACTGAGGCGGCGGCCGCCAGACGGAATAGACCCTGAAGGACGAGGAGGAAGAGGAGGAACAAAACAAAGATGGAGAAAAATAAGAGAACAAATTGGACCGCAGGAGACAAGCTCAGGGCCGCAGTCAAAACCAGCCATGCCCAGAGCAGCGCTTGTCAAATACACAGTCCATTAACAACATGATTCCATTTGTTGCATGCAAAATGACACATATTACTTTGCCTGAGCCTCTGCACATCCTTTAAATTAAATATGTAAGTGTAGTTGTGTATAGATGTATCATCACCTCACTGCTTGTATAACAACGGACTAAGAACAAATTAAACTTAATCTTATATTAATGGCTCAGTCTGTGGGGACATGGCTTGGGATCCAGAGGGTCACTGGTTCAAGTCCCAGCACAGATCAAGTACGGAGCATGGACAGATGGCTACCGAGGTGATCTTATCCCTCTTCTTCTTTCTCTCTGTAGTTTTAAATGACCTACTGACAGAGCCCAACTCTGCAGAGATTACTTCCCTCTTAGCCACGCTAGCGGCTTGGCAATGTCAGTCAGTCAACTTAAATGTATCTGTTAGAAAGATTGGCCAAAACATTTTGCCCAGATAGCTATCCATGGTCTCAGGGTATATTTAGGTGTACGATCACTAAATCATCACGGAGCTCCTCATGTCAGTCCTACCTCCTCAGTCATGCCCGTTGTCAGCAGCATGTGAACACACTCCTGGATGGGTGCAGCGATCTCTCTGTTGCTTTGAGACAGATGAGAGAGCAGAGGCTCCCCGTAGACCTTCTGACTGGAGAGGCTGAGCCGTGGCCCTGAGGAATAAGCACACAGAGGAGATCAGAACTGAAAACCCCAAAGACAGCACAGCAAACAAACTGGTGCGGACTAACTTCTGACCTTTTTGACTGTGATTCTCTTTGAGCTCGCTGATGTTTTCGTTTAGGAACTCGTGTGAATGTTTGTGATATTCCGCTTGCAGCTCGAGAAGCTTTGGATGGAGAAACAAGAGAGGCACATGTGTGCCTTTGGTTTAGATAGCGCACTTAGAAGAAAAGAAAAAACAAGCCATCACAACTGCAACTCACACGCATGAAGTAGTTAGCGTAGTGGTCTTCTTTAGTCGCAAAGTGGTACAGATCTGCAGAGTACTGGTCCTACAGAGACAGGCAGGTCAGAGGTCAAGGCTACCGTACTGATTACAGGTGCACTCTGCCACAGGGATGGATACTGGCTGAAGCTGTGGTGGCTGAAAGAGAAACCATCGGTACCTTGATGCTCTCCAACCTTCTCCAAGCTTCTTCCACATCCTCCTTCAGCCCATCCTGCTTTGCCTGGGGACCAGTGCTGGCTTGGCTCCTGACCACACACACAGAGAAAAGAGTTGAATTTGTATTTGCTGCTTTGTTGGTGGGTAAGCTGTCACACGCTGACGGTGGAACTCGCCTGGTTCTTGCGTTGTTCCAGTCTGTAGTGAGCTTTGCAAACTGCTTCTTGTTTTTGAGAATCTCTGGTAAATCATCCTGGAAGGAAAAGAAAACACTGAGCGGAAAAACTCAATTTAAATTGGTTCAAGAGCTATTCAATATCAATGTTTTATATTTTGCTGTGTAGTTGACTCAGGCATTGACTCATGTGCCTACTTTACACTTCTCGATGAATACATACTGAGGATGGAAAAAAAAGAAAGCAAACACTGTGTATGTTCTGATACAGATGTGCAGCTATTTTCACACCTGCATGCACACTGGATGGTTCACATGAGGTTTCTAGTCGCTACGAGACATTCTCACCTCGCTGAGCTTGTTGAGCGGCTCCAGGACTTCCTTCTCCACCTTCATCTCAAAGTCTGCCAGCATGCTGGCCAGCATCTTCTCCATGAAACAGCACATCTCCAACACCCTCCTGACACACAAACACACACACGGTCAACTCCTGTCTTACATCAGGAGGATGTCACCACTAAAAACGATCAAAACTAATTTACATTCCGCTCTAGGGACTGAAGAAACAATGGCCCCAGGTGTAAATAAAAGACGTGAACATAAGCTGTCAACAGTGTGTGGGATCCTCTTTCTTTTTCATCCAGAACTGAAAACTGAAGTCATGAGGGTTTCACATGACGCAGCCAATTCAAGAGCTCAGGTTCCTGGAGGGAGGAGGATGGACGTCACCTGATCGAGGACGCTGCATCAAAGTCTTTGAGGCTCTCCGCCATGCTGATGGACAGCAGCATCAGAGGCAGCTTTTTCTGTGGAGACAGAAGCAGACGAAACACCTCTCAGTAGCCACTCAGATGTTTGCAGACGTGTCCGCGTGGCTGCAGTCGTCGTGGTACCATTCGTTTTTCAGCCTCCAGGCCCGCCTGACTGTGCATGCAGCCCTGCAGCTTCTTGTGCAGGACCTGAGCCGCCTTCTTGGCCGGTTCCACCCGCTGCTCCACCTTCAGCCGGAGACACGCGATGAGCCGTTAATCCTGTCATTAACTAGTGCTTTTTAATCAACATGATGCATGTTGTGGAAATGTGTTATTACTGCGCTTTTTCTTTTAGATGGTGTGGTGCTTAGTGGCTTTTAATCATGACTCAGAAATAAATCTGAATTTGAATGTTTGCCATAGATTTTCTCTAATAATGTTCATTCAGAGTAGAATTTTCTCTTTTTCTCACCACAACCAGGTCCTCGTGGAGAAGTTCAGTGGCATCTTGTGACCTGCAGAAATGTATGCTGAGTTGGTTAGTGAATATATGTAAACGACCATGATGTCAAAACCGATTTTCATTCTCAAATATAATTTTATTCACCAGCTCTCAGCAAGAAAACCAAAAAGCATATCTCCCACAATGTTGAATATTTGTATATTCTCCGTCATAAAATAAATGTCTCTGGTTTTGTACCATCGTGAGACCAACACATTTGAGGACATGTAGCTGGACTTAAAAAGGGTTTCCTAAGAATGCACAGACGTGATGTTTCGGACAAAGATTTAATAAGAACACGTTGTTGCCTAGTGATCATATTTAAGATACATTTACAATGAAATAAAGTGATCTGTTGCGACTGCATATGACCTGTTGAAGAATAACAACTGTTTAATCCCCTTAAAATCAAAACCTATGTGCTTTCATGTGCTGGTGGGATGTTCAGCGATGAACAGAGAGCTGAAGCAGCCTTCTCTGCAAGCTCTGAGAACATCCAGCTGGTGTCACACCAAAAGGAAGCCCAACCCAGTTCTCAAAGAGGTCAGAGGCCTTAAGCAGCACCTCAAGGGTTTAGTTTCTTATTTCCTCCAGTGAGCACCTGATTCCCCAGTGGGTTTGACTTTGAGTTCCTTTTTTTCTAATCTCCGACTCTCATTTCAACTTTTTCTGAGGCGTAAAAAACCAAATGATTGCACAGAATAGAGTTGAATTACATCAGAGCATGTGAGCAGACGCGTTGCATGCTTTATACTGAAAGTAAAATTGTGTGTGTTTGTGTATGTTTAGACTAATAGGGTTGTTCAGCACTGATTACTCCCTGATCACTCTGATGTATCAGAATAAATGTGTCATCAAACTTAAAACTCTTCTATTCATACATTGCATGTAAATACTCTGCGTGGGTGCACGTTTTATTTTTGTACGTGTGTTTGTCTCATCAAACGCTCGCCCCAGCGTCGGTACAAACTGTGAACTGGGTGCTGCTGTGGTGAGTGAAGCCCACGCTGCACTGCTGCAGATGCACGCTGTGTAGGTCTATTAGTAAGTGCGTCAGAGGTGGAGGCAGCAGAACACACACACAGATCGTGTAGATTCAAATGAAGCTTTAACTTTTCCTTAACCAAAGCCACCGCAGCTGGCGAGCAACAGTTGGGGGAAGAGGGTAATTTAAAAATAAAGTGTGTTACGGTTGCACAAGCAGGGAAGAGTCGTGACGGCAGCTCATTATTGTTTGTTTTACATCTAGGTATGAGTCTGATGACATTAGTCACCATAAGCTACCGGCCGTACAGGACAAAGGTAACGTGCAGCAGCAACACCTCCAAGCTTATGAATTCAACTCTGTATTTATAAGAGGAGGATTGTGTTATTCCTTATTTACTTATAAGGTTTAAAAACACCAAGAAGTTAGAATCAATCAACCCTATCCTACATGTGTGAGTTCACACAAGCTCTTGAGAGGTTCAGTGTGCATCTGCATGAGCGTGAGATGTGCTCACAACAGTTTCAATGCAACATCTTCGACATCAAACCAGAGATGAGTATCACAGTCAAACACTTACTTTGCCGCAGAGCCAAACTGCTTCAGGATGCTCAGGGACTGCCGGAGCATGCTGGCTGTGGAGTCCGACCCTGCTTTTCCTACCTGGCTTTCTTGGGCCCTCAAGATATCCTGCTGCAGAGACTGTGTTACTTCATATCACGCAGAGAAGGTGCACACCGGTCGCCGCTGTGGTCGTTGCCTTTGTGCGCGCAGTTTTCCTTCTGGTTTCAGGAGGGTGCTCTTAAGTCACTTCGAACGCAAGTCAGTGAATGAGGAAGTTGCACAGATGAGGTGCCTGTGAGGGGGAAGAGAGATGTGACAGTCACACTATGATTTACAAGTTATCCAATAAAGACACTCCACTAATACTGTGTATTCACATTGGCTTATTTGGTTTTATAGAGGTGTGATGACACAATTTTATTACTGTGTCATTTTCCAGACAATAATGAGCGATAAGTCTATATGTAATAATCCTAGATGGTAATAAAACAGATTTAAATCTCATCAGAGTGACGCATAGGCTTTAAAAACATACCTCTGGTAGGCAATGGTTAGGACATACTTCTGTAAATGCAAACAGTGTGTGCTAAAGAATTAAAAGGATGTGAAAAGGACAAAAGAGGAAACTGTCAATGCTGCGGTTTGTGGCCATTTTTTTTTCCAACCAGTTTAAAATGCATTTTTATTTAGTTGTAGTTTTCGGAGTGAACTAAGGCATTTTCTGATATATTTGCTTAACTCTTATTAGTGTTCACTATAGGCTTTCAGCACATCTAGTGGAGTATTTGACCCCACATATCACTGTGCATATTACAAATATGACATGGGACTAATCAACAGCTATTGAAAAATAGGATGAAATAGCTGTTTATAGCCGAATAGCATCAACAAAAAGTCCTTGGTAAACTTAAACGTTCTCTTATAATAGTTACACATCAAGGATGTGATGGGAGGAGCTCACCTGCACACCAGGCTGAGTCATGGCGCCGCAGACGTCTGAGGGAAATCACCACGAGTGCGTCTGTAGCCGTCTTTTCTGGTAAAACAGCATCCGACCAGAACTCACCGCATTGTGAACGTCAGCCTCTTCAGATGTTGGCAGAGCATCAAGACGTCCAGGTGGAGGCTGCACGTCAACCCTAACCCTGTCAGATGCTGCAGTCTAGTGGTGGCGACGGCTAAATGCAAACATTTCTGCTTATTTTTGTTTGTACCCACGATTTGTTCACATCGTGTTCGTACCCAATCATTTCTTGGATTCACCAGTTTTTTTTAGCTTTTCGTACCAAGTTTTAAAAAAAAATAATTCTCCGTCCCACAACCTGTTGGATACAACATTTAAATTTGAGGAAGATAAAAAAAAAATTATTTTTTTTAAATCAGAACTGTCACATAATTAAATCTAAATGTTTAAGTTCTGTTTTAAACTCTTTTTGGTGTCATCACTCCCAATGCTTGGAACTGCTCTTGTTTCTCCTCTTAGCAGAAAATTGAGAAAATACATATTTAAGATAATGTTTGATGTCATAAAAGTTTTTTGGAATGAGAATCATTTTTGGATCTAATAACTAAACTTATGCAATATCCAGTGTTATTAATCTGCATCCATTGCCTTCACTGTTTTAGAACAACTTGGAGGAAAGTGAAGGTGACAGACAGGTAACAGAATAAACCAGAAGAACTACACATTCCAGCTGCTTTAGGAGAGAAACTGAAAAACACAGAAATGTATCTAGTAATGAATTTATTTTTTAAAAATGACTTCAAATACATTATGGAAAACTTGAGGAATTTGTTTTTTCCCCCCACTGTGGCTACATTTCTCACACTTTGGTGTTTTCAACTGTTTGTTCTTTAAGCGGTTTCCATGTTTTAGGGAACGCCGTTTTCCTGATCAGGGCATTTCCAAATTCTCCACACTAAATTACCAGTTTATCATGTACACCTGAGCAGACTGAACATTACAAATGCCCTGCAGTAAAAACACTTTGTGAAGTTCGTTATTTTGCATTTTAATTTCACTGTCTGTGGTCAATTTGGAAACTTACTCGTGGTGATGACGTAAAGGATTAGATTCTAAGTGTACCTAATAAACTAACTCAGTGTAGGTTCTTTGTAGGACTTTAATCACAGGAGAACGACAGTGAACGGGTCTTGTGTAAACTTTGTAAAGGCAACAAAAGATCACAATCCCTCCTATAGAACCACAGAGGACCCCAACAGAAAGAAGGCAGGCCACAGTTACTGAGGCAGTTTGGGACAACGCTTTCCAACACTGATGTTCAACAACTTAAAAATGCTTATTAAAGGCAATTCAAGTAATATTCCAAGTGCTCTGAAACACTTTTGAACTGACAGCAATAAGATGATTCAAGTGAGCAAAAGTGTAAATTTGGAGAAAAGATCCATGAAAATGCAAAATAAACTAAATATGTTCTAGACGTGTTGTGATAGGAGGACGAATTATTCTAACTGTAAATATCCAATTGAAAAAAGGTGATAAAAGAAAATGGCAAAAAACACCAGGAGGCGTGCGAAGAAAGGTATTCATGTTTGTATGCTGCAGGAAAAGAAAAAAATTCAAATCTTTAGAAAATTATACCAATGTCTTGTGCAAAATATCCACAAATACTAAATTACATTGTATAATTCGTATATATCACTTTATCCTCTGAATAGTGTTCTTTTTCCTCCATCTGTCACTGATTTGCCTTCTTACAAATCAGGCGAGATGGAAGGAAAAGCACCAAAGATATCCCCATGCACGCTTACTTTAAAAGCTTATCAGTCATTAAGTAAACTTGTATTAGGTAACTGTGTACAAATGTTTGAATCAATGGAAAAAATGGAAATAACTTCAGCAGCTTCAGAATTAAAATCCTGGTGGGTGGGGAAGAGTAAAGAGGCTGTGAAGCACTTGGAAAGCCTGAGACTGTCTCTTCTTGAGGAAGAAAACTAAAGGCATCCCAAATGTTGCATTCCTCTTCAGCTCACTTCGATCCACCCGTTTTCTCCGTCCTGACCACGCTGTTATGGAAGACCCACGCCCCTCTGATTTGAAATGAGGGACAGGAGTTCAGGATCACCCCTGATCTGATGCCACTCGTATTGGTCCCCCTCCCTGTTGTCCTCCTCCAGATCTCCTTCTCTCTCCATCCTTCTGAGACTGAAGTGCGTGTTGAAACTTTCAGATGGAGGACTAGCGCTTTGCTTTGGCATCATCGTCTTTATCTGATCAAAACATAGAAGCAAGATAGAGAATAGTGTAAGGCTTCAAACAACATGTGTAGCACACAAGCAAACGAGGGCTCTGAATCCTAAAGTCTGCTGTTGGAAATTATAGTAGGAGGATATACACGCATATGTTGCAATACCCAGAAGTGGCCACAATGTTGATCAATCAATTGCTACTAATTGGCCTTGTACAGTCTCGCCACCTTTTGACCGTCACATAAGTGAATATTGTTCCATTATCATGGACACGTGAGGAACATTGTCTTGACCAACTAATGTCATGTTGAACGTAATCTCATCAAATCGCCCACGCTTAATCACACTAGGGCTGTCAAAATTGATCAAAAATGACGTTCGAATATTCCCTTTAAAAAAAAACACATATATTCGAACATATTCGAATATTCAAAGTTGCGCATTAGGCACGTCAATAACAGGACAAATTAATACAACGAGACATAACTACTTGTATAGGTAATTTATTTAAGTTTAAACATATTTAACAACATATTATCTACACGAAAATAATTAAATGAACTAATGGCCAAGACCGCGGACCTCTCGCTCGCACACACGCACTCTTTCTTTCTCTCTCTCTCTCTCTCTCTCCCGCACCGTCGCGCTCTCTGCGCATAGCGGTTTAAATGAACGACAACAATAAACAAATGCTGAGTGCTGATCAAGAGTTTTGTGTAAGCAATTTAAGGTTGCGATTCTTGTCCCAAATATGGCTTCATTCAGTGATTGAAACACCCGTAAAGCAGACAGTCGCGCCGCTGCTGCTGCCGCTGTTGTGTATTTTATTTTTTAACATTCGAATATTCATTTTCACATTCGAAATTCGGTTTTTAACAACTATTCGAATATATATTCGAATATAGAATATTCGTTGACAGCCCTAAATCACACCTGCATTTTCTGGCCTTACATGCCGTGACACAGTAAGCATCCAGTACACGTACGAACAAACCTTGAATCAAATCCTCAAGCTCCACAATCGGTAGCTTTTTGCATTGGCGCCCACCTTACTGGTGACTGAAAGCAGCATGATTACATCGGTGTCCTTTACCACACGTCTTATTGCCTGTATCCACAATCTTCTTAATGGCTCACTTATACAGAACTGTTCAATATGTCATTTGTAGTGTTTTCTCACCTTTCTTGAGATCATCTCTCTTCTTGGCAGCATCCTCCCTCTGTTTCTTGATGATGGCCAGTCGGGCCAAGTCAGCTCTGGCCTGATCGGTCTTCCCCTCAAGATGGAGCTTCATGTAACGTTCCTTTGATTTCTGCTTCTCTATCTCCTCTCTGACAGAGCGAGCAGGAGGCCATAGATATAAGATAAAATGATACTCATCAAGATAAAATGCCTGGTACCAACAACATTGCACATTTTCAGAAGCTAAACACAAATACAAACATTTATTTTTTGAGTGCCACCTACCGTTCCCTGCGAGACAGCTCTCTGGGAGCAGTGACGTCTACTTCGGCCACCTTCTTGCTCTTCTGAGAGACACGGTTGGGATTTTCAATCTCGATAAGCCCCTCCACCCCACTCCTCTTTCTGGACTGTGGGCAAAAAGAAACACCTTTGTAACATCACTGAGTCTGGAAACCCTCATTACAGAGCGTGTAAGTTATAGCAGAGGCTGGTAAACTTGTTTGTCTACATGCTGCTTGACATAGACATTGTTTGGGTGTAGTTTAGACATTTTATTGTTCAATGTGAATTTTCTTTTTCCCTTTGGCCTCCCTCTGCCAAAAGTAAACAATGTGACAGAAGAATATTAACAACAATGATAATATAATGCAAGCTTAAATGCATTTTAACAAAATTGGATGTGGTGCAGTCCCTTCAACCCCACCAAGTAGTTTCTTTTCAGTCAACATTATACCCCTTCCCTCACTCACATCGTTTTCATCATCACTGCTGCTCTCTTCATCAGAGTCTGCAGAGTCCACCTTCTCTGCATTAGGATTTTCTTCCTGTTAACATAGACACACATTCAATCACAACAGGCCTTGATTAAAGGTACCTCTTATGTCTGCAAGAAAGATTGTTCACTCACCAACTCTTTCTGTGCTTTCATCTGTCTGTCAATCTCCTCTGGGTTGCTAAACTGCTTCCCTCTGCCCTTGTGGCCCCTTTTTCCTGTAAACACAGATAGTAGTAGAGTAGTTACCAGAAAATCAGCTGTATCCAATTGGTTTTAAGTCATTTAACAAGGGTTATGGTTTCCTTACTACAAAGCTTGCTGGATTGTTTTCAGGACAGTTACACTTAACAGTAACACCTTTACAATGACATATGACTATATGTGGCCCTTGATAAATACTGCCTCAGTGACGCTTGTTGTTGAAATTTGAGCGGCCTGTGCTAGATAGACACCATGCTAATTTCGTCAGTCAGAGTTTGGGGTGATGTAATATTGGATGGCGTTATGTGGCGCAGGTATAACCTAGCTTATGTGGACACACCGGTCTTCAACCACCTCTGAATCGCAGAAATCAATACAAATCAAACTTAAAGTTAGAGTTAATTTAAGATTTCATGCTGCTGTAGTGTGAAAAGGGAGAGAGTATGTGTGTGGTAGCAGATGAGTCACACACATGACGCTCATCGAGGGCCAGCTACGCCGGCAAATGTCATGGCTAGTGAGAATTAGATAACGATCGAGAACATTTTAACAAACTACTTGTGAACGGCTCCGTTTATGGTAACAACCACCATCTGCCGGGAATTAAAATAAACGATAACACTATGTTTACGTTAGCGGTCTCCTGTGCACATGTTAACAATGGCAGCCACAAACATATGCTCAAAAAACGAAGCATTCAAACCCTTTAGATACCGATTTTCCCATGAAGTATTCATGTGCAGACATATTTTCACTGTTGGGACACGCCGTGTCCTCTCTGAGCTGTTTAAACCCGCATACACACACCATGCTAACAGCTAGCATTCAGCATGTGAGAGTTTATACTTTAGCTAACAAGTCGCTAGCTACAATTAGCTTGCTAAAAATTAGCATGTCACATTTCCGTTAATAATACTTACCGCCCCGAGGCATTATTAAAAGTCAAGTGTATACAAATGAAGTCCTCTTCTGTGTCGCTGAATAATCGGACAGTTGTACAAGCCAAGCCGGCGGGTTAAAGTGCTGAAAGTAGAGGCTAGACACGACTTCGTCTCTCCCGCTGTCGGAAGCACAACCGTCGAAACGCTGCAATAACTGCAACCGTCGGCGCATGCGCAGTTAAAACCATTAAACCAATCGCTGCAAAGAGCATTTGACTGACATTCGCATCTACCAATTAGGCCTCCCCGAAGGGAGTGAAACTAATGTAACGCCGTACCAGAATATGATCAATTACAGATCTACTTTAAGAAAGAAAAAACACATCTTAAAAAAAAACTTACATCTTAAACAAATATTGAGATTCCAAGCTACATTTCACATATAATGGTAACATAATAATAACACCATAGGATTGTAAATATTATTATGCACCAGAAATATTGTCGATGAAGAAGAATAACTACATAAATAATACTATAAAATAAACTAACCTGGTTTATAAAATCAATAAGTGCATACATTTCATGTAAAAACTCATGCTCAGTCATTTGTCAAACTTCTGTTCCCTAGGTCAAAAATAACATTTGTAATTACTCTGATTACATATACAAGAGTAGGCAACATTACTATTACAACACAACAGCAACCAGTGAATGACAATAATGCCACACTCTGTGATGGATTTTTCTTTTAATCTGAATAGAAAATACAATAAATACAAAAAATGTTGGCCAGTATTTGCCATACAGATGTAGAAATGATGCTGCGTCTTGAACAAAGTCACAGTTGTTTCAGATTTACAGTTACAAATGTTGAACAGAACAAATAAAAGTAAACAAAAAAATCTGTTTAAGAAGTACCTGCTTTTCCAATTAAGCAAGGCCAAACCTACAAAAATCCACATTATGCAAAACATATGGGCACTTGATTCTATACATACAAGCAAAAAACAAAAACAAAGTAACAACTCTTTTTTTATATTAACACACTTCAAGTTCTCTGAAAATGAAGAACATTTTTTGTGATGAAGGCATCAGATTGGATTTGTCATTTCTTCCTTCGATGTTGAGTCTTTATATCTTCCACTTCTTTCTCTATCAGGTGGTACTCCACAGTAGTCTCTGTCAGCTATAAGGAACATATTAAATAGCAGTTATTGAAAAGATTTAAGAGGGTAAATTACACCAACCACTGAACTGACAATTAAGTGTATAATAAAAATCTATTGAGCAAAATCCATTTTTCTAAATCTAAGCAGTGTTGCACATGTTTTAAACTGATGAAAAGTATGGTTATAGAGAATGAGAGTGATCATATCTATTTGCCCATAACAAACACAGGTTTATCCAAGATCACAGCATCTGTCTGAAAGGGGTATGAAGAAGAGACCATTATTACATCACATTTCATTTAGCTGAGGCGTTTATCCAAAGCGACTTACATGCTATACAGTAGACCGTAGACACAGCAAAGGTGAGCAATGAGGGTTAAGTGTCTTGCTCAAGGACACAACGACATGGACTGGCTGAGCCAGGGATCGAACCATCGACCCTCTAATTGAAAGTCGGACTTGCTAACCACTGAGCCACAGTCGCCCAAAATACCAAATAAACTTTCCTAGTACTTCCATACAGCATATTTAAAGTTATTTAGCATGGAAGGGCAAAATAAAAGCTGCTCAGTTCTTACCATGTCCAAGAGAATTTCAATTTTAAGTTTCAGGAGGTTGTTCTCTTCTTCCAGCTGGACATTTTTTTTCTTAAGCTGCTGCAATTCCCTACTAGAACCATTTACACCAGATTCTGGTTCAACAAAACAGAAGAAAGCAAGGATTAATGTTGCTTTGGCAAATCAGGGGCTATCATGGACCAGTCAGCAATAAACTGGTATAACTGCACTTAGACTGTGGAAGTAGTCACCGCACTGGTCTGTATTCTTGATTATTATCAGTTTCATTACCTGATATCCACTGCCCCTCTTCAAATTTCCATCCCTGACCTCCAAGGTTCATCGCAGGAGGTCCATACTCAAGTCCCAATTCTATTTCTCTCGTTGAACGATCCAACTGAAACAGACAAGGTAAAAACAACAAATCAGTCTGCATGCAATGACAAACAATATGCCGAGCTGCAGCACTGATTGGTTAACCCCTTTACAATCTGCTTATTCCCCCTGGATATCCTCTTTGCTTATTCAGTCAGCAGTGCAACTAAAAGAGTGTCTGCAGCGTTAGGTTCTCTCCTCACCGTGTGGAGGCTGGACAGAGACGCAGATTTTCGGGGTGGAATCTTCTTCGGACTGAATGTGTTTCCAAAGAGCGGCATCTTTAATGATTTCTTCAGGTCCTGTATAAAAGATGGACACCAATGGCAGCATTAACAGCTGTTTTAGTAAGGGCCGGAGTTACTGTGTTTATTGTTGCTATCGCTACATTACCGAGCTAACGCTAATGCTAAGTGGCTAACACTCGCTAGCTACTCATAACGTTACCTGACATTTAATTGAAATGGCCTCACAGGTGGGTTACTGGCTGTTCTTTCACTGCAAGTAGATATAATATATAGTTACCTCCATACAGACTATTTATTTAAATCATTAACGCGGTGGTTGAACTCTTTTTCCTCTCCAAACAAAACCATACTCGCTACTGCGCAGGTGTGAAAGTTCCATTTGTCTAAAGTAGACACTGAAATCCTGAAGGGCTTTAATATCAAGAAGTTGGAAGAGATTTGCCAACACAAGCAAGTGTCCAACATTTACAATGTAACTCGTTGCTTGAATGTTTTTTCTAGGGGAAAGTATGCATATTGTAATGGGTAAAGTCGCATTAGGATAACATAAATACCCCTATTTAGGCGAGCTAATGGAACCATCCATGGAACCTAAGAGCATAACAATGGTGAGCGCATATGTGTCTCCCCAAGCAGTTCGTCCCTGAATAGAAACATTAATACAAAGTGTTATGTCAGGGTCTCAGCAAATGGGAGGTTTTAGGCGTGACAAAATACAAACTATAATCGACATCGGGTTGCATTGTGTCCGGATATAAATTATCATGACCCCGCCCCTGAAACATAGTGCCCCAGTGGCCTAATGGATAAGGCACTGGCCTCCTAAGCCAGGGATTGTGGGTTCGAGTCCCATCTGGGGTGGTTGCTTTTTCTGGGGAAAGAGGATGCAGTCTAACATAAGATCATCATGCTGACGAAATGCAATTAAAAGAAGCAGCAACCGAAAACAACGCTTTATTGGCTCGGTGGAAATTACGCAACGTCGCTCTCAAAGAAGTAGACATAATAACAACATTTACTTATTGAAAGGCAGAGACTCGCGAGAAAACAGCCGACATGGAGAAGCAAAGCATCAAACTGTGCGTACTGCTGAGCACTTTGGCTGCATCAGTGCAAATCTACCGTGAGTAATGTTGCCTTGGCGCATCTGAACATGACGAAAACTCATTTTAAATCCAGTATATAAAAAGGAAGGCTGTTTTTTTAATATGGAATAGTGTATGATCAACAGATATAGTTAGTAACAATATGTAGGATGTTTTATAATGGATAGTTGCATATTTTTGTTTTTAATAATAAATTGTATGTTTACTAATGTTTGCTGGGAAAAAACCTTGTATGCTAATCCATACAATTTAATTTCAAATAGTTAATAATCTTCTACCTGAATCACCAAGTAACAACACAGATCAATGCGAACCCCTAGCCTATAAAATTTAATATTCATGAGACAAAAAACAATCAAGTACCAAATAAGAAAATCTCATTGATGATCTGCGTTTTCTTTATAGTTCACTCTATTGGATGACATTATCTTATATAATGCGTGTTATCCAACCTCAACCCTGTAACCCTGCCCATCCTCATACAATAGAACTCCAAGAGGCTACTGTGTACTTGGATGCTGCGCAGAAAAGTGTGATCCTGAAGGAAGGGTTGATTGAAACAGAAGGCGGGGCCTACGGTTACTTCAATGACACTCTGCTCCTCTCTGGATGGGGCGTCTTGGAGATCTGCGCAGGTCATGGAGGAATCGCACAGGACGATGAGACCACCTTCTTCCTAGCTGGGTACCTGGAAGGTTATCTTACTGCTGGGTGAGTGTCACAGGTCTTGTGTGGTCTGCAAACAAAACAAATGTGTCTGAAATATCTCAAATCAAAACTCCTGCAGAGCCAGTCACCTGAACTGTCCTGAAAACATCCTCAATTCAAGTCTTGTGTTAGATAATAAATCATAACCAGGAAACAGCACAACATAAACTAGATGACTGATAAGGTCCCTGTCAGGGCCAATCAGCATCATTATAGTGACCAATCCCCATAGACCATCTCAGATGTTGAATATGTGTATGCAGAAATAGTGTATGTATTAATTTTACATCAGACATCTGGAGGAAAATAACAAAAATAATGATTACAACTTACAAAAATCTTTCTTACTTTTTACTGAATGGGCGTTTTGTTGCTTACTGGGACACTCATTTATAATGGTATAAGTAACACCTCATTTCCTCCTGTGACAGGTTGAATTAGCCACTGTGAAAAAGGCCCATCATATGAAATTGTGTTGTAAAAAACTTAAATCAGGCTTAAATTCTAAATGCAAAGAAAAATACTAGAAAGATATGATGGGATAAACTAAGGAGGCTTTTTAAAATTTTCATACTGTACAGGCATCAGAAATATTATTCTGAACATCTTTTCGCATCACTGGGTTGGTTTAATTGATTGGATTACATTTCTAATTACAATTTCGACAGTGTAGCTATGAGCTGTTACTGAAACTGTGTTTACTTAGTGACCTGGTTTGATTCCCACTGTTCTTACTCTTTCTCCGCAGACAGATGTTCAGTCATTACTCCAACATGTACCCTCAGCTCCTGAAGGATGAGAAGGTTTTGAATCCCCTGAAAATGTTTTTAAGGTACATTCTTAAAAAGGTTCTTCCCTTTGGTTCAAGAAAAAAATGTCTGTACAACTTTAGTTTCAATGAAGAGATGTCCAACCTTGATCAAAGGCCTCTTCACTTGACTAAATAGATTTACTTATTATTTGTATTGTTATTTGTTATTAGCCAATTGCTTATTAGTAACAGAAAGATCCCAAAGTGTCTCTCAGCTGTGAGGGATGTGTGGAATGATCCACAGCAAGCAGGACCAGTGGGCCAGAGAACAGGTGAAGCTGAAGAGACACAGCGACCCCTTGTGGAAATACCTGGGACTGATCCTGGCCCAGCTGGACGGACTCCACGCTGGAGCTGCGCGGTGGGCCAAAAGCAAACACAGAGAGGTGTGTGTGTGTGTGTGTGTGTGTGTGTGTGTGTGTGTGTGTGTGTGTGTGTGTGTGTGTGTGTGTGTGTGTGTGTGTGTGTGTGTGTGTGTGTGTGTGTGTGTGTGTGTGTGTGTGTGTGTGTGTGAAAATGGTGAGAGTTGTCAAAGTACACAGAAACTCAAATTGAAAGAAATGTACTCTAAAAAATATATCACTTGGTCCCAGTCATAATAGAGTAAAATCTACTCTTGCCTCAGAGTAATGTTTACTCTTTTTTAAAATTAATTTTTACTATTCAGTGTTCATATTTAACTCTACATTATGCTAATTTACTTGAATTGGATTCAACATATAGAATGGGATTCAATTATATACATAATTATATATAGAATTAGATTCAATTATATATAGAACTGGCAAAACAAAATTAAACCCCCATTTTTCCAGTATCATCTCATTCATCACGAGCACTTCCACCTTCCTCCCAGCCTCTATCAGCATTTGCCCTCCAGTTTCTGAATGGTGTTGGCGACCTCCTGGACCTCGTCCCAGCTCTGACGCCTCGCTCCAACTCCTCCACAGAGACCGGCACTTTCAGGATGCCAGGAATGGGCCACTGCACTGCTCTCATCAAGGTTAGGCCAAGCTCATTTGGCTCAAGCTGTGAAGGAGCACTTGGTAGGCCTCAACGCCTAATTAGTTTTATTGTGGATGCTTGTGCATGGGTAATTTCCTCTTCTTGTGTCACCGAGTGCAGAAGGCCATTGAGAGGGGGATGTATCCTCTCCTCATGATCTAAATAAAGTGTAAATGGAATAAGGACACTTGGGAAAATCCTACATCATTAGGTTTTAATTAATGAGATTTAATTTCTTCTTATCTGATTTGAACCTAAATGTTGCTATTATCCTAACATGTTCTAATTAGCACTAAACACAAATTACAGCGGATAAGATTGTCATTAGTTTTGCGGGTGTGGCAGAATTTCATATTTTTTACGTGATGAGGTCGCTAGATGAAAAAATGAGTGCTCACGTCACCTGATTACAATTATAACAATTCAGGAGTGATTCAGTGAAACAGCACACGTGCCCTAGCCAGTCCATTGTTTCACTCCTGCCAGCATCAGACAGGCCTTGCACACGTCCGTTCTTAACGCATTGCTTCATTCTTTCCCTCCTCTGCATCCAAGATGCTGCCAGGCTTTGAGAACCTGCTGTTTGGCCACTCCAGCTGGTATACGTATGCAGCCACCATGCGTATCTATAAACACTGGGACTTCAGGGTGTCTGACACACACACCGCCACTGGAAAGATGTCGTTCAGCAGCTACCCTGGTATACACACTCACACTCACACAAAGTAGGATAATACACACATTTTTACCATGTTTAAAATAGATCATCAGACATGGCATAAGGTCATTTGGAAAAAGTGAGATGTACATTAGATTAGATTAGATACAGCTTGTATGTGAAACAGTGTTTTCTGAGAATATAACTTGAATTTTAAACAGCAGAGTTTGTCAACCTAAAGTACAGCAAAGCACAGCTTTCTTGTGAGGGCGAGCTGAGGTAAACTGCCTGTCCTTAATCCACACGGTTTAATTTTCATCTTGGAAAATATGAACACCGACATCAAGGACCAAATCCTCAATGTGCATTCTCTACTGAAAGTAATTATTCCGCTAAGCACAGAGCTTAGTCTGTGGCGGGAAACATCCAGCGCAGTGGACAAAACAGACCGTGTCGAAACGAGTTCCCTCGCTGTCAAGTCAGAGGAGGCGGAGTAAATTCGTGGACAAAGATTTGGCGAGAGGTCCAGACCATAATAAAAATCCTCTCAAAGGCTCCTTTCCTATCAAAACACAAACATGGGGTTTCAATGCACTATTTTTAGAAGCCGGTGGGCCAATATTATCATTTCTCTATAATAAAATGAAGAGATAAAACCTATCCCTGCCCCTGGAGGTGGTGTGTGACCCCTGCAGCCTTTCTCTCTGACAATATGGCCCATTTAGCACACACAGCAGGTCAGATACGTGGACATGAGGCGGCGGGCATACCATCTGCCCATGATTTACATTATTGATAGCAGCAGCAATAGTATTCTATATTCATTATTAGTAGCAGCAGCAGCAGCAGATTAGGTTTTAATATAGGTAGTAGTAATGGCAATCCCTTCATGCTGTAATCTAAATAGTAACGTAAATAGCTACATCCAGTTGCTTGTTAGCAGTAAACAGCTGACTGCTATAAGCAACAACAGCCTACTGTAGGTTGTAGTCGAGGATATGAAATTATCCCAAACATTCCCTCTCTAATGTTTGTGCTAAAACACCCTTCCCATCACGCCTCCAGGCTTCCTGGTGTCTCTGGATGACTTCTACCTGCTTGGGAGCGGCCTGCTGATGACTCAGACCACTATCGGTGTCTTCAACGTCTCTCTGCTCTCCCAGCTCAGCACTCACAGCCTGCTGGCCTGGCAGAGGGTCCGCCTGGCCAACGGCCTGGCGCACAGCGGAGAGGAGTGGGCGCACATCTTCTCCAGATACAACTCAGGTGAACTCCTGTTTACGCGAGTCAAGGGGGTTCATTTAAAGCCAAAGTAGGCAAAGAACAGTTGTGTCCCACCCTTCTGAACGGAGTCGGTTCCAAACCCTTCAATCTTTCCAAAAGTGTCAGCAGATGACATGAAGTAGCACTCACTCTGCTCAAATCCCCTTTCGTTGCATTCGCAAACCTTCTGACCTCTGCCTGCCTCGATCACACAATCTCAAAACCTAAGAAATGGCTGACAAACTACATTTCATTTAGCTGACACTTTTTTATCCAAAGAGACTTACATGATATACAGTAGACCGTAGACACAGCAACGGTGAGCAATGAGGGTTAAGTGTCTTGCTCAAGGACACAACGACATGGACTGGCTGAGCCGGGGTTTGAACCACCACCCCCTCCGATGCACTACAGATGCACCATGACTCAGTGCCAGCTGACGGTGGCCTCCCGGGTATCAATGCATATAATGCATAAAAGACAGACACACGTGGGATTTAAATAAACACACGTATATGTCTGTACCAAATGTCATGATTATTCATATAATAGTGAGAACCATTTCACTGGAGACCACATGCCAACCTCATGGTACGCTAGAGGAAAAGTCTGAAATAAGAGCAGACACGAGGAAAATGAGACTTGCAGAAAGGAATGAAGGATTGCTTTAGTCCGGAACTCCCCAACTAAAAATCCACAGGACACATTTCCGTAGCGATTTAACAGACTATCAAGCAGACCAACATTGAGCAGCTGCTTTGATCTTTCACATCATGTTGCTATGGGAGGGCAGAGGAGAACAGGACAGAGTGTTTCTGCTCTCACACTCCCCCGTCCTGCCAAACTGTTGCGGCCTGCAGGCAGAAAACACAAGAGTCTTTGCCGACCTTTGGGTGTTTTTTTAATTTCATGTAGATAGGGATGTATTGTGTGTGCAAGTCCTTCACTCTGGAGTCAGAAGTTCACCGTGCTCGTTCCTCCAGTCTCAGGTCCCTCAGGCACATGCAAGACTGTGCATGTTGTTTTTCCTGTGCCAGTTGTATATGAGAAGCAATGCAACTAGACGAGGATGAGACGTTCCGTTATCGGTCTTCTGCCCAAATCATGCATGTTTTATATTAATGTAAACTTTCCAAAGGCTATAGTACTTCTTAAATTGATTTCCTTCCTTCTACAAACTCAGGAATTTCTGTCAGTACAGTATTAGAGTACCTGCAGAGAGACAGACATCATTTTATCAAATGGTGTGTTCAAGGATGCGTTGACATCAGCTGTTTGGAAGATCGTTGCGTTTGGAGCTCCAGTTTCTGGATTCTTTTATCCAGGCTGCAGCTGCATGGCTCTTGGAAGGTCAAAGTCGGTCCATCACTTTGGTACAGGATTAAATATTTCTCCTGGATGGATTAGTAAAACAATGTACAGACATGCATGGTCCCCAGAGGATGAAGGCCACTGATTATGGTGGTCCTCTGACTTTTCATTTAGCACCACCGGCCAGTCAAATTGATTTTTGTTTGTTTATATTCCGTATTTCTTTCCTCACAACACAGCTTCTGTTTGGCATCTTCCCTTCTCTTCTCAGCTGTCAGAGTATCCTTGAAAGCAGCTGCAGGGATAGTTCAGAGGATCCACGCTGAAAGCTATAGTTGCCAGACAGCCATGGTGGCACCGTGACCATTATTCATTTATAAAGGAAACAATTTGTTCACTGTGATGGTTTGCCTATTTCCTACAAGTTTCTTTGACTTGGTTTTAATGCAACCACTGCCTGCCCTTAAAAAGTGAACAGAATGCTTCACTGACCTTCAAATCCCCTGCAGACTTTCTGTGTCTGAGGCAGCAAACACAGCAAGTCCCCTCTGTGTTTTAGGTACATATAACAGCCAGTACATGCTGGTGGACCTGAGCAGGGTTTCTCTGGGTCACAGTATCAGGGAGGGAGCTCTGACTGTGGTGGAGCAGATTCCCGGGAAGGTGATGCACTCGGATCAGACTCAAGCGTTACGCAGAGGTAAGAAACAAACATCTATCTTTATCATTTTTGTACGCAGGAGGGCTGTTTCAGGTGGTAAAGTGTCTGGACCACCTCCAACTTCAGTGTGCTACATTTGGCAGGTTATTGGCCATCCTATAACGTACCATTTCATGTTGAAATCTACAACCTGAGTGGGTACAGTGAGATGTGGAAGAGATACGGAGAGGACTTCTCATACGACCTCTGTCCCCGAGCCAAAATCCTCCGCAGGGACCAGGCCAAGGTGTCAGACCTAAACTCCCTCAAACACATCATGAGATACAACAGTAGGTGTAACAATAACTAAGAATGATATCCAAACAGAAAACACGCACACACAAGCAATCCAGGGTATGTTCAGACGTTAAGCTTCTGTTGCAGACTTCAAGAGAGACCCCTACTCCAAGGGCCATCCGTGTAAATCCATCTGTTGCCGTAACGACCTGAGACCAAGGAGACCACGGCCAGGAGGTTGCTATGACACTAAGGTCAGAGGTCATCAGCACATTAGTACCAGTATCAAGTTTGAGAAATAATCTGGGTGAAAAGTGCTGTTACAAAACTTAATGATGTTTATCAGAATCAGCTGTGTGTTTACACATACATGGAATTTGCCTCCGGTTTCACGTAGCTCTCATTGTACATATATACATATTATATACAATAAACAAGATAAATATAAAAAATACATTTTTGTGTAGAGGAATAATTTTGTCTTTTGTCAATTTGCCAAAGTGCTTATTGACTAGTCATCACTGTCACATAAGACTTCTTAAAATGTTGGTAAAACCTGCAATGATATTTTCTTTTACTGTTTTGTTAAGTAATTTGATGATGTGCTCACGCTAACGTGCTGATGTTTAGTAGCTATACTATTTTTTATAATGTAAAAAGTATTAATATTTTAGGACCAGCGTGAAACAACTCCGAACAAGCAAATAACCTTTTTAGTCTGAAGCACACTCCAGAGACTTTTCCACAAAAACTGAGAAAAACACTGAATCCTTTTCCTTTCTGGCTCTAGAAAGGTCAAATTTAATTTGGTCAGAATTTTTCAAATGTCATGGAAGTGCAGCTTTTGAATGACCTAACTCCATTAATGGCTCCAGATTTTTTTCAGAAATGTTTATTTGATATTTGAACCTAATTAAATGGCCTGACTTTCTTCCTGTTACTCGCTCCTTCCGTTTCTTACCCACATCTATCTCACGGTACAGGTGACGGACTACCAGATGGCTGTCCAGCTGGCTGCGGAAGCAATAAACGGCCCCACGACTCAGGGGGGCCTGCGTCCGTTCTCATGGCAGTCATTCAACCTCACAGCTCATCAGGGTCTTCCACACACCTACAACTTTCCCTTCGTCACGATGAGGCCTGCACTGCATCGGCCCTGAGAGCACAGAGACAGCCGATACGACCAATAGTAGAATAGGGCATGCTTTCTTGTTCAAACCAGGAATATATGTTTGTTACCCGACTGCGCAAAATGTAACACCTGGCAAATTATGATAAAAATGTCCCTCTGATTTGATCAAACATAATTGAAATATAAGTAGAGACATGACTTAAACGTATGCATTTGACTGGAATGTTATAGTCATTTATTGTAAAGCTGATTGATGCCAGCCTGAGGCTTAATCAAACTATTTACTAATTCATTCAACATTATCATCCTAAAACGCATTTTAAATGAATTTGCATGTTTCAACTGAACACCAGTAGCAACATAATGATGATCCTGTTGGAACCACTGCTGCTCTCATTTCTCAGTCTCCAAGAGTGTTAGCATTATGAGTCTGTTCTCTGAATTAACATGAGGATTATGAATTTATTAGCAAAGTTTGATCCTCAAAGTTTGGGATTTTAGCCATCAGGAGAATGCTATGAAATTGTAAATGTTTTCATTGAATACTAATGTAATTGTTTTGTTGTTTTAAGTTATATGCAATGTTTCCTCAGGTTTATACAGTGTGGAAATAAAATTATATTACTTAATATTATTGATAATAAGGTATTCATATTTTGTAAACTGAGGTGCGTTTTCTCCTTTATTTTGTATTTATAATAGTTTCACAAAAACTGCAAGACCCAGAGTGTTGTGGTCTTTCTCAGATTGTTCGAAAGAACTAGACCAAAACCGAGAATCGGACAACTTTCAGAATAAAACGTTAAACTGTATCTCTCAAATTAGAGGGCAGAATGAGTGGGCAAAAACTTCAAAATCATAAATTGGATATTTAATACTTATTGAAGTAAGGAAGTCAATTGTATGACAAATCCGTTTCTCCCTCGTTAGCTTGGAAATATATATTTAATTTGTTACTTTGATGAATACAGTGCATACTAATTTTTACAAAAAAAGGCTGAGTTTTGTAAACATTTAAATTATTAAACCAGCCTAAATAACTGGGAATATTATCAAACAGGAATACGTTATTTTGGACAGTATTTGTTCACTTGTTATATCAATCAAGGGGCTACTTTTCTTTCATTCTTTCTTTTTTTTTACTATTATTATACGTTATTTTAAGTTACATTGCTATATGAGGGATTAGGGTACAAACAAAGGTACAGCCTGCTTTAATATCTAAAAATACTTTTATTTTTAAATGATATACCAGGTCGAGCTCTTATTCTGAAAGTATTTCCCGGATGTACTCTGCCGCACTACTTTCCGCGGCTGCTCTCGGAGTGTGCGCCGTGCTGGAGGCGGAGCTGCTCGCTGGAAACCGGAGAGAAAGAGCCGAGGCAACGGACGCACGCCCTCGCTCGTCTTCATCTCTCGTCTAGCGGCTGTTTCCAAATGGCAACGACAGCGGACGACCAGCGGGGACCGGAGGACGTCGCCGCGCTGTCGACGCAGCACGGCGGCCACCTCAACAGCAACAGCAACAACAACAATAACAACAACAACAATAAAGACAGCGAGGCGGGAGAGAGCGCGACGTCGGCCACCGCCAGCACGACTGAAGCCGGCGGGACGACGTCGCAGAGCATCGGTAACGGCTCGGTCCTCAACCCCACCGGTGGGAACAACGGGAAGTGGGTCCGGCTGAACGTCGGCGGGACGGTGTTCCTCACCACGCGGCAGACCCTCCTCAAGGAGCAGACCTCGTTCCTGTACCGGCTGTGCCAGCAGCAGGACCTGCACTCGGACACGGTGAGTCCAGCCAGGACACGTTCACCCCGGTGAACGGTACTCACGACAACCGGGAAAACAACAAGGATGCTAGTACTTTGTCTTAACGGTTTGTGTTTGTGCCGTTTAGTAACAACATTGACCACTTCATGACCGTGGTTACATTTAAAGTTGTGTTAAAATATGTGTTAGTTATTGTTAATGTGCCTTACACATACGGGGCATATAACGCTAATTACAGAAGAAAGGCTGGTGGTGGCTGTACGTGACAGCCTTACATTATACTGTATTTATTATTATTTTATATAATACCTGCGGTGACTCGCGGTTGCTCCCAGTAGTCAAATGAGGTTGCTCACAAATACGTGGGTGTGTTTTTCCACCACTATTACGCCCTGCATGTGTACAGGTCAACCTTTGGCTTGATATAAATAGTTTTATCCCTAAAGAAGATATCCCCATGATTTATTTTGAAAGGGAGATTTTCACTTTCTTGAGAAAAATAATACGTGTGCACGTTTTTGCACGAAGTAAAGCTAGTTTGTTCCTTGGTAATAGAAACAGCTATCCCGTGGAGACCAAATGGTAAAATGATAATGCAGTGTGATGTTTTTTCTTTTGTTTTTATCTCCAAAGGTATCACAGTAGCCTTAGAAGCACCAACGATGTTACTGCGTTATCTGTGCGCCATTCCCAAAACATTAAACAACTCTGTTCTGCCCCGGAAATGCACGTCTCCAGAGCAGCCATAGAGAGTTGTCTAATGAACAGCTGACTGTGTGTGTGTGTGTGTGTGTGTGTGTGTGTGTGTGTGTGTGTGTGTGTGTGTGTGTGTGTGTGTGTGTGTGTGTGTGTCATCTTGTGGTGTGAATGTAGCTTTAGTCAGATGGATGAACACGTGCCTCCTCTTCTGCAGGAGCTGCAGCTGGCATCTAATGGGGAGGAGAGAGCGATGTATTATGTGTCTTCTAGTCACATGTAGACTGAACGCACTGTAAAGACGGGCAAAACTCATGAATGATGCAGGTCTCTATGGTGCTGCAGTCTTTCATATGCGTGTGTGACAGAGCGACAGGGGTAGGTCTGTAAGTTGACATTTGTTGTTGCTGCTGGGTGAAAAGCTCTCATCCTGAAAATGTCAGCTGTCTTAGCGACTGTAGGAAGATGAGCCAAAGCCGGGGACAACATGGATACAATGTCCAATGGCGATGTGTGTAGTGTGATGCGGCGGGAGCAACGGTTTCCTTTCATGAGATAGCATGTAGAGAGCTCACAGTGGAGATACACATCAGTCACATTTTAACAAACAATGGCTTGGTCTGAAATGTCACCATGAGCTCTGGGATCTTGCGACAAAACATTGTATAGACTAAATGTTTCAACAAATCATTGAGAAGTTCATTTTTGGAGTAAGAGGTAACCAACATGATGGTTAATTGCAAATCTTCTTCTAAAAGCAATAAAATAACTCTAAAATAACAGTGCCGGCTAAATTCAAATTGAATACCAGCAAACCAACACGTTATTGTAAAAATGTATTATTACTGAAGAACAGTTTCACAGCATCCCCCATAATGGTCTAATACACCCAGAGACACGAAACCACAGGACAAACTGGTGGTCGCCCGACTCGGTGGAAAGAAAACTCCCATGTGACCTTCAGCCTCGACCTGACAGAAGCTCCCTGCCCGGAGACACAGTCACGCCGACTCTCTCCTCCATCGTCCTGTCCTGTCCTCGTCCTCGCTTAAGGCAGCTGACTCACAGCGAATGCTCATTTGTCCATTCTCTTGTGTGCCGTTTTTCTTCTTTATCACAAACTCTTGAATTACGGAGACTCTTAATTTGAGTCGTTTCTCTTTCTTGCTCCAGCACATTGCTGTCAACTTAGAAACAGGAGCCGAGCTGGAGACCAACATCATGGCCGAGGAGAGGCGTCACACCAGAGGTCCATTCACTAAACGTTTCCACTCAGCTCATTGACCACTTCTGAAATCCGTGTAGACCGCTTCAGAGTCGTAAACAATGAGTCAGTGAGAGAAAAATGGAATATATCATGTAACCGTAATCCCCGATGACTTTGAACTTTGGAAATGCTTTTTAAAAATAATATATCGTCATATGAAGAAAACCCATCTGCCATAACAGTAGCTAAACACTACTCCTCTACATACACAGTAATCGTGCATGGGTGGCATATCAGTGCTATGTGGCGTCACGTTGACAAACTCTAGACAATAGATATTGCACAAGGTTTCCCCCGCCTCCACTAAAATCATGTGAATGCACTTTTTATGAAAGAAAACTTTAACCTGCGGGGGTGAAAGAGCTTTTGTTGCTTCTGTTTAGCCTTTCCTTTATAAAATATATGGGTCAAGAGCTGGGCTTCTTACCACTTTTCAACATTTTCCTGAGGAAATCCTGTTTTTGCATCTTGCAATGTTCCCTTGTTCCATTAGGAGGGAGCCATACATTCAACACACTTCAAACTTGTGTCCCCACATGAGGTCTTTGAAGGGCCTCATCGTGCCACAGAGGAGCAGTTCAGCCTGTGTGTGTTTTCTTCTGTCACCCAGGAGGGCTGATGATTTTTCTTTTCTTTAATCCGCTGGCATCAAAGTTTGCTCATGGGTTCTGGGCTGTTTTTAAACCACAGACTGTCTGGCGGTGTGCGGCTGTTTTAATGAGATTAACCCACCTCTGCTGGCTGCTCGTCGCCCCGCGCCAGTTACATTGGGTGGCAAAGGTTTAGTTTGATGATGCTCGAGGATGTTAGTTGAACAGGTGCAGCAGGGCGGCCAGTTGTGGACTATAACCTCATAATCCTATTACCACGGATTTGCAATCATTAATGGCTTCATTCATATGAAATACCAGGGGATCACAGAGCTGTGCTAGCCTGATGCTGTAATGGAGGTGATCTGTAAAATAAATGTTTTTTTTTTTTTTTTTAACTTAAAATCTCTGCATCATCTCTCTGTGTCAGCATGAATTCCACGACATGCCTGAACTCGCTTTATCATTTCATCTGCGCAGTGAGATATTAATATGAGGCGTTGGCCTCATGGAAACAATGCTAGAGCCAGGGTTTGTCTTTGAATAAGCAGCACAGTTGTGTGAACGTGTCCCCTCCCCACATCCGGGATACATGAATAAGAATTAATCTATAAACTTTGTGAGAATCCAGGGCTGAAAATCCAGGGAAAAAACATGATGTATAAACACAGTTTGTGATTATTTTCTTCACAGCTTTGCTGTTTTATTTACTTAAACTTACTTTCCTAATAAATTCAATACATATGGAAGTAAAATAGGTTGCGGCTACCACTTTATATGGTTATAAAAGCAGTTGCCGTTTTGGCGTACGCCTTTGCTCACCCGGGGAGGAGAGGAAGGACATGCAATCATCGAGTGTGTTAATGAGTGTAGAGCTGCTGTGGTGCCGCCTACATCAAAAATGTCACCAGCGCTGACAAGTCGGTGTGTCAGCCAGACCATCTGTGGTGCCGGGGATGATCAATTAGGCTGATCCCTAATTAGAAATCACACTCAGAGTCTGGAGATCAGAATCCTGGCCAATGTGCTTTCTTTTTTCTTCACAGTATTGACAAGTATTTCATTTCATCATCTACATCACAATGCATGCATGTGTTAACAATGGAAAGGCTGTAATGTAATGTAGACCCACTGTGGTACTCCAAAACAAAAAGTAATAATGAAATGGGGTAAAGTTAGTTTATTAGTATGTGATGAATAAATGAATGTCCCCAGATTTAAAGCAACCATGTGTTGAATTTGACATTTGTAGTATCAAAAAACACTCTGAGGCATTGATGGTGTAATGGACTAACGTTCCACCTCAAAAAGAAAAAGTCTGTGTGTCAGACAAGGGGTTGATCTATGCGTATTGATTACATCCCATTGATGTCAACGACTGCCCTACTTTCTGACATCTGCCTCTTGAGTGATACATTATTTACAATTGTTACAAGTGGCATGACGCATAAGTCATATTAAAGAATGCCACGACAGAAGGCCAAAAACGGGTTACAATCAATGTTAATAATTTTTTCCAGCATCATTCAGCCCAGTTGTTAACGCATGCTGAAGCAAGCAGCTGAATGCAGGCAGGCGTGCAGGCGTGTTGGTGTTTTGAGAGGGGAGTGGTTTGGCTCTTGGTGATGGCCCGTGGGATGTTGTGGAGTCATCTTACTTCCCCGAACAAGTGCTCTGTAAACCAATAACTCAACAACTGAAAATATCGCGTGAGAAAGTGGACGTCTGTCGGAATGAATAACGATGCTAATTCTGTACGTGAGAGAGGGAGAGAACGGCTCTGACACTCAGGAAGCTTCCCCCGGTGTCGTCAGGCCACGCCGTCACGTTGACGAGGCGTCGGCCCGTCCTCCGCTGCGGCGCCGCACCATTCGGGATGGTGTGTGCGTGCACCATTCGGGATGGTGTGTGCGTGCACCATTCGGGATGGTGTGTGCGTGCACCATTCGGGATGGTGTGTGCGTGCGCACCATTCGGGATGGTGTGTGCGTGCGCACCATTCGGGATGGTGTGTGTGTGCGCACCAGTCTGCATCACTGTGATGTGCAGTGCAGACACATGCTGCCTCTTTGTGTCTCTGTCGCACACAACAGAACCCCATGTGCCTCCACCCCTCCGTCTCCATGCCTCTCTGTGTGGCGCTGCAGGTGCGTTGCCTCAGTGTTTCTGCACCGTGTGCCTCCTCGCTCTGCAGGTCTCTTCTGTCACGCCGGGTCGTCTTTTCCTCCACTAATCCCTCGTCTAGCCGCATCGCGCAGCCTGCTTTACAGTCTGAAAACATTTCATTTGTGTATGTAGGTGTCGTCGTTCATTGCGGGAGCGGCTCATCACAATCTCCGGTCACGCTTCTCACCATCTATCGTTCAGAAATGTCTTCTTGCTGCCAGCAGAGCGAGCCTTTTCTCCTCATTCTGTCTGACTGCAGCTGACTTCTTTTGGGATTACTTCTCTTACTAGTCACACTGGAGGCGATGGGTTAGAGCTCATCATAAAAGACAGAGCATCTGTAACGACTTGGTCTCAAACAAGTGATTTACTCATTTAAAACTGATGGAATGTCTTTGCCAATACTAAACCTTAGCAATGGGTAAATTCAATTCAATCAGAGGGTCGGTGGTTCAAACCCCGGCTCAGCCAGTCCATGTCGTTGTGTCCTTGAGCAAGACACTTAACCCTCATTGCTCACCGTTGCTGTGTCTACGGTCTACTGTATATCATGTAAGTCACTTTGGATAAAAGCCTCAGATAAATGTAATGTAAAGTAAATTGGTCAGGAGGAAGTATCTGTTGCTGTCAAATCAATAAAACAGGAAGTCACTGGCAACACAAGATGTTAAACTTTGTCTTTTTTCTTCTTATTTTTTAATTGAAAATATTCACTTAGTTTTGAATGTTTATTTTTAATATGCTGAATGAACTACTTTATGCAGTCAATTAGGTTTGTGACACATTTTAGGTATGTGAGTATGACCATATTCCTTTAAATTACCTTTCTAATCTAAACAAATTGTATGTTATTTTAAATAGCATAATACTCTTTTATTTAGCCTATGTAAATACTTTAAGGCTCGTCTATTTATCTTGTGCTGTTCTTTCACATAACTAAAGCTATAGCTCTGTAAAGGAAAAGGCCATGTAAAGGTATTCCAATGTGAGCTGGTCCCGGTATAATCTTTTAAAGGTTCTTTCGCTGAACAAAAATAGTGAACCTCTGGTTTGACGTTAAGTTAAATTTACTATTCAGACTCTTCACAGCAAGCACATTCCAGGAGAAACCACTTCCTCAGATTGACTTGAATGCCAGCACTTCCATACAGGAGGACCAAGACGTCTTTTCATGCGTACCTAAGCCTTTTACAGGTGTGTGTGTGTGTGTGTGTGTGTGTGTGTGTGTGTGTGTGTGTGTGTGTGTGTGTGTGTGTGTGTGTGTGTGTGTGTGTGTGTGTGTGTGTGTGTGTGTGTGTGTGTGTGTGTGTGTGTGTGTGTGTGTGTGTGTGTGTGTGTGTGTGTGTGTGTGTGTGTGTGTGTGTGTGTGTGTGTGTGTGTGTGTGTGTGTGTGTGTGTGTGTGTGTGTGTGTGTGTGTGTGTGTGTGTGTGTGTGTGTGTGTGTGTGTGTGTGTGTGTGTGTGTGTGTGTGTGTGTGTGTGTGTGTGTGTGTGTGTGTGTGTGTGTGTGTTGCGGCAGTAGTCATGACATCACAGCCAGGCAGGCTCAGCAGAAGTAGCCTGGAAGTGGGAGAGAAGCCGGCTATCGACGTGCAGGAAGAAGCAGTTGGAAGGTCAAAGCTGCGTTAGCGACATGCAGTTATGGGATGTTTGGGAAACACAAAACATTTCCCCATCCGACTACCAATTGTTGTGTTGCCTTTTTCACACTGCAGTGGAGGGTCTTTTATTTTGGAAACAAAACCCTCTGCAGTGCATCTTGCCTGCGCTCTGAACAGCCAGTACTGCATACGCAAGATGAAAATAGTCAACAAGGATTTTGTTCTCCTGCTAGTGAACTGTTGGGTCTAAAAATACTACAATATATTACAAAAGAGGTCCATTAATAGTTGGGTCCAAAAATAAAAGTAGCCACATCCTATGTTTAGACATGACACACGACCACAGAAAAGTTGGGTAATGTAACAAGTTAAAAACATCCACAGCTAAAAATAGAGTAACATTAAAGTGAATACCAGCCACACTACAAGTTCAGGTCAAGAAGAACTCAGTGGTTCATGAGAAAAGAAACACAAAGGAGACTTTCTGCAGATAAGTAGATGCATGGAAACGTGATAATGGTTTAATGGTGTCGTCTCTCTGATTCCTCGTCTGTTACAGGATGACTCTGGAGCCTATGTGATTGACAGAGACCCCACCTACTTCGGTCCCATCCTCAACTACTTGCGGCATGGCAAGCTGGTCTACAACAAGGAGCTGGCTGAAGAAGGTCTCTGGTGTGCTTTGACTGCTCCATCGGGTCCTGGGTGCATGAGTTGGTTTTATTTGTTGGCCAGATGGAAATAGGGAAAATGCAATTTGAATGCAATTATATTAAATGACATCAGCAACAACCAACTTCAAGCTTCCCAGGCTAAAACTAGTAGATACATGGTTGAGATTCCACTTATATAATTGATCTTTAAAAGAATATGGAAAATCTGTTCAAATGAATGCACATGTAATATGATTGGTGGTGTGGGGTGAAGGGGCTCTGGCAGGGCGGTCTGCACACGGGAGCTGAGCCAGGTGTTCCTCTTGTCTGCAGGGGTCCTGGAGGAGGCTGAGTTTTACAACATCACCCCGCTGATCAAACTGATCAAGGAGAGGATTGTGGAGAGGGACTCCCAATCCACCCAGGTAACCGGTAACCATCAGTGTTTGTGATGGAGGAGTTTGGTGCTTCGCTCTGATGTGCCGGCTATAAAAAACCCAGCAGATGGCCTCAGACGCCTCAGTCCTTTTTAATGGAACTGATACAATGCGTCATGTGTATGTAATGTTAAAGATGCAGTGTAACGCCAGAGTTGTATTCATATTCTTAAACCATAATGTTACTACTACATATTTCAATATTTAATTGACTGCATTTGAAACACACACACACACACACACACACACCATTATGGTGGTGGTGTAAGTGCAATGCTGTCAATCATGCAGTCTTGGCTGGTGATTTCACCCTCCTGTGCTTCTCTAAAGAGAGCTGTGCTGTACATCAGGCTTCTTTTCTTTTCTCTGGATGGTTGCACTCACTCTTACATAATCCCACTGCCCTCTCCCACATACACCCACTAACCCTGGTTCTACTGTACTTTTAGTGGAGTCACTGCTAGTGTTTGCCTGGGGTTACATATGGTGCCAAGATCTGAAGCTGCTTATTTCGTAGCCAGCTCACAACCACATTATGGTTGTTCTCTTCGATCACTGTCCACCGCCTGCACGTCACGTTGCTACGGTTTGGTCGAGGCAGATGAATGTCTGCTGTCTTTCCAACCCCCTCTTCCTGTCTTTGCCCAGCAGGTGCCCCCCAAGCATGTGTACCGAGTGTTGCAGTGCCAGGAGGAGGAGCTAACCCAGATGGTCTCCACGATGTCGGACGGCTGGAAGTTTGAGCAGGTCAGCGTGCGCGCCTGCAGAAAGCCCCGCACCGGACTGCTCTGGACTGTGGGTTGGACTCACGCTGCTCCTGACCCTTCAATCTTGACCCTTGGCCCCGACCTGAGCCCTGCTATCTGCACCCCCTAACTGAGTTTAGGACTCCCAGATTGCATTAGTTTGCATTGGCTACATAGATTGATTTTATTTATTTATCCTCTTACGAAGGATTCAGAACCCACACAAGGCACACATCAGTGGTTCTGGAGTATTACCGGCTCATTGTCTTTGTTCAAGAGGTTCGTCTACGGCTGGTAGATTCACTTTAGCTGTTTATTTAGCATTCATCATTTATTTGTCATAGACAACCAGATGTGTTTATTAAGTCTGCTGTAGATAACCGGATTTAAACACAGATAATAACACTGTGTGTTCACATTGTGAGATACAAAAACAGACTAGTCAGTTTGTGCTTCTGTTTTTTTGCATGTCTACTAGCCATGTTCTGATAGCAAGGGACTCTACATTTCAATACATTTTTGCTGTGATCATTTTCTCTTCTGTTTTAATTCCCTAAATTTGGACTTTGTCCTTAAATAGGATTTTCTTTTGTTGCAAAATTGAGTTGAACTTTTCAAATATGCTGTTTTGTTGGTCATCTAAATTGGTTGAACAAAACAAGCAATTTGAATTTGTCCACTTTGCCTCTGGGAAATTGTGATGCGTGTTTCACGATATTTCTATTATGAGTCTTGTATTAAGCGGCACACACATGTTTAAGATGTGTCCAGCTCTTCCTGTCACACTATCAGCGGCTCAGTGTGATCACACAGTAAAACATAGTCACTACTGTCAGGCAGGGCAGAGCCTGTCAGTGTTGACGTTATCCTCTGAAGCCAAGGACTTGTTGAGAGGCTGCAGTTCATTGACGCCCTATCCAACAGTGACTCTCAGACTTTAAACTCTGATTGAGTTAATAGAGCTATGATTTGCACACAACTCCCTGCAGAAGCTGACCCACAGTTGTTTGTGCTGTAGAAGATTGTTGTTGAGTCCACTGCTGAGAGCAACAGGCTGTCCGCCCCTCCCCCACCACCATGCATGAGCAAAAGAAGTCCTCCCTCTCTGTGTAGTCTTGGATTCTCAGTTGTCTCCGTTACTTTCTGTCTTCTTGGTTTTAGTTTTCTCCGCTGTAGTCTGTGATGCTTGGCCCTGACTCTCTGTCCCTCTCTCCTCTGCACATCGGCTTCTTGTAGATGGTAAACATCGGCTCGTCGTACAGCTATGGATCAGAGGACCAGGCTGAGTTTCTGTGCGTCGTGTCCAAGGAGCTTCACACTCCAGGATCTGGCCTGGCTACAGAGCAGAGCCACAAAACCAAGGTGAGCCCACGCCTGTTTGTTGAATCAAAGCGGTGTGGGGGGATCAGGCTGCAAGGCTGTGTGTTTCCTCCATTGTTGTTGTTGTTGTTGTTGTTGTGTGTGAGAAGAGTGTCTCCTCTCAATGAAGCGGGTGTGCTTTGATCCTGTGCTCAACACTGAAAGCTCAAAATGTCACTTGCCTCAAAATGTCATTCACAAACACATTCACTCCATCATTCACACAGCTCTCTCTCCTTCTGGCAATCAATCAATCAATCAATCAATCAATCTCTCTCTCTCTCTCTCTCTCTCTCTCTCTCTCTCTCTCTCTCTCTCTCTCGCTCTCTCTCTCTCTCTCTCTCTCTCTGGCTCTCTCTTTCTCTCTTTCTCTCTCTCTCTCTCTCTCTCTTTCTCTCTCGCTCTCTCGCTCTCTCTCTCTCTCTCTCTCTCTCTCTCTCTCATATATATAGATACATATCTGCCTTTCTCTGTATTTACCGCTAAGCTTCTCACAATCCACTCACTGACACTCATCAGCGTGTTCATTTATTTGTCGTTTTCTGTCTTTTTTTGTGTGTGTCCCTTTTCTTTTGTGTTCTCCCCTCCGTCCTTCATGCTGAATGAAGCCGGCGGAGATGCAGGAAGAGGAAGCCGCTAAGGAGGAAGATGAGGAGGAGGGAGGGAGAGATACCACGCCAAATGAGTGGCTTAGAGAATGAGGGAGTCATGTTTCTTTGTTCCAAAGAGAGGCGGGAATGGGTGAGGAACTGTGCGATAGATGTGCTAGTGGGTAGACCTCGTAGATTTCAGTGTTTGTACATGTGTGTGATGTCCACAGAGATCTGAGGTGTTTCATGGCTCTGCATTGAGTTTAACCTCTACGCTGCTCCCAGTGCTGGCTGAAGGCTGGGAACATAAAATATGCCTCAAAGACTAATGCAGTCATTTCCTCTCGGGACTACAGATGAAAAATAGCCTCTTATTAATGTGCACTGTCCCCTTATCAAATAAACCAATAAAAAAAGAGAGAGAGATAACTGTCCACGGACGTTTTTCTTAGATTTAATATCGTTATTTAAAGGCCCTGGAACGTCACTTCATGATGGTGGAGATGTTTGTCTCTTTTACAAGTCATTGTCTTTGTTCTGTCACTGGGCAACCACAAAGTTGGCCCCTGTCAGTCACTTGGCAAGAAAAGTGGAAAGAGAGATTTTTGTCTACAGATAATTTAATAATAAATTCTACAGAAAGACGACGAACCGTAGGGTTGAGCCATCGCTCTGCTCTACTGATGTAACAGAAATCTCATTGTTTACGTCACAACCCTCCAGTCGGGATGCTGTGTAGTAATGACTGCCTGGGGAGTGGGGCTTCAAATAGATTTTTAGCTTTATTTATCTGTATAATGAGTCAGATAACAAGTATTGAAGTTTATTATACGTGGTCCCTGTCAAATAAACTTGGAAATGTCTGCCAATGAAGCAGCTGACTGGGAACCTTTTCCTCCTTCGCCTAGAAAGAGCCCCATGTTTGTGGTGAGGATCTGACCAGCTTGTGCATGTGTAAACACGGCCATGCTTATTATTCTGGTCCAGCCGTGACCCGGCTCAGCCTTACTAGATATTGATTGGGCCTCGTGTTACCAATGCTGTGACATGAAATATCCCGACCTCTCAGTGCAGCAGTAGTGTCCGATGTCCTCTGTGCACATACTGGATGTCACACAGTAACGGACACATACAGACTTTAAACCGGCAGAATCCAGTACATGTTAAAGGGGCACACATGTAACGTGTAGTAAGTGGGGAAGACATGGCTGTGTGTGTTTTTGTTGACGTTCCCAGACATTATGCAGGTCAGTCAAGTCATTTGCTCTCATTCTGTCACCATTTTCATCATCAGCATCATCACAGACAAACCACAGCATTAGATGGTATTACATGTTAATAGATTGGAGTGTCATGGATCTACAATTCCCTAATCTCTGTTTTTTCATATTCCACAGCTTTTCCAGATCCATGGGTCCCGGATGTAGAAATCCCAATAATTCAAAGTTTTTTTTTCTTATTACGACATGGTGTGTATGTGTGTCAATCGGAAGGCATCCAAACAGATTTGTAGCGTTATCAATTCATTAAAAAAATGCCAGTTAGAAAGATTACCAGATGACCAAAAAGAAAGGAAGAATAATCTCCCAGTCAGGCACAGCAATATCTTCAAAAATATTTTTCAGTGAAACTAATTTTCTCAGTAGAATTAAACATGTGTTGGTGTGTGTGAACGCCACATTGCCACGGGCAGTAGTGGAGCTTAGTAAAATATAACCAAAGAGCCAGATCAAAGCTGGCTGAACCAAGGTGCTGAACCAGGCGAGGACAACAGAATTGACCTTGTCTTCGGTTGGAGCCGTTTCTGCGTCACGCGATCTGATAAATGACACGTGTGGTGCATCTTTGGATTATTCCATGTCCTAATGTTAACACAACACCATTGTTCCCACAGTCTGCTCATTTGTTTTGCACTTTAGGCAGACTTTTCAAGACAAAGCCCCCACATGGGTTAGCTGATGGTTTGATCTCGTGGTACTAGATGTCAGCTTTGCCATTTCTTGGTTCAGTTGGCTCCGATTTGACAGATGGAAACGACGTAGCTGTGGACCGACCACCCTCACAAAGGTTTCATCCGACATAGCGCAAAGTAAGAGGAAAAGATAGCATGTGTGCTGGTACACACCTGCATCAGCTTGTGCCGGTGCGTGCTCAGCAGCAGCGACAGTGACGACAGCATCGTCGCCTGGGTGAGATCCAGAGCCAGCATTGGACCTGGCTGACGGAGGTGTGGGGAAAAAAGGCTGTAACAGAGCAGGGTGGAGGACAAGACGGAGATGAGAGGGAGGGATCAAAATGAGGACGAGAGGTTGAGACGGGAGCATGAGGTGTATCTCCGTTCTGTAATGGTGATCGTCACGCAGTGCATTCTGTCTGTGGGATAACAGACAGTCTGCCGCAGTGCAGGTGTGTGACTGAAGGCTTTGGAGAGGCAGTTGGATCACACAGGACCTTTAACGGCCTCTATTGGCGACTTGTGGGAACTGCACCACAGATCAGAGTTGTATCACCACCCCTGACCCTTGACTTAATGCTGTGTCATAAAATGAATTCATTCCTAAGTGTCAGACAGCAAACACACCTGCCACAGGGTTTTGACAGCACACGTACTGGAACCACTGGAGGGGTAGTCGTTGAATAACGGGTTCAATTTTTATCAGCAGGTAATGAAACTCTAGATACGCATACAGCCTCGAACACATGGAGGATCGTCATGTCGTAGCTCATCAGAAAACATTGTTGGACAGAGGCTGAAGGAAATAATTAGGTTTCTTTTTAAACCTTTCTTGGAGGCATAAGTAACTCAAATAATTGAGTTAATCTGCAGTGGTAGGAGCCAAACAAACATTACAACATATCCAACCCAGCTGACGTTCCAAATCCACGTTAGCTATACAAGCCTACTGAGCTGTACGAGGCCACCGCTGTCTGGATGGGATGGTTAGCAGATGTGAAGAAAACATTCCCTGAACAGCTGGCCGCTGCAGTCTTAACGTTACTCAAACGTAAGTAAAGGCCTCAGATTGGACCGCACGTCAGAGCTGGTGTTGGTCTTTTTATGGAATTTGTTGACTTTAGGAAAAATGTGAAATGCCCTACAGCTTTTAGCTGTCCTGCACTAACCCTGCAGCTCATTGGCTCTTCTGCTGAGGACCTCAAACTCAGATTATTTCTGCCTCTGAAGATACGGAGCGTTGGCCGTGAGCAGCTTATGTCTGGAAACACTCGGGCTGTTTTATACGGACATCAGTTTCAACTTGAGACAATCAAGAATTAAGATCATAGCTGGCGACTCTTTTGATAACATTTTGATAATTAAATTTGAGGGAAAAAACAGGCCGCAAGTACAACGTTGTGTGTTTCGAGTGTGCGTCCATAAGGTGAAGTGTCTCGTCCATTTAAAGTGTAAACTAGAAACGGATGTCCTGGACATGTACGGCTCCTTGCAATAAATACCTTATTAGCTGGATGAGCAGAGTATATTAAATGTTAGAATAGTGATGTTACACATCAAGCTTATGATAATCAGAACCGTGATCCTAGAGGAGGGAGAAGACTGTTTATTGTTTTGTCACCTCCGCTTTTCCTTGTGGCTCTTATGAACGCGGGTCATTCGGTGCCTTGAGTTTCAGCAGCAACACGGACACGTCATATTCAAATGATCATGAGTGTTATTACATGCGTTTTTGAAACTATTTTTTTAAATGGCTGTTTTAATATTTTAGTCAACGAATGGGTAGTTTGCCGTCCAGATTTGGTGTTTGTGTAAATTTCTTCCAGTGTATGTTTTTTTGTTTTTGTTTTGAGAATAAGCATTTTTCATGAAGGGTTCCAGTTGAAGGTTCATGCTGCTGCGTGTGAGGGGAAGCTGTCTGTATAACAAGTTATGCCTTTTTTTATTTATTTTTTAGTACATCCAGTTATCTAATTTATTCTCGTCGTTTATTTTTTAATGTTACACAGTAAAAATAATTTGGTCTATGACATTTCTAAAGTGTGTGTGTGTGTGTGTGTGGGGTCTTTGGGTGACTGTTTTTCTTTTTTTACTTGACGACTCACTTTTATTTTTGACTACTTGATTTTCAACGGTATATAGAATTATATTCATCAGGTTTATTAAATATGCTAGTTTTGAATTTTAGTTCACAAAGCTGAACAGAAATGGAGTTTTCCTCTCAAATGGAAATGTGTTACCTTTAGGTCAGTTTTACAAACAGTCTGCATGTCCAGTGGTTCGCTGGATCCACACCTCATTTCTTATGTGCACACACTGTGTTGAGTTGTGTGCTGTGCATTAGTGTGCGTTCACTTTGTATTTGATGTGTAAAAGTCTATTTAGCAGTCTTCTTTCATCATTGTGCAAAAAAACAAGTCTTTCAGGCAGAAAACTATTTTAATCTGATGCTGGAGTTCTGCTCTTCTTCATCTGCTGTCCATAGAGCCTTGATGTCTGTATACATAAAACAATGGGACACATTCATTGTAATGCCTCAGATGAACCTGAACAGTCTTCAAGAAACGCTGTTTTGATTTCATTCAACGTTTTTTTCAAACAATGTCAAAGGCGATTTTTTTATTTTTATTTAATGTAAATGAATGTCACCATTCTCAACAAAAATAAATCTTTGTCCTTTGGTTTAAAATACAGATTTGAGCATCTTGTTTGTTTCCGTTGTTTGACATCATAACCATGAGGAGCCCACGTCAACAACACAGCTGGCGGTACGGTGGACCGAGGCAGTGAACGTCTCACGTTATCACTGAGGTGGAAACGTTCCAGAGCTGGTCCAAAGGCTTCAGATCATGAAAACTGGACCAATTAGGGATTTCACACAAATACAATTAACTTTTTAAATGTTAAAAATAATATAACCACTGGGTAAAATGTCAGGATGTTTTTAAGAATGAACATTACAGCAGATAAAGGGTTAATCCTTGTGTCCGATTGGCTATTGGTGCAGAAATAAGTCCCTTGATAAATGTCTTGTTCCTTTCACTCAGGAATTAACAGTATTAAGTTTCTTTAGACTCGGCATTGAGTGTACTTTCTGATAAAAGGGCCTGGATCTATAGATTTTGAACCAAATATATTTATTTAGTGTAGCAGCTCTCATAGGATATGATTCACAAGGTGCTTTACAATAATACAATATGAATAAAAGAGAAACAAATAAAATTACAAAAATCTTAGTCACTAATTCTTATTTTCATCTTTCTGGTACAATTAAGCTACACCTGCATCTTTGCTTTTTTTCTCATGTCCATTGCCTGCTCATGAGATGCACTCACCAGTTCTCTCCCAAATATAATTTCATTTTTAAACTATGCACCTGCAGGAACCTGCAGGAGAACGGTCCATATGTACGTTAACACCAATTAGATGTAGTCTGGACATTAACGCTCATCACAGCCTCAGTTTAGCCTCAAATGGAACTGATCAGTTCATCTCTGCTCGGTGGACTTCAAACCCGTCACAGTCCTTTCGTCCCTCACTGCCCTAGTGAGTAGAGGACTGTGACAGTAATGTGCTCTGCAGCAGGTCTGCTACAGGAATGTGCTGAGGGTGTTATCCACAGTGGCCAGATGGAGGTACTCGGGATGGCCGCCCTCAGACTCCACCTCTGATTCCTGGTCCTCGTCGTCCTTCTTGCTCTGACTCGAGAGCGGCTTCTTCCTCCGGATGGAGCCTCGGGAGCGCCGCTCCAGGCACGCGAGGATCATGTTGGCGAGATCCTGCTGGAGCCGCTGGAAGTTCTCGCTGGAAAAGCAGGAACCAGTACATGAACAGTGAAACGGCTAACAAAGCTACTAAATGTGCAAACAATACTTTACAGGTTGCATTTTTGCAAAATGATCATGCCTGAAACGGGAAGCCTTTCAGCAACTTACGTTGTGGGTGGAGTTGGGAGGTCGTAGTCTTTGCCCTTCCCTGTCAACCAGTAGGTTGTCTCTGTGCCTTTACCCTTGAAAAACACACATTTACACCATTTTTCATCAATGTGTGAAGTCTGCAGACGTCCACGCTTCAGTCGATGCTCTCTGCAGATTTGAGTGTTTCTATTTAAAAATGGTTCTGACATGTTTAGTAAATGTAAAGAGGCTCATCTTTACCTTCGGACACATTTCTCCTCTGATCTCATACTCGAGCTTGCAGTCTGTCCTCTGCAGGATATTTATAGTAGGCTGACTGACGTGGATCCGCAGGGCTGCAGCATATTATAGATAAAACAGGCATCTGCTTTTTGCCAAACGCTTGGCTGGAGCACACTAGTTAGCAGCATGAATGTTTGGATTTCTCCACTCACGGTGTCCAGTAGACTCCATACGAGAAGCCGTGTTGACTGTGTCTCCAAATAAACAATACCTGGGCATCTTGATCCCCACGACCCCTGCAGCACAGGGACCTGGACACACAAATCAGTTTCCATCATAGATTTCAACCGTTCACCAGATAAAATAAAATAAGTGGACAGATCAAAGGAAGGCGAAGATTTCAGAATCAGGGAACGGTTGCACTTTAATGGAGCAATGTACAGGTTGTGCCTCACACTGCATTCAGGACAACAGACAGACGACAAGCATTCAGTTCAAGAAGATTGAAAAATAATAAACACAATCCAGAGTGCAGTGCCCTCTACCTGAGTGAACGCCGATGCGTATCCACACCGGGATGCCAGGCAGGTGTCGGAGCTGGAAGTTACCGATGAATGCCAAGATATCCAGCGCCATGCGGCAGATATCCACCGCGTGCCTGTTCCCATTCCGCTTTGGGAGCCCGGAGGCCACCATGTAGGCGTCGCCAATCGTCTCCACCTGAGTGTGGATGGAAGGAAATGATGCATCTAGATGTCTCCATCTTTTCTCTCCATCATTGCGCCCACCTCAGTACCTTGTACACGTCGTGGTGGCCGACGATGCTGTCGAAGCCTCCGTAGATGCCATTGAGCATGTCCACAACTTCCATCGGTGTGCTGTACTGGCACAGAGTGGTGAAGCCGACGATGTCACTGAAGTATATTGTCACTTCCTCGTACAGCTCTGGCTCCACCACACCGGTCTCTTTCAGGCTTTTCACCACCAGGCTACCCAGAGAGAAACCAAGACAGGTGAAACCCTTTCATTGCTGTGCCAGACTTTTGCCCCCCTTTCAGGTAGGATGTATTTATTATTATATAATCTAAAATGTGGCGTGCTAAGTGTTGACAGACCCTGGAAGCAGCATGTAGTTGAGGCGGTCCGCTCGGTCCCTCTCAGCTTTGTAGAGCGCCGTTCTCTCCTCCACCAGGTGCTCCAGGTTTCTGGAGTACATCTGCAGTCTTCTTATCATGTTATCCATGTAGCTCTCATTGTCCTGGTTGTGAATTTTACTAAAGGAAAACGCAAGAGGAGGAGAAAACACTAACTTTCATTAAAACAAACAATTACAATGTAATCAATTCATCAGATCTTCTGGAGGCTGAAACGAGAACAAGAACCCGTTGAAATAAAGACAGCGATTACCTGATTATTTTCCCCAGGCAGTTTTCAACCCTCTTAAAGTCAGGTCTTTTTTCTGGATCCTCATCCCAACAGCTTTTTATCAACATGTACACCTGCAAGACGGAGGACACAAAGCTTTAAAGACACATCAGACACACAAGATAGCAGATAAACACGACTAGCATTTACTCACCTCTAATTCTTTCTCCGAAGCGGTCTCATATTTAAGATCAGGTCTGAAGTAAGACATGATGACTCTGGCCAGCTTTTCTGTTTGCGAACACATTATGAATGATTGAAATCCCCACAAAGTTACTTACAATATTACTGAGTGTGTGTATCACATGAAACATCTCACACACTTGGTCTTGCATCATTCCAGTCAGCTGCTGCCATTGACTGGAATGCACTACAAAAACACCTCAAACTGGTCACATTCATTTCCATCCCGGCCTTCAAACACATCATCTCACACCATCTCACTGATTCCTGCAAATGTTTCCCCTCCATTTAATTCCTCGCTTAGTCTCCTGTTTATACATCTATGCCCGCTGATTTAATGGTGTTAATGATTTTTTTATATTCAACCCTTGTTGGTTTTTGTCAGGTTTGTTCATATGTTTTTTATGTCATCACATGTTTGTGTTGTTTCTTTTTGTCAGGCCATCACTGTAAATAAGAACTTGTTCTTAATGATCTGCCTGGTTAAATAAAGGTACAATAAAAAATCTCAAACATTTTCATACAGTCCCTTCAGATTAGTAATAATTCTTGTGTTTAATTCTTTTGGTTTTCAGGGGCTCAACGTGTGAGTCTTGGACAGTCTTGTGTAGGCGCGGCCCACCTGCTCGGTCGGAGCAGCGCTCGGTGTAGAAGGTGCACTTTCTGAGGACAATCTCGTGAGCGATGATGGCAAAGCTGTACACGTCTCCTTTCTGAGAGGTGCCCTGCCTCCTCAGGTGCTCCGGAGCGGTCCACAAGTCTGAGAGGAGGAAGAGGGGAGGAGACACGGAGAGGGGGATGTGAGAACGGGATGAGACTGACGGAGTGAACATAAAACCTCAGCGAGGGACCAGAGCCACTGTTGGTTCACCTTTGCCGAGGCTGAGAAAGCTGTTGCAGCCAAAGTCAGTGATCTTCACCACCATGTGATTGTCCACCACACAGTTGGTGGACTTGAGGCGACCATGCACCTGGATGTGACTGGCATGGAGATAGGACATGCCCTGCACAGAAAGGAGCAGTCAATCATCTGGGATCTCTACTGACCTCTGCTGGCTTTCAGGGGGAACAGCAGCAACACGTTTTAGCTAAAATCATCAGCTTTATAAGTACCCGACAAGCCCTCCAAAATATGATATAATCATAATATAATTACTGAAGAGTTTGTTACATTCTGTATACAGTTTCAGGAGTACTGCTATATAATGCTTATTACAATACATGTAAGGAAAACCATGTACCTTTCTTTTTTTATACAGATTCATCAATAAAAAGAAGAAATGATTTAAATATTCCCATTATAAGTTTTTTAATCTATCTACTGTATGGTTGCTTATTTTTTTGAAAGCGTTTCGATTGAGGTACACTTTTCATAATACATAAAGGTTTATGTCAAAGTACACAGTCAGGAAATACAAAAGTAATTCCCCATTTCCCATTTAGGAAGTTAGACTCTATTAATAATAACTGCTTACATTACAGATTCTTTTTTGTGTGAGAACACAATTTCTGAAGCTGTAGGGCTCTTTCTGCCCTGAATCCTATGTGTGGTGTTTAAGCTCTGATTTTCTAAGTGATCCAATCGGTTACAGGTGTTTTCACAGGTGCTTGGCAGGAGATTGATAACTGAGTGTGGTATATACATGGCAGTGTATAGCATCAGTGTGTAGTGTTTAATGATGAGTCTATTGTAGATAAGTGTGATTTTAGATTTTAAACTTTGTCTTAAGCAGACAATGTGCTTATGGTTTATCATTAGATACATAGGTCAGGGCTTTCAATAATTGTGCCACAAGTACCAGCTTGTGTGTCTTGGAGTCAAAGTTTTAATAATACAGAGAGGCAGAGGAAAGTATCATCTCTGACATGTTTACTCTTATGGAGAATGTCTTGCATATTGTGAGTGTGATGGACCATCACGTCTGAGTGGAGCTGCACGTATGGCGCCCTCTCTTCTGTCATTCATAAAGCTCTATCAACGCCAAATACAATACAGCACTTCAGAGTGTTTGACAGTCTTACCTTGGCGATGTCGTACATGACGGAGATCTTGAACTCCCAGTCCATGAAGGTCTCCTCTGGGTACGAAACCTTGTCATTCAGCACATACTGGGAGAAGGAAGGGACAAGAAATCTGGAGAAATGATTTCATTCTGAACGGTTATTTTATCTTTTTTTGCTTGTCCTGTAACGAGCTACGGATCTTATTGAGGTGTAAATCAAAGTAGTGATTTGATATGTGCATTCAAACCTGAATGGACTCGTCGCATGCCATACGTACCCTGAGCGACCCCCTCTCTCCGTACTCAAACACTCCAAACACACCGTGATCCATCTTCACTGTGCCATAAAACTTTGTGAGGTTGTAATAGTCGATTTGCTTGAGCTGCAGAGGAAAGACGAAACAGAAGTGGTACAGAGGTCTAGCTCGGACAAACATTAACACAGGATGGGCACACACACACACACACACACACACACACGTACGTGTATGTGTGTGTGTGTGTGTGTGTGTGTGTGTGTGTGTGTGTGTGTGTGTGTGTGTGTGTGCGTGCGTGTGTGTGTGTGTGTGTATCATACCGCGTTAAGTTCTATCATCCGGGTAAAGTCCTCATCTGAGTACTCCAGCTCCTTCAGAATCACAATCTGAAAACGATGGCATTGCATCCGTCACACCAGCAATCAAATCTACACCTGCAAATAGTGTGTTGACTGATTTGGAAAGCGCTTCAGTGTCCAGCTACCTTCTTATCGTAGAGCGCACGGCGGATCTGGAATGTCATGATGTTCCTCTCATCCTCAATCTGAAGGGGGCAGATGGAGTTAACAAAGCAAATATGTCCAAGATTGTTTTTTTTATTTAATTGTATTGTGCGCTGTAGTGCACACAATACAAGTTCAAGATCAAGGTCAAAGTCATTTGATCACAGCTTTCTGACTGCAGGACCATCCTCACTATGTATAATCAGAGGAGCCTCCATGCTGATGGAGAAAGGTTGACGCTTCATTTACCTTCAGAGAGATGACATTGTGCTGGTTGTTCTCCAGCAGCGTGACGAGATCAGAGGAGATGTGGAACCAGCGCTCCCTGACCCGCCGGTCCCTCTTGTTCTGTCTACAGAAAACACCCTCATAAAATACTAATTACAACGTAGCATATATGGATCCACATCCATGGGTGCCCAAGACTAACACTTTCAATATCTGCTTACCTTTGAACTCACAATGTTTTTAAATTGTACAAAAAAACTTTATTTGGTCATAAAACCCCTCTGGTTGGTCAGAAAAAGGTCTTTAAAGAGATCCAGAAAACTGCCATTTTAATTTTTCCGAAACCCCTGAATACTCATGTATAGCAACTGCATCCATACGGGCTGTTAAAAACACATAGAAGACATTATACACATCTATCACTGTAAATGTTCTACGGGAAAAAAAGCATTACACATATCTTAAATACTGAGCCTGATAGCTTTGTAGTTCAACAATGGTAAAAAAAACAAATGTGTCAGTGTTCACTTTCTTCATTTATTTAAGACACGCAGCAAACATTTCCATGGAAACAGTGGTCACCGTCATGTGTCCTGTGTTCTGGTCTCAACAGTCCTCACGCTCCCATGTGTCAGTCCTCTGGTCCGGCACTCAATAATAATAATTTACTGCAGACGTCTGCCTGTCTGGCCTGCGACTCACCTGTAGAAAATGAAGGCGATGGTGGCCACGACAACCACTGTGACAGCCAACACGATGACAATGACGTTATAAAATGCCGGGTCTGAGGGAGTGAGCACAATCAAAGACTCAGGGCAGGGTTCAGGTACGTACAGGGTATGTCTTGAAGGACTTAACGCCACTATGTATCCAATATTTCTGTGTTGGAAACCTTTATCTTGTATTTATCCTGACATGTAGTTTATGTGACTTAAACACTTAAAACCTTGTAAAAAGACATTTCACTCCTCTGCAGACTGATCTACTGTCTTACTGACAGTAACAAACAGCTGATGGTCACTGAACTCGTCATCTTCAGCCGTACCTTCATCTGGTCTGAAGTTAGGCAGCTTGGTTCCCCAGATGAAGGAAGGGTCCGTCTCAACCACTTTGGTTTCTTTGAGCTCCGTGTCGTATGTGAATAGTGGTTTGTACTGTGGAATACAATGAGGAGAAGTTTACACATTTCAGAGTAATACCCGGTATGACAGCAAGAGATTCAGCACAGGGAGGGTTAATTACTAAAGATCTTTGTGAGATATTGCTGACAAAAAGTAGAGGAGCTGTGTGTCCTTCACTGCTGAATGTACATAACATGTACCTGGTTGTCATTTGTGGTGTAAATGACTGTGAGATTCACGTCTCTGTCTCCATGCTCGTCCAGCTTGTAATTTCCAGCACTTCCTGAAGACAACAACAGCAACATCTTCATTCACAAACATATGCAGACCTGTGTACTGCTGACTCATTTGATTTTTAATGTTTTTTTTAAATGTAGCACTGATAAAAGAGCCTGAGCGAAAGAACAGCTTCTCTTTGAGTGTGTCTCTCGATCACTCGCTCAACCACAATCACACACAGGCAGCTGCTGCCTGCCGGCTACAACACCGCATCGCTTCATCTTTCCAGTGAGGAAGACAAGTACGTGACAGCAGTTGACAGCTTCCATCTGTTGGGCCTCACAAAGACCATAACCACACAATCACAAAGACCATAACCACACAATCACAAAGACCATAACCACACAATCACAAAGACCATAACCACACAATCACAAAGACCATAACCACACAATCACAAAGACCATAACCACACAATCACAAAGACCATAACCACACAATCACAAAGACCATAACCACACAATCACAAAGACCATAACCACACAATCACAAAGACCATAACCACACAATCACAAAGACCATAACCACACAATCACACAAGACCATAACCACACAATCACAAAGACCATAACCACACAATCACAAAGACCATAACCACACAATCACAAAGACCATAACCACACAATCACAAAGACCATAACCACACAATCACAAAGACCATAACCACACAATCACAAAGACCATAACCACACAATCACAAAGACCATAACCACACAATCACAAAGACCATAACCACACAATCACAAAGACCATAACCACACAATCACAAAGACCATAACCACACAATCACAAAGACCATAACCACACAATCACACAAGACCATAACCACACAATCACAAAGACCATAACCACACAATCACAAAGACCATAACCACACAATCACACAAGACCATAACCACACAATCACACAAGACCATAACCACACAATCACAAAGACCATAACCACACAATCACAAAGACCATAACCACACAATCACAAAGACCATAACCACACAATCACAAAGACCATAACCACACAATCACAAAGACCATAACCACACAATCACACAAGACCATAACCACACAATCACAAAGACCATAACCACACAATCACAAAGACCATAACCACACAATCACAAAGACCATAACCACACAATCACAAAGACCATAACCACACAATCACAAAGACCATAACCACACAATCACACAAGACCATAACCACACAATCACACAAGACCATAACCACACAATCACACAAGACCATAACCACACAATCACACAAGACCATAACCACACAATCACAAAGACCATAACCACACAATCACACAAGACCATAACCACACAATCACACAAGACCATAACCACACAATCACAAAGACCATAACCACACAATCACAAAGACCATAACCACACAATCACACAAGACCATAACCACACAATCACAAAGACCATAACCACACAATCACACAAGACCATAACCACACAATCACACAAGACCATAACCACACAATCACACAAGACCATAACCACACAATCACAAAGACCATAACCACACAATCACAAAGACCATAACCACACAATCACAAAGACCATAACCACACAATCACAAAGACCATAACCACACAATCACAAAGACCATAACCACACAATCACAAAGACCATAACCACACAATCACAAAGACCATAACCACACAATCACAAAGACCATAACCACACAATCACAAAGACCATAACCACACAATCACACAAGACCATAACCACACAATCACAAAGACCATAACCACACAATCACACAAGACCATAACCACACAATCACACAAGACCATAACCACACAATCACAAAGACCATAACCACACAATCACAAAGACCATAACCACACAATCACACAAGACCATAACCACACAATCACAAAGACCATAACCACACAATCACAAAGACCATAACCACACAATCACAAAGACCATAACCACACAATCACACAAGACCATAACCACACAATCACAAAGACCATAACCACACAATCACAAAGACCATAACCACACAATCACAAAGACCATAACCACACAATCACACGAGACCATAACCACACAATCACAAAGACCATAACCACACAATCACAAAGACCATAACCACACAATCACAACGACCATAACCACACAATCACAAAGACCATAACCACACAATCACAAAGACCATAACCACACAATCACAAAGACCATAACCACACAATCACAAAGACCATAACCACACAATCACAAAGACCATAACCACACAATCACAAAGACCATAACCACACAATCACAAAGACCATAACCACACAATCACACAAGACCATAACCACACAATCACAAAGACCATAACCACACAATCACAAAGACCATAACCACACAATCACAAAGACCATAACCACACAATCACAAAGACCATAACCACACAATCACAAAGACCATAACCAGTGTCCACTGTGAGGACAGCTTTCTCTGGCAACCAGGTCCTGTTGAACTACAACCTCACACCTTGTGAGTACTTCATGAGCTGTTTGCAGTATTTATAGACTCCATATTTTTTTAACCTTTGGGCCGATTAAACCAGACTAGGAGTCCACAGCCATGCGACCCTGTGAGGCTGTGCTGAATCAGCATGCTAATATGCACACAGAGGGCTGCAGGGATGATGTATTTATAAAGTTAGCATCTCACTGGTTCTCTCGACAAAAAGCCATTGGGATTTTTCCATTTCATTTTGGATAATTGCGGAAAATAAGCTCTGTGGCGAACACAAGTTTATGAAACTTGTTCAGCAAGATAATCCCCAAAAAATGAACACCACTTACATTATGATTTCTGAAGCGTGAATGCAATCGGCAGAAGTAAAAAGCCTAAAACTACAAAACGCATGAGCACACGTATTCGCATCAAGGCTGTAAAGGCGGACCAATCAGCATGATGACATTTTGTTGTACCATTTAGTCTTTTTAAAGACACATACAAGTATTTAATGTCGTAGAACAAAACATTCAAATCTCCAGAGCTTTAGTTAAACACAGACCACAGACTGCACAGACCTTTTTTCAGTCATCTAACAAAAACCCATAACAAATGTTTTACTTTGAAAAGCAGGAACAAGACTTATTTCCTGGTTTCAGGAGTCCTTCCTGCAGCATTATGAGAACGCCAACAAGCTGATGTTCAGCAAGTATGTTTTCTTTTCACCAGTTTAGTGTGTCAGCATGCTAATGTTTGCTAATTAGCACTAAACACAAAGTAAAGCTGAGGCAGATGGATCGCCGTTAGTTTAGCATGTATTTGGTCTTCAACCAAAGTGTTAAATATTAATAATGGCTTCAGTATTTTAGAAATAATCTTGTCTGGTCTCCCTCCACCTATTTCACTCTTTTTCCTCTTTGATTTCTTTTCTCAAAGTGTTTTCGTCTCATCCCGGATATTGATCCAAAATGATTTATTCAACATTACAACCAGACTGACTGCGGACAAGAATGTTAAGTGCATTAGAGGTTCATTCTCTCTCTCCCACTATCTCGCCCTCCTTCCTTACCATTAAAGGAGATGTTTCTGAAGAAATTCACATTGACAAACTCCATCTGCTGAATCTCTGACTGAGGTTTTTTAGCAATTTCCCTCATCACCTCGCCGATCAGCAGCACTGAGTCATGGTACGCAGCCATGTAATCATTCATCTGCAGAAAAAAGAGAGAAAGGTTTATGATTGGAACTACTTCCTCGATAATAGCACCTATAAAAACAATTGCTCTGTAGATTATTCAGAGGAACAGGAACAGTAATGCTAGAAAAAGATGCCGCCGCCTATGACCAGTCCTATGACACTCCAAGAGGGAGATAAAGTGAAACCATAGCAACTCCACTGTGACAACAAGACTCGGCAGGGCCCACAGTTAACCCCTGACAGAGGACACTTTACAAACACTTGGGTTTACAGATTAAACAGATTATCCTAACAATATATATTGTGTTAGTCAGTGAGCTGGTAGGCAAACATCTTTAGCTGTTTCCTAAATGCTAAGCTAAGCTAACCTTCTGCGGACCGTAAACTCTATTTGATTGCTGCCAAAATGTCAAACTATTCTCTTAAAGAGCGGTAAAAGGAAGAAGGCAGTTGAGTCATATGGAAATGTGTCCTCACCGTGCTGTTGCTCTTCAGGTCTGCATTGATGGTGTAGTTTCTGGTGTTTGGCATCGTCAGTACCATCACGTTCCTCATGGATGGCATTGACGATGTGTTGGTGTAGTATTGATCACTGTGGAGAGGAGGAGCGTTATTTAAGTAATCGTGTGCACAGCTGATTTAGAGATAGCCACAACATTAATAGAAGATATACATCAATACAAACAGAATGGTCGATGAAATCTGTGCAATGATACCTATTTGTTGTATATGTGGTCTATATCTCAAAGAAGGGTGTGGGAATGAAAAGAGACATTTGTAACCAAACAGTATAATAAGTACGTTTAACATGTTTACAGGTCAAACGCCTGCAGAAACAACCAAAATGAGAAAAGTAAGAGCGACAGCAAATTCAGAGATGGAAAAAGAGATTCAATGAATGAATCAAGAGCACTGACTTGTAAAGATCAATAAGGATGAAGAGAATATCGCTGCTGTCGGCCTCTTTGTAACATCTTTTCACCTCCTCTACATCCACCGGTGATCCACACATGATAAACACTGCAGACAAAGAAGCTGTATGTAACACCAGACCAGTCGTGTATGCATTATTCTTTACAGAGTAGCCTTGAAACAAAGCCATGGTTCAACCCTCTGGCTTGAACCATGAAACTTAAATTAACACCAAAATCCTGAAACCTTTTTTATTACATCATTCATCAACGAGGAACAAAAAGCTAGCACATATCAACATGTCTGTCTAGCTGTATCCCTCCAGGGCTACATCACAGGTCTCAATGGTTGTTGAGACATCATTTGTCCTCTGTCCAATCTATCCCCCTACTAGTAAATGCTGCCGTTTATTTGTCCAGGTTCTGAGATACCCCTCTCTGGGGTTTCTGCCTCAACCCAATACAATATGGAGGGCAATGGTACTGTGACAACTGGCCAGTGTGACCTTTGGATTATCCATGTATCTCCATTATTTTGACAGCTGATTCTGGAATGAGATTAACCTTTATTGTCCTACTATATAAGTATATAAAGTATTTATTGCGGCGAGCCGCACAAATTAAATCCCGCACACCTCCATTGTATTGGGAAGGGGAAGGACATTTCAGAAAATTGGTCTCTCAAGCCAAAGGCGTGAGAGTTGGCAACCCTGACTACACTCTTGTATCAGTACTACGTGGATACTGCAGTTAAATCAGACGTGAGGGTGTATTGTACATTTTTAAAGAGAAGTCTTACGGTTGCTTGTCCTGTTTTTGGGTGACGTCATTACATTTTTCAGCTCATCTGGTTTCCGCAGCACTGTTTTCTCAATATGTTTGGAAAACTGGCTTGAGTCTGTATCCAGTGCATTCATATACCTGGGGAATAGCATCACTTATAACAGATGTATATTATATCATTTCAACACACAAGCCCATACCTGGGCGTCTTCCTCATAGGTGCGAGGTGATCACAAACGGCAGATGTTAATGTCATTCCCACCTCCACTGTACTCTTTAGGGACATCTCTTGGTGACTCACCAAAAGCAATCCTCAGTGTTGGTGGGTTTCTTGTAAACATAGGCCGTGTCCCAGTTAGGTTTGATCTGGTTGTCGTTTTTCCAGAAGTTGACGAAAAAGCTATCGATCTTGCGTGCGGGCGGCAGGAAGCGCTGCAGGTTGCGCGTGTTGTCACAGGAGAGACCGAAGCTTCCCGCCGACATGATGGGCGTGCTGAGCTTCAGACCTTTTTCCAGACTGACAGAGACAAACAAGGAGTGGAAAAGTGTGGAAAGGGAGAGAAAGATGGAGAGTTGCATATACATTGAAGCAATGGTAAGGTGGATCGTAGAGACATCCACTTTAGTAGAGCTCTAACATGCACCGTCCTTTATCACATTTATACAAGTCAAACACTGTTTGAATATGTAAACAATGTTTTTCAAATATATAAGCTCTAATGTGGAGTTGAGCTTGGAAAGAAATGCCCTTACTCAAACATTTGGAAAGTAGTGTAGGTGCAGGTGGGACCAAGCACTGCACATCCCAGGGAGCCCTCGTTCTGCCAGAGAATACAAGTTAGCCTCAGTGTGGCTTTGTGTTTCACTTTGTGTGCACTGATCATGCTTTTAAAGTCATGTGATTAGCTGTCTACGTTGTGTAAAATCACAATGATGCAGCCGTTGAGTAGATGTAGCTTTTAATCCTCAAGGTATACACTAAGCACACAAGCAGGTTAGAAAGCAAGCATATCATTATCATGAGTCTAATTGGATGAACATGTTGACTTACCATCAGGCTCTTCAGCTCGTCCACTCCCTCACACGCACTGCTCTGGCAGCCTGTGTGTCGATAAAAGGTCGGTCTGATCCCTCCAAATTTAGCTGTGAGATTAAACCCTGTCCCTAAAATAAGAAAAAGAATTATGGGTGTCCTTCGGTCGTTAAACTTTCTTCTCTAAAAAGCAGTTGTCATAGTTTAGACACCATAAGTAGACACACACAGCAGGTCTTTTACAGTTTTTTTCAATCGCTAACAAGCGCTTACCCATACTTCAGATACTTTTTCTAAACTCTTAACACAGACTCACACCTACAAACCACAATTGGCCAAATGAATAATTTTCTTCTCAAAAACACATTTTGTTAAATATATACTAACTCTTCATTTCAAAATAGAACACAACTTTCTCTGCACACACTAACTTTACCAAAACACTGGAAATCTGACTCAAAATGAAATTATTCTGTCAAAGAATAACTCTTGTTTTCACTTCACAAGGTCCTTCCAGTCAATCAAAGTACACCAGGTTTCAAAATACTGGCTATTGCAGACATTACAAAAACTGCATAGACTTTTATGTTTCAGTTTTACAGGTATTTGCATGCAAAACATGCAATCCACTGTTTTTACACTAAATGTCTTGGTTGGGAACTGTATGTCCACATGTAATGTTCACATTCAAAAGCATTCCAGTAAAAACCAAATTTTTTTCCCTTTACTGTTTACTACAGGAGGTACAGTATAAATACTGTTTACAGTATGATAGAACAGAAAAAGTTTTACAGTATTGCTTACAGTGAACAAAATATCCATGAAACACACAAGAGCATTCTGAACAAAAAAACAACAGCAAAAAGTATTTTTCTGTTTCTGTTTCCAAAAACATGACTCCTCAAAGTCCTCCTTTTACTGTATAAGTAATGCCACTGAGTCTAAGCCAGACTGGAATCAGCTGTGGTTTGCCCAATTTACCCAACATAAATCAGCTGTGTGTCTATTATTCAATTGTTTGTTTATTATCAGCTGAGATATATTGTTTTAGAACTGATATCATTGCAGAAGAGGTTTTTAGACTGTATCTAAGGTTTGGAATATTGTTTTTGCCATTGTGGGATGTTGTGTGTTAACATTCGTAAATAATACAAAAACAATCCATAATTTTGTTGGGAGGTCTAGCTTGTCTGTTAAGAAAATGTAAGCATTGTGGAAATGTGTTCACATATTGTTTGAAAACGACATGAAATGTGTGAATGGTATGGCCACAAAAGACCGATGCTGTGCTAATTGTTTAGAGTTTTGAAAATGTGACCACTGGTTGGACAAACGCTTGGTAGCGCCTGAAAAAAACTGTAAGCTGTGGATGATTTCCATGTTGACGCTGTGTGGATGAGACTGTGTGCAATAATGTGTAGAGAGAGAGAAAGAGTTTGGATGGTGGTTTCTTTTTTCTATGATTTTTAAAAACACGCAGTGCAACAACTCTTCTCCAAAATGAGCAGTAAATGTTAGCATTTCAAGCTAACTAGCTTACCACCGAAGTAGATTAGCTCAATTATCATTTTGTGGTGTTACTCCAGCAACCTGAACAGTAACAACAACCCTGCTATGACACTACCTGATGTTTCACACAACACAATACTAATGTATTCTACACATGTTTGCAGTATAGTCCCAAATGACAGAATCCACAGTGATGCAGTTTAAAATATAATTTGAGTTCATAGCGTAATACAATTCTGTGAACATATGCAGATGTCTTTATGTGGTTTTCCTTAGTATTTTTATACTTTATTACCTTCTGCAGTATTAATGGTTGAGTCTGTCTCAATGGCCTCCAATATTTTGTCCTTCACAAACCTCAGACTCCAGGGAGACTTGTCATCTTCCAGCAGGACCACATTGATTGTAATCCCATCCAGACACTGGTTAATGCTCTGACACGAAGCAGCAACAATCCCCAAGACGCACAACCACCACCACCCTGTTCCCATTGTCAGCTCTGAAGTTTATGAGCCGTTAAAGAGAGTCCATGATCTGCTAAACCCTTTGTGAATGTCTTTTTCACTGTTTCTTTCCAGAGTTCATGCAGTTATGTCCCCAAACGCTCCAAGAACTTCCTTTTAAGTTGTGTTTGTTGCCGATCCACAACAGAAACTTTACTTTACAAGAGCGATATCCAGTAGCTGATTCCTTGTGTGTGTTCTTCCCGGAGTCGTTCCCATTGACAATCTCTCTGTGGTGGCTCACCTGTCCTTTCCGCATGAAGTTGTTAATATACAACCTTTGAAGCACGGAGGCGGGCCATATAATCTTCTCACTGGTGCTGTGCCAAGGTCTGCATGAATTGCAAGTTTTAAACACACAAACACACGGAGCACAGATTGTAGTTGGTTGTGAGCTTGCTAGTTGTATAAGGATGAGCATTTTTTATGAAAACCAATAATGCTCTTATGCTTCAGGACAGTTCAGCTTATGAAATATACGATAACTGGATATTTGATGTCAGTGTGATGGCCGCTTGCTGGCAAGGCCTCATGATTGCTGAGCTTGTTATCTCTGAGCTGAGGACATGTCAGTCAACACACCTGGAATCTCTCAAGTTTATCATGAGTCATGTTGCTCCTTGGTGAGCACAGAGGGAATTCACTTACATTTGATCTAAAAACACTTGTTGTTTCAGTGAAGCTCTGTATCAATTTATACATCCATACATATTTTAGCTTTACCTGGAAAAAAAAAGTTCAACCTTTGTCTCTTCGGACCATAACACATTTTCCTGCATGGCTTGGGGTGGCTGAATGTGTCTTTTGGCATAATTCAGATGGGCTTGGATGCTTTTTTTTGTGAAAATGGTTTTGTTTCATCTCAAAAAGCCCCGACATGTGCAGAATATGGGAGATGTTGGTCATGTTCAGTTACCAGGACCAGAAGTTCCTGTCGTTCTCTCAATGTTGCTTTTGGCCTCTTGGGAGCCTCCCTGAAAAGGTTCCTCCTCTTCCTCTCATTACCTTCATAGTGTTGTCCAGATCTTTGCAATGCATATGTGGTGCCACATTGTCTCCACTTGTAATGGTACATCTGATGCATTCAATATTATTTTTATGTCTCTCTCCGATTGGCACCTTTCAACAAATAGATCTTGCTGTTTCTTTGGTAACTCTTTGTGGACCACGGCTCTCCCAGCAGCATCCTACAGCAAAAGCTGTCTATTCTGAGCACAGTTAGCTTTCTTTTTTTAAATGCTGTAGGAGGGTGTTGTAGTTTGTTTTATTCTAAATGTTCCTGATAATCAGCTACTTGTATTTCCCCCCTCTGGATTTTTGTTTCTTGGGAGACCACAACAAGAGAAGAACATGACATCTGCCTTGTTGTTATTTCTGTCTTTATGTTTCAAAAACCTGCTATTTCATTCAAGGGTGACGACGTTCTGTACCACTGTATGTGTCTGTGCTCTCCCTGTCAGAGACAGCAGACAGCAAACACAGACACAGCTTGTAAATGTATGAACGACAGCCGGGGAAAGGAGAGAAAGGAGTGAAAAGGGAAGAGCAAAGGTTGGCTGGGCCATAAAACTCAAACCAGATTATTTGCTGGTAAACAGCACACACTTCTGGGGTTAAGTTCAGAGGCTTTTTGTTTAGTTTATCTGCAGCAAACACACAACCACACCCTGTAATACGTTATCAGGTTAGACTGGATGATATAAATTACCAATGTCCTCACTCAATTAGTATTTGGTGTGAGCATCACATAAAGGCCACACACACATACACACACACACACACACACACACACACACACACAATTTAATGAAAATTCATTATCAGCTCATTACTTAGAACAATCACCTCACAGAGGATATCTCCAGGGACCTTCTGTCTGTGTGTGTGTGTGTGTGTGTGTGTGTGTGTGTGTGTGTGTGTGTGTGTGTGTGTGTGTGTGTGTGTTCTTCATATTCAGAATGTCTGCATTGTCATAGTAAAAAAAATAAAAAGTGTTTCTTACATTCTCTTCATATATTTATTATCCAGTGATGCTGCTCCTATTCTCAGCATATTGTTTCACAGTTCTCTGTCTCTGGGATGGTAATGGGCTGGGTGAAGGATTTGTTTTGGATTTAGTTTTTAGTTTTGTTTAAAATGGACAAACAGCATGTTGTTGATTTTCACCATATGGGCTGAGAGGTTTGTCAGCTGACGTGTGACTTGACTCCTCACACGTTGTTGTCACACCGATTGGCTCAAACAGGGTGTAGATGCTTAAAAGTCCCACGTTTCTAAATGACCACGTCTGTATCTTGCCGCAGAGATAGTTGAGCAAGTTCTCATCATCTGGTGGAGACATGTAAATATACGTCTTTGTCTCTATTTGTGTGTTTTTTTATTTATTATTATTTCATCATGGAAACATCAAGCCAATAATTCTGTACAATAACTGTGTCTTTGTATTTAACCACATCTGCTGAGCCTGGACTCTGATGTCCATCTTTCATGTTCTAACGATACAACGATCTCATTTGGTCTCATAGATCTCATATATATCTCATATATTGGTATAATGTGCTATATTCAGCCCAGGAACCAACACGGTGAAGAAACCCCGCCGAGTTCCTCCTTTTCTGATTCCCCTGTGAAATATGGCTGCCGCCTTTAGGTTTTAAAGATATGGGTCGATACAAAAATGTTCCATTTAAACAAACAGTCTGTATGAATCTGACCAAAGTCCTGTCTTTTCTGCCTCATTAAGCTTATCGCTGTGTTTGCTTTCCTCATTAGCTCCATTGTCCGAGGCTGTTGAATTGATTTGACATTACACCGAAACTTGTTCAGTTTTAGGGTGTGTCTGGCTAATCATCTTTTTTTCCTTGTAAAACTTTCACTTCACTCCAGTGTATTCTTTTGTTTTTCTAGTGTATTCAATAAGCTTAGTCAATTTTCAAGTGTTCGGTCACTGTTTGTTTCGCTGTCTGTCAACATGTCTGTGTTTGAGTTTCCAAACAGAGAACTGTGTGCTGGATGCCTGGGATCAACAGCAAATATGTAACTTGTGCTAGATGTTGATTTGTACTTTTTCACATTGATACTCAATAAATAAACCTGGGAAATAAAGAACTGCCTACCTAACTCTCTAACTAGAACTAACTAAGAACTGAAGGGGATGTCCTATCTGTAAAATACAACAAAGCACTCGACCTGTCTCAAAGAACTTTGACAAGCACTCTAATCTTCCTTTCACATTAATTCATCAGTAATAATAATCCAATATTATAGTAGCAAACAGGGTTTATTTGACTGTATTATGAGTACTTTTATTTGTATTCTCTCAGTCACATTTTGCTTCTCATACTTACTTAAACTTAAATGTATAGGTTTTCAATGGACTTTGTAATTGTAATGGAATGTTTTCACATTTTACTTCAGACACAACGGTATTTGATGTATTGTGTATTGTGTCTGGGTTGCCAGGTCAGGTCAGTGGCTGCCTGTTTCATCCATCCATCCATCCATTTTCCACCGCTTATCCGGGGTCGGGTCGCGGAGGCAGCAGGTCAAGCAGGCTGACCCAGACTTCCCTCTCACCCGCAACATCTACCAGCTCATTCTGGGGGATCCCGAGGCGTTCCCAGGCCAGCTGGGAGATATAATCCCTCCAGCGTGTCCTGGGTCTTCCCCGGGGCCTCCTACCAGATGGACGTGCCTGGAAAACCTCTAAAGGGAGGCATCCTTCCCAAGGAGTTAACACTGGAACTATTGTACATTTGTATGTGGTGTGTTGTTTGACAGGTTTTGATGACATTGACTCAGGTGTTCGGGAGTTATGTAGTAAACTATTCAATTATTTGCGCTGTTGTGCCCTCTAATGGATTCCAGTGAGACAAAACAAGACCTATGTGCCAAAGCAAAAATCCAGATCCCAACAGCTGTCTGAGACACTGAGACAAAGTTCCCAGCCAAAGGCTCTCAAAATAATCGCCCTAGTTATTATAGATCCACTTTGTGCCGACGGCAGTGAGGACTAGAGAGGCTGAACTCAAAGAGATCAGAACATTCTGCGCACTATATTACCAAAAGAATGTTTCCACACAGGTCTGTGAATACATTAGTTTTATTAAAACTTCAACTTAATGACAAAAAGACGATGTTACAGTGATTTGACCAAAATAACACAATCAAACGTGTTTTCCTCAAGGGAAGGAAACCAAACAGATGCTGTGTGTTCCTATATGTTAATTCACACGCATGGCGACACATCAAAGATGCCTGAGACCTGACGACGCCTCTCTGAAGGCTGCAGCTGTTCATGATGAAACAGATTCTACGTTAAAAAAAAAAGAAATCACGACAAACGGTACAGAACATGGCAATTTACAAAACAAAACTGCTTGTTATTTCGAACACCACACAGTTATTAAAAATTTGACAAAAATGATTTGGAAATTAGAGGTTTTGTCGATGTTGATGTGACAGTAGCAAAGAGATAACAGGCAGTATCATTAGAGTGAGCTGTGCAGTGTATTCAAATAGGCTTAACTTTGCACACAAGTACTTATAAATGCAGCTTTTAATTACCAAACCCCTGATGGTCTCACAGTTACAAATGAAAATAAATAAGTCAATAAATAAAGTCTTTTTAAACTTACATCACAGTCGTTTGCCGTGACGTATGAAACTTACTGGACTTTCCCAAGTTCCACTTTCCACCTAGAAATCAGCTGGTCATCTTCCTCAGCTCGGCCCTCTTTCACATCGTATGTGGTCCTTCTTATTTACTTCATGGACTTATTTGACTTTAATCACGGTCTTCACGATTGCACATGCTTTGTATCTATTGAAATCGAGCTGCAGTACGTCTACAGGTAATCACTCCATCCAGCGCCCGTTCCGCCACCAGTCCGCTCTCTCTGCAGTTTTACTTCCCAACCAAAGCCCCTCTGGCTGGTTGCTCAGTGGCAGGCCCACACCCATCCAGCTGCTGTCTCTACCACCAGAACCTAAGACCATCATAGGAGATGGCTACGATAATACTGGATTTCTACACTTCCTAAGTAAATAAAACAGAGTAGTGCTACAATACTAAGAAGGAAAATAAATCTTTATTTATCGAGCTTATCGCAGCTCTCAAGGCCGAAACGCATTAAGAGCCATTTGTGTCAGAGTTGCTCTACACTGTAAGTGCATTGATTGTTTCCGTCCGGCAGCCATGTACCAGAAGGCTTTTTGTGTTATCTTAAAATATTTCCGTTTTCTGAAGGCAGTGTGATGAAGGCAGCTGTCCCTTAAGCCAGATAATTAACAAAGGAGACGAAAAAGACAATTTTGTTTAATGCAATTTCTTCTTGATTCAATGTTCTGCTGCGAGGCAATCGTCTCCATTAGTCGTTGTAAACGCAGCATATTATGACTACATTGTGCATTTTTTTCAATCAGATGTTCGTCACATGACTTTAGGCGGTGCTGGCATGTATTTACATCAGTCGGTGGATTATAAAAAGGAGGAAATGAAAAGTGGGAATGCAGTTCAGAGCTCCATTGAGTTGGTCCCTTGAAACTTAAACTCTCCTGTTTGTAGTGTGCAAATGGAGCGTCAGGTTAGAGTCAGGTTAGAGTCAGGTTAGAGTCAGGTTAGAGTCAGGTTAGAGTCAGGTTAGAGTCAGGTTAGAGTCAGGTTAGAGTCAGGTTAGAGTCAGGTTAGAGTCAGGTTAGAGTCAGGTTAGAGTCAGGTTAGAGTCAGGTTAGAGTCAGGTTAGAGTCAGGTTTGCTCAAAATGTGATTCGGCCTACCGAGCTTCCCAACCCCGGATCTCAGCTAAACTATATTCTTCAGGTCAAAGTAAAAAAACGTACCAACAAGCCCTGACCCCTAACTTTCAAACCCTGTATTGAAACACGTTGACCGTCAAATGAAAACATTCAAACAAATACATTCAACGCCCGACTTCCAGCCCAAACCTCTTTCACCATACTTCCGTAAGCCGGCCACCACGGCCGAACCGCAGCACACCTCACACCCTGAAAAACATAAAACCTAAAACTAAATCCAAATCCCCTTGTCCTTCGCAGCCTTGCAGCATGGAGCGGAGGTCTAGGAGCTGATGATCTGGCCTGACCAGGTCTCGTGCTTGCTGACTGGATTCAGGTGAGTGAGCACCACCTCGACAGCCTGGATCTTCTGGTTCTTGGGGGGGATGGCGCACACCTTGTACGTGACCTCGTCCCCCTCCATAGGCACGTACTCTCCATCAATGCTGTCCAGGACACACCCACAAAATGAACTCATTCATGGGCAATGTTTTATGATTGGATGTCTGAGTTGTCACTGTCTCAGCTATCTGCCCTTCCATAACATTGGGGAACTTGCTAGAGACAGAAGACCCTATGCTATTATGGGTCAAGCTTCAGAAAACAATGGGTGCTACACCTCCCATAATGCAACTTGATTACAGAGACCCTCCTTGTCTGGTTTCTTTCCTACCGTCAATTGAGATTATGTATATGTCATATTACGTTAAACACACCGTTCTATGACTGTTCTATATTTATATTTTATATATATTTATCCTAAGAACCTACACAGCAGGTCAACCTCCACAAAGAAATTCGATGTCATGAACAAAACAAATTCACTCACTCAGAGATGTGGACGAAGATGTCCTCTCCTCCGTGGGAGGGGCGTAAGAATCCATGACCCTGAGACCTGGAGAAGTTTTTACACACCCCTTTAAATACCGGACCTGATTTGGCTCGCACTGTCCTGCAGAGAAAGAGAGACATAGATGGGATCAGAGAGAGCGAGAGGAACGTGATCATTAAGGCTTAGCTGTAAGCGTTTGTATCTCCTTAATGGAACAAGGACATGCCAACCTCTGGGTTCTGGTGGTGGGCATTTATTAACTAAACTTACTATTAAAAGTAAATACAATTTAACACAATACAAAATGTCCAAAGTATTAATGGCTGGCGTCTCTACTCACGCTGAGTATGTGCGGGTGCGCTTGGTGGGCAGCGGGCTGGGCAGCTCTCTGGGCTGGGGTGGTTTCCTCTCCCTCTCCCAAACCCGGCTGCCCTCCCTCAGGAAGGGGAAGGAGAGCTGCAGGGGGGCTCGGGGGGAGGGGAGAGGCAGCGGGGGGTTTGCCGTCGAGGAGGCATCAGGGTCCGACATCTTGACTGGTTACAGGTTGGGATTTTATTTTGTAGGTCTCCTCCAATGGAGCACAAGGAAGAAGAGGAAGTTACTCCTCCTGCATGGCAAGAGTGTGTGAGAGGATGAGGAGTACTTATGGGTGGAGCTACACCCTGTGATGAAGGCACCAGGGCGGAAAGGAAAGAAAGAAGGGTTTTATTCATCATCAAAGGTGGCAAAAACTACTGCTGACTACTGTGGCCAGTGGAGTCGACGTGCGCTTCTCTTATTCATAACTTGTCCTGACTTCATATGACACACGACCCTCAGCAACTCAGAGACATCAGTTAATGACTTTACCGGAAACATAGACAAATCTAATCATTTGGTCATGAAAGCTTTCTGTAACTTGCCGACTATCACGCTGTTGGTTCGACTGGCGGTTTCGTGAATACAAAAATGGAAACCGGCTCCCTTCAATCATCACGAGAGGGTTCAGGAATGCAACTCCGCTCAGGTTGCCAACACACACAATGTCCACTGCAATCTCCAAATATGGTGACATTGAACATTTCAGATAAACAGAAGGAGTAAATGCTCCTTCATGAGTTCAGACAAATCTCTTACTTCAGAAAATAAATATATCATTGAAAAAAGCCCACATGTGCACCTTTAATTGACACATAATATATATTAATGATATTGTTAGTAAGGATGACACAAGTATTGCCCAGTACCGATAAGGTGACCGGTATATTGTGGACCCCTAACTGAGACGCATCATGCCATCTGACTGCCTCAGTGCATCTTGTACAATAGATTAGATCACTGTGCTAAACAGTGAGTCTAAAAAGACTGTACAGGGAAATAAAACATTTAAGTTCTCACATAAGTACTATAAGATAAATGAATTACAAACAGACCCAGGCTTTGGCTCTACTAATATAAAATAACTAATAGCAGATTTCCACCTGTGTAGAAGTGTTTGGGGTGTTTTAATTCAACAAAGAAGCTGCTGGGAGAGAAATGAGCCTCAAAGCAACTTGATGTCTGAGCGCCAGGCTGTGATCTGGCTTTGAAAAGGTCCCACGATGAAGTAAATAACAATCCTGCCCCCGAGGCCCTCGGCTCAGCTCGCCTCGTCACACTTTATCATTTCAAAATCCCCACTCGCACAAGACTGACTCCTCTTACAGGACTGTGTGTGTGTGTGAGTGTGTGTGTGTGTGTGTGTGTGTGTGTGTGTGTGTGTGTGTGTGTGTGTGTGAGTGTGAGTGTGAGTGAGTGTGAGTGTGAGTGTGAGTGTGAGTGTGAGTGTGAGTGTGAGTGTGAGTGTGAGTGTGAGTGTGTGTGTGTGTGTGTGTGTGTGTGTGTGTGTGTGTGTGTGTGTGTGTGTGTGTGTGTGTGTGAGTGTGTGTGTGTGTGTGTGTGAGTGTGTGTGTGTGTGTGAGTGTGTGTGTGTGTGTGTGTGTGTGTGAGCTGTCTTTCATGCCAGACAGCGGGGTCACAAGCTTCCTGCATTGGGACGTATACACACTTCACATCATCGGAGCCACCCTTCACTTTCTCTGTGTTGTCTTCAGAATTCACACTGCTCATTGTCATCATCTTTCCCTCATCCGCCTCCTCGTTGGTTCAGCCTCGAACTACTGAAAGGGTTCTCGTTGAATGGGACCGTTCAGGGTTTCTTTTCCCCCTCTCTTTTTTTAAGATTGTGCAAAAACAACTGCAAAATTAAGAAGGTATACTTTTTTTAATATTTATATTTCTCCTTTGGTCCCAAGTTGCATCAGGTGCTTGGACCCCAGTGTGCTTGGTTTGTTTAACATTTTACTGCTGATGATATAAGTAGGCTCTTTATTGTCTTAGTTTATTGTCTTAGTTTGATTGTCACCTCCTCACCTGCTACTTCTAAACAAAAATGATGGGAATATAGACACTCAATTGGAAATATAATTGATAATGAATGGGTTTCATGTAACAGGTCACATTCATACTGCAGGTACCATTTATATCTGAATAAGTGATTGTGAGGTAGCATTCATATATTCTTCTATTCTTTGTTAATGTTCTGCAAAGCCAATTCAATATAGAGTAACTTATTATTAAGTATTAACTTTAATGAAACACTACTTGAAAAGATCACATGACTATTTCAGTTTTTTGGGGGAAAAAACATATTTTCCCGATCAAAACAGAAGATTAGAGGAGGGCCACATGTACTTCAGCGTAACTTGGTGGAACTACTGAGTTTAGTTTGGCTTCAGGCACGTCTCTCCAGTTTATGGAAGATGATTTAGAGGAATGATTCTGCAAAAGGCTGATGAGTAGGGCTTTTATCCTTCTGGTGTCATGTCGGCTAGTGTTGATGAACACACACACTGTCATGGTGGTGTCACAGGCAAAGGGACCGACAACATGACCGATGGATGACAAGGCATAAATATGTAGCCTGAATAATTCAGCACCCTGACTGGTGGAGCTCCTATTTCACTGGCCCTTTTACCAGGGCCCCGAATAGACCAGCAAATGGACTTGTTTAGTGGGTCTGCAGTGCTTCTGTGTCAGATGAGTTTTTTAAACATTTGATCGTGAGGGTGGGAGAAGGAAAAAAAAAAGAGGTCAGACCGGACTGGGGAACGGAAGAGAGCGAGAGGAGCTTAGAAAAGACAGACAAAAGGCCAAAAGCAGGGCACTGTGGCTGCCTGTACTCCTCTCATCAGCATGGGAGGCACGTCAACCCCCCCCCCCCCCCCCCCACACACACACACACACACACACACACACACACACACACACACACACACACACACACACACACACACACACACACACACACACACACACACACACACACACACACACACACACACACACACACACACACAGACCTCCTCCTTAAACTTTACATCAGCCATGTTGCTTGATTTATGGTATAATTAGTTTGAAAGTGAAAGTGGGGCCGGCAGATCCTAAATAATTCCCTACAAAATAAAAGCCCTTCAGGCGGGTTGTTTCCAGAACATTCTCACACTGAGCAGCACGAGGCGAGGGGATGCTCCACTGTGCCAAATAAAGGTGACGCCAAAAAGCGCCCCACATAAATACAGGCTAGATAAAGGGATGACGGAGGAGATGGATATCTGTGCCCGGGGGTAAAGATCAACACCCCGGCTTTTAATCACAATACTGCCGTGGACCGACACGTCTGCTAGACAGGGAGAGTAAAACCACGCTGCAAATCACACACAACCCCGATGCACTGAGCGATCACTTACCTTAAAGGCGCCGATCAGCTGTCAGTCGCACGATCCACGGCCCGTGTTTTTGAGTGTTATGTTATGTTATTACATCCGGTGAAAGCTGCGAGGATCATGTGGAGTAAGTCAGAGGATGTTGGTATGGATGCGGCGCACACGGGCGGGATGAGAAAGCAGCAGATGAAAGCAGGCATGGAGATGGGCGGGGGTACCACGCTGCAAACAACAGTCCGCTCTTTGTTCTCCTCGTGGATGGGAACGTTTCCGAAGCTCTTCTGTGAGCACCAGTGAGATTTAAATCAATGTTGCATGGACTTTATTGGATTTACTTATTGTGTGCTGTATGCTGAATGTCTAGTGTCCTTTCTTATTTTTTAACCAAACTAATATTATTATTGTTGTTATATATTATTATTAATTAACTGTAAGAAATAATTAAAAAGCTGTAAAATCATCATAAAAACTGTAAATAGAAAATGTATAAAAAAAGACAAAAAAGTATTGTATGACATAGAAAGGTTATAATACGGTATGTCCTAACATCTCATAAACTAATGATGTAGCATCGATTAAAAAAAAGCATAGCCCATCATTACAAATCCGAAAAAGTAAATGTGAAGTACGTCATAAAATCATAGTACGATGTGTGTGACTGTGACTTCACATACTATACTATTCAATTTGTATGACCTTTTGACAAACTACATTATGAATATTTCGACATACTATACAATTCATATTGTATGACCATTCTTTCACCATTCTATATGGATTTTTCATGACTTTTCTTTTAGACATGCATTCTGACTTTTTCATGACTTAACATGCCTCTTTTCGTCATACTACACAGATTTATTTGTGGGTTCTTTCACCATAATATATACTATGACCTTTTTTGACATGACGACTTTTCATAACATTTCTCAACATGCTATACTATGAAATGGCTCCAAAGCAAAAAAAATATTTCTCACTTTGTGCTGAATCTAAACCAGACATCACTGTTGGCCTGGCTTGGTTTGTTAGTTTTTACTGTAAATGCTGATCAATTATATTTCTAAGTTTGAACAACATGTGATATTTATCTATGTTAAAGATTATGAATACATTGTTGAGAATTTTAAAATAAAATAATAATAATAACATAGAGCTGCTGGTAAACTGCAATACAAATGAGAAAAGTTTCTGATGAGAAAATTGTGTTAAGAATTCACAGAGATCTCAAATCTTAAGGAATCTTTTATTTTAATTTCTGTGGACTCAAATGATCTGATAACAGAGATTAAAGGACTTTATGAAGAGCGTTGGTGTGAACATGGAGGATGAGGAAGATGAAGCATCTCTGATGCTCAGATCAAAAGGAATTATGTGTACAGACTTGATCATTTCTATTAAAACGTTTGATGATCTGAAAATACGTGTAAAGACATTGAGACACCACAGACAGATGTGCATCACACTGCTAACAGTACCTCAACTGCAAAGCATTGTGGGAGGAAGAAGATCCTGGTAGATGAAGGTTCATGTGGATGGCTGTGCACTCTTCCTTCATTTAACATGGAGGCTGGAAACATCATGAGTCGGTTCCAGCAGTAAACTTCAGCGCTCAACAGGTTAATCTGACTGTGCTTCATACAGCTGCCATGACAGATCATCTGTAGATTGGATATCTTAGAGAAGAGTGGACATCCTGCTGAAGTGTTTTATTTCATTCATGACATTTCAATCAGTGAAGGTCCCCTTCCCCTGATTCCCTCATCACGGGCTCTTCAGGACGTCGTAGCAGACCTCCACCACCTGGGGGCGCTGCAGTACAAGACATGTCAGAGAGGAGTGGAAGCAAAATCATAACAGAAGAGGATGGAGAGCAGATGCATACCTTGATGAAGGATTTATTAAGTGGAAGAATCCTTTAATGACCTCTTAACATCCGTGATTATTTTGAATGACCTGCTTAAGTCACGTTCAAGTGTCCCAGAGACCCGTCATTCATTGTCTTCTGTGTGAAAGGCCCATCAAGTCCAAAGCATTATGGTCAATGCTATAAAAAAAACTCATGGGCATCACAAATATAGACAAAACTGTTATTTTAAATTGCATTGTGCAATTATTAGGTAAACAGGTGTGCCTAATACAGTCACCACTGAGTGTTGATGGTCCATTTCTCAAATATATTGGAAAGTGGATTAAGAATATAATTCTCATCACTAACAACCAGGATGCACTCCAGCATAAAAGAGTGTATTATGCGTATTATATATTTTTTAAACAATGTCTATAGACTATCGTTTACTGTTCAGGCAGCCAATGCATGGTGCGTCATTCACAAGTGACTCACAATGGAGGCATGACAACATTCTCACAGCCTCTTTGGACCCAGATAACGAAGAGGTTCCTCATCCGGTCCGTGTAGCGCCACACTGATGAGTGCAATCAAGGCCCACGTGCACTACTTCATGTATTGAGCCTGTCAGGCCTTACCTTGAGACGTGTCCAGGTTGAGGGCTTCATTCAGTCAAACTACTGCAAAGATAAAGCTCAAAAGAGCATGACTCATCTCCACAGGACTTCAATCAGAAGCTGTTGAATGCAAACTTCCTCTATAGAGGCAAGACTGACCTTCATTATTTAGAGTGTCCTTTTTGAACTGATTCATATTCCAACATTTATAGACACAATAACGTAACACTTTCAAAACCATGATCCTCAATGAATCTTAATCAGCACCAGAATTTAGTTGTAATGCGTTGTTCATTTAGGATTATCTGAGCATTACTTATTATGAATGAATGGATCAGTTCTCATAACGCTGTATCTCTACACATACCCGTTGACAGACGTAGTCACTCACTTTAAATTGTTTTGTTAATGTTGTACAGAAAAGATTATCTAGGAGAAAAATAACAATTGTACATGTAACCAAAGACTTCATATACAGAGGTGAGAGGAAGATAGTGGTTTATGCCTTCATCCGAATAACCTCTTGATCCATTTAGTCAGCAGGGACTGGGAAAGGAAATAAATGTCATAAATACAAAAACACATCCGGTTCTCATCACCATGTTGAGGTTTCGGTTAGTTACATCCACAGAGTGCCAAACCCATCTGGGGTTCTCGTGAGCTGCCACGTTACTGAATAAGTCAGGGATCATTTACAGTCTAATATCAGTTTGACATGTTTCCAGTAACAGGCTTTTATTCATTTTCTTCAATAGTTACATTTCTGTTGAAGTAAAAGTAACACCATAAAGAGACTGAAAACCCAGGACGGACAAGGACGCTGGTCCATGTTTAACCTGCGCTTGAATTAAAAGGAAGTCTATGGAAAAAGCACGCAGGACACCACATTATGTTTGACCTTGTAAAGCGGTTCAGGACTCATCGTGAGGGAAGGTTAAGGGAGTGATGGCATGAGGGAAGAAGAGCGGTGTAACCGTATTCTCACATAGCATTAAAGAGTCTTTCTGCATATTAGGAAGCGTCAACCTTTTGTAACATCATCATCATCATCATCATGTACCGTGATGGACAAAAACATACTGAAAGAACATGGATTCCAAACTGACCCCTACATGCTCCAGTTAGAGGTACAGTAATCAATCTTCAAGTTACACTACGTTAGTTTACTGTTCTGTTGGAGCCACTTGCACTCACACTGGCCAATGCACTTATGTGACTTATACAGTTCCAATAATGCCTTTCAGCAATCCCCAGAAAACAGCTGTTTCAACAAGGTGCTGCTTTCAAAATCATGAAGCAGATAAAATGATGTAGCTGCTGTGACACTGCAGTAACTCCTCATGGCCACTGGGGGGCAAACAGGGGGACCACAAGTAAATACACTAAACATGTTTTCTTTGGGTCCATATGTCATTGCAAATACACCTTTACTAAACAAAGGACCAGGAGATGCAGCAAACAGCAGTATTCGCCTGTTCAAGGTGGAGTGTAAATAACATCGGGGAGGCTGAATGAATGACAATGGTTTGAAAACAGCTGATTATTGCCATGTAGTGTGCAACACAATCCTTAAGTGTGTGTGACCAGCTGACCAGCTGTCATGGCATTATGTCAAAGCTTGGTGTGTTCAATGTTAGTTTTCACAACAGACTCTGATTTCTAGTGTTTGACTTTAAACATAGCAGCGAACAGTACCTTCCAGAACAATATGTACCGACAAATGACGGCATTAGAAATATCTTACCGAAGACCAGCTCCTATCGTTGCATCATCAACATGAAGCTGCACTTTGAACAGATCACGGGACAACATTTATCTCTTTGAGGTATATAGAGTCACATTTCTTCAATCCAAACTGTCCACTAATGCAGAGGATGGAACAGACCAGCGTCTACATTTTTCTTCCACACAATCCTGACCGCTTCGTTTTCCTCCTGAACATCCTCCTCCACCAGCTCACTGCAGCGCCTTCATCCTGTTGAGGGCGGAGCCTGCCTGGAACCACTCGATCTGGGTCTCGTTAAAGCTGTGGATCAGTTCCAAGGTGTCCTCGCTGCCGTCGCTGTGCTTCACGACTGCAGAAAGAGGCTGAGAGAAGGAGAGGTTCGTTACAGACGCCATCAACAGCTGGAGCAAAGCTAGCGCAGGCAGGCCATGTAGCGGCTGCCTCTTACCGTTCCTGGAGCAAAGGTTTGGAGTCCTCTGATGGAGATCTGGTCATCGGGGCAGATCTTGTCATAGTCTGATGGGTTACTAAAGGTCAGTGGCAGCACACCCTGCTTCTTCAAGTTTGTTTCTGAGGACGGGAACCAGACATGTTTGTTAATTATATAATAATAACAACTGGTGAAGTGTAAGATTTCACACACTCCTAACTTCAAATTATTTTTTTAAACTATTACTTTACATAAATACAGGAAAACAAAGTGACTGGTCATTCTCAGAATAGACCATCTAAGACTTCTCATCACATATTTATTCTTTATGACGTACCATGAATTCTGGCGAAGCTCTTGACAATGATGGCTCTTCCTCCCAGGTGCCTGGGCTCCGGGGCGGCATGCTCTCTGCTGGAGCCCTCCCCGACCACAACCCAGGACACGCCGTTGGCCTGCAACCAACAGGAATGAAAGGCTATTAAGCCGGTTTAATACTTGGTGCAAAGGGTTAACGGGAGTCCCGCTGCAGGTTTTGATGTTCATTGTTCACAACGTGGTTCACCAGCACCACTCGACGCATACGATCAGGCTGCATCTGGATTTCATTTTATTCCCCACAGCAACTGTGTTTGCAGTCTTTCATTTACTTTGTGAACTGCTGGTTCACACATTATATTTACAATGACAACAAGGAGCAGCAAATCCTCACATTCCCTCGTGGTTGAAGTTTGTTATTTTTCTGTTGATCAATCAACCAATAGCTGAAGCTCTACATGCCTCTACATCACATTTCATTTATCTGAGGCTTGTATCCAAAGTGACTTACATGCTATACAGTAGACCGTAGACACAGCAACGGTGAGCAACGAGGGTTAAGTGTCTTGCTCAAGGACACACTGAGCCGGGGATCAAACCAACGACCCTCTCATTGAAAGTCGGACCTGCTAACCACTGAGCCACAGTCTAGACTGAACTCAAACGTACCCATTGGATTATTAACTGCCACTGAATGTTATCAGTTCATAACACCATATTTAGCCCCTTTACTAGTCTTTAACAAGGCCAATCACTCTGAGCTACCGCTTCAGAAAGTTAAACATGTCATGTCAAATGGGACATTTTACATTAACAATGCAGCATTGCATGCAAAGACACAATGCTAGCAAAGTAAAATAAAAAGATACCGTTAGCCAGTATTTAGCAGGTGTCTTTTTCATTATTGTCCAAATCTCTCAACATAGCCCGATACACATTTGAAGCCATTGCCACTTTGAGGTGCATGGGAACCCTGAGATGTGATTTATTTTTTTGGAGCATGAATACATTGTAGTAGTAGGCAAAAGGGAAGAGTTTGATGGAGGCCAACTAAGTCTGTGAATCCAAATTAAAACCAATACAATGCTAACAAACAAGGAATTCATTGGTGTGCTGCCGAAGAGCAGCTTTGGCCCAGTGATCCAGTCCTGCACCCTAACCCCTCAGGAGGCCTCACCTTGTAGTGCCGGGCCACATCAGGGACTCCTCCGTACTCCCCTGTCAGATAGTTCTTGAGCTTGTTGATGGCATCATTCTCACTGTTGACTGCACCGATCAGCATGTTGTTGGAGATGTTATCCAAGTGACCGCGGAACTTCAGCCAAGGTCCAGCAGCGCTGATGTGGTCTGTGGTGCATTTGCCCTTCACCTGTGAAAAAACATTTCCATTGTCAACACAGCTGCAGTGAGAATGTTTGAAGACCACCTGCTACAGGGGCCGCTGCCACTTCTAAAGACCTGACCTTGATTAGGACCTTCATGTCCTCGAGATCACTTCCGCTCCATTTGTCAAAGGGCTCGAGCAGCTGCAGCCGGTTGCTGTCGGGGCTGACGTCCACCTTGATGCTGGTGCCGTCAGGGGGCGGGTGCTGGTACGTGTCCTGGCCTGAGTGACAATCTGAGGGAGACGAGGAGATGGAAAGGAATTTAGCGCCAAAATGCAAGTTCTGTGTACATTAACTAGCCAAGGGTGGATTTAGTGAGCATTTACCTCAGGGGAGGTAACAAAGGCGTGTGTTGCAGGGTTAGCATCATTCCTGGCAGTGAAGTTCCTGTTGAAGGATGTAACCACACACACGCACACGCTGGCCAGGACCACCCCTCCTACATCACCAAGGATCTTTGACTATAGGAAGACAAACGCATTGGAACTCACGTCATCCGGGAATACATCGTCAATTTAGGGGAAGTTCCACTCCCTGCTTTCTTTGTGCTCAAATACTCACGTATCCATCTCTCTCGATGGTGGCACGAATCTGCTCGGAGCCGGGGGTGACCGTGAACTGAGCTTTGCATGTCAGGCCTTTATCGAAAGCCTGCTTGGCCACAGAGGCAGCGCGGCCCATGTCCTCGTAGCTGGAGTTTGTACAGCTGCCGATCAGACCTAAAAAAAAAAAAGGGGGGAAGGAAACGTTTTTTAATGCAGTCTGACATGCAGCAGGGTTTACAGCAGGAGGAAGACCAAAGCTGTGCGGCCTGTCCAGCACATGTCATTTCTTACCAACTTTAACCTCCAGAGGCCAGCCGTGCTTCTCAGCAACAGAACCTATGTCAGACACCGGGTGAGCGAGGTCAGGCGTGAAGGGCCCGTTAATGTGAGGCTTCAGCTAGAAGAAGAACCCAATGTTGACGTTACTCAAGTCAGTCTCACATAAACCGCTCTGTAATTGAAGCCATCAAGTGAACCTCTCACTTGATGGCTTCAATTATATATAACTTTGTTATTTTTATGAGATTCATTTTGTGCGGTTTTGCTTTCTCCGACAGTTGGCGGAGGACAGATGGAACAAATAGTTTGATGGTGGGTGATATTGTCTGACCAAAAGTCTAAACATACGTCCACGTCCCGTCTTCTCCAGGTACGTCTTCATGCGGTGGTTGTAGGGAAAGACTGAAGTCGTTGCTCCAATCTCTGCTCCCATGTTGAAAATGGTGGCCATACCTGCACACATTTAAAAAAGCCTATTAAATTTGAGGCAAAAATAAGCTTCTTTTTTTTTCTTCTTAACTGACCAGTGCAGGAAATGGAGTCAACTCCGGGCCCGTGGTATTCTACAATGGCTCCAGTGCCGCCCTTCACCGTCAGGATGCCAGCCACCTTCAAGATGACATCCTTAGGAGACGTCCAGCCTGAGAGGGTACCAGTCAGCTTCACACCAATCACCTTTAAGGAAGAGAACGGTAGTTAGTTGTGGCAAGAAAGTTCAGGGGTAGCAAGAAACAACTACAGTTGAGGTAGAAAATACAGGACAAGTGTGACTGTAAACAAAAGTCAAGACAACACGAGTCAACAGAATGTGTGTAAGATATTGTGTTTCCCAACCTGGGGGCACTTGAGCTCCCAGGCAATTCCTGCCATGACATCTACAGCGTCCGCTCCTCCAACGCCAATGCAGATGGAACCAAGCCCGCCTCCGTTCGGTGTGTGGGAATCTGTGCCGATAAGCATCACTCCAGGGTAGGCGTAATTCTCTAGGATGATCTGTTTTTGAACAAAATCTGAACGTTAGCATGCTACAATTACAGTAGCTTGTCATTTCGAGGCAATGCATCCAAACTTCAGCGGTGATACCTGATGGATGATTCCAGAGCCTGGTTTCCAGAAGCCAACTCCATATTTAGCCCCAGCACTGGACAGGAAGTTGTAGACCTCATGGTTGACCTCCTAGGATGAGAACATGACAAACGCACGTCAACAAGGGATCCCTTTTGAGACATTAGAATAATTACCGTAAACAAATAAGATCCCTCACCTTTGCTCTGGCCAGATCTGTCACCCCTCCGGTCTTGGCCTCGATCAAATGGTCACAGTGAATAGTGGAGGGCACGGCCACCTTTGGCAGGCCGCTGATGATGAACTGGAGCATCGCCATCTGGGCCGTGGCGTCCCGCATGGCCACGCGGTCGGGACGCAGCCGCAGGTAAGTGCGACCGCGGTCGATCTCCTGGTTGTGGGGGTCGTCGAGGTGGCCGTACACGATCTTCTCCGACAGGGTGAGCGGTCGGTTGAGCCTGGACAGAAAAATGAAAACATTTTATTTGTAGTAGGATGCTGCAACATTAGATGAAGATTCAGCAAGGAACAGGTTAGACGACGAGAATACAGCTACAACATAAATAAAAAACGAACTAAAGGAGAAAACAAGTGGTCAGACAAACTGAAGGTCAGGCTGACTGGCGAGAGTTGGTAAAAGCTATAAATACGATGGAAAACTGTGGGAACAAAACCAACTCACTCATACAGATAAGGGAGCGTTTGGGAGAAATAGTTAAGCGAGCCACAGCAAACAGGAGATTCACAGAACGCTGACCTTTTTGGCACAATGTCAATATTGGACTGGAGCCTCTCATAGTTGACGAAGGAGCTGGGCTCAAAGCGGCTCATGGACACGTTGGCATTGGCCCTGTAGGCTGCAGATACATGCAGGCGCCGCGCACCATGACCCAGAGCCTCATTCAGACGCTGTTGTGCGGCTACGGATGATATTATTGTAGCCGAGTGTCTGTTGTGTGTCTATATTTGTAATTCTAATAAAATGAAAACACGCTGCAGGGTAACTTGAACCACTTTTGTATCTCCTTCACACACGTATATCCCACAATTCTACTCCTCTTTTCCTTTCCGTTTCTCCCTCCACAATAAAAGCACCGGAAACATAACTTGGAACACAGCTTCCTATATAATTGCTCGATCCCTAATATTATCGCTTACATTATGAACCCGGACACGGGGCGTTTTATGGTCCGACATTAGAGGGACTTCCACAAGAAGTTTAAAGCTTGGGATAGCCTTCTGTTAATTTTGTACTATAGGCTTGACATAATCTGCAGAGGATAAAATAAAATCTGCCTCAAAATTAATTGCACTTTCATGGAGACCAAATCTAAGAAGTATCGGTATCGGTACTCGGTATCGGCAAGTACACAAATAAAAATACTCGTACTCGTATCGGTTTGTAAAAAATGGTATCGTTGCATCCCTAACCCCGGAGGGTGAAACCAGGTGAACGTGGTGACGCAAGTCGTAAACAAAAATAGTGCAAAGAAATGAGCACGAATGAATATTCATGGGCTAGATGACGATGCACACATGAAGACATACTTTATACAGAGCAGGGCTGATTCAGTGACAGATGAAATGTCAGCCACTGGGCATTCAAAACGGTATAACTATCATTTATGGTGGGGGCAGTGGATGACTGATTCAACTGTTCTTAAATAACCTTGAACACCTTAAATAATAAAGTTATCAAAGAAGACACACAAGAACAAAATGTCAGGTGTGTGTGTGTGTGTGTGTGTGTGTGTGTGTGTGTAACCAGTGTGTTGCTGCTCCACTGGGCATGCTGGGAGATCACCTTGTGCTTAACCTTGCTGTTGAACCCTAAACTCCCCTTCAAAGATAACCTAGCTTTGTGAATTTAAGGACTGACAACATTGGCAATGAGTGTCTGGTAAACGGAGACTCTCGCTGTGTATTTTAAACCAGAGCCAAACTAGTTGTCTCCGGTCAGTCAGGACACGGTGACCCGACCAGCGGTCCTGCGACCGTTACACAGCTTATTACCTTCAGCAACCGCTCTGACAACTTCAAAACGGCAGTTTAACGTTACAATAAACGTCATACACGCAACATAGTAAGTGACATCCTTCGCTGGTTTGTAAATATGGTAGAATTAGCACATGTTTGGTCTCTTACCTGGAGCCGGGCGGCAGTGAGACAGTAAGTTGCCATTTTGTTCACTGACAAAGATGTGTCGACGGTGGTGACGTCACATCATTTTATACCGCGGTCTCGCAGGTCCTTGAAGGACAAATATTTACGATAGTTTTACTTTTATGTATATTGTTGAATACATTTAATCTAAAATTAGATTTATCCTTCTCATTTTATGATTTTTCTTTTACATTTAACAAAAAAAAATATATATACAGGCTGACATATATATGTCAACCTTGCAAGCGTTACAATATGATTGACCTTTATAAAGCTGCCAGGATGAGGACAATTTTGTATTACTTTATAAAGTTATAATTCCTGCACAGCCACAGTTTTATGATAATAAATTATTCTAATGTATTTTTTTTCGAACACAAAAAGAGGAATATGGGGCATACGAAGAGAGACCAAATAACCGACATCGTTTCCTTTTTGCTTCCTTTCGGAGACGCCAGGTGGCGGTAACGCGACTCCTCGTCCTAAGTTTACAGGTCAAAGGTCACTCCTGAAAGTCTGCAGCGTTCTCCTTACGTTAGCCGACAATGGCTAAACATCACCCAGATTTGATCTTTTGCAGGAAACAAGCCGGCGTTGGTATGTCTAACCCTATTCCAGTTCACGCGTTTGTTAACACAGTTGTTAATATTATTAATATTTCTCCTCAGCCGGGTGTCTGTGTTTTACGTTTTGCGCGAGCTCACGTTAGCTGCCATGCTAACGTGAGAGCATGGATTCATTGAACGAATGTTAGCCATGGTGTTAGCTTAGAAACGTCCACTCGGCGTGAGTAGTGTTACAGTTTCACGGTAAGGGACTTCAGTGTGTTATATGGGTTAATAATGGGTTTTACTCTCACTGTGAGGAAGTTATAGGCTACGAACTCTAATGTATACAAGCGATATAAATCAAGTGTTAGCCAGCCGGACGTTACTCACTGTGGCGCTGACTGCTTTTGTTTTTGTTCCTCAGCTATCGGGAGACTTTGCGAGAAATGTAAGTGTTTCTTCTGTGATTAATGCCTCAAATTGATTGTGATGTTTTCCTTTGAGTTCGTAATTATTCAAGTCGGCTGTCTTATTTATTTTCCTCTTTTGCACCTGTAACAGTTACGTTAGTCCTGTACACTTAATTACCTATATTAGTCATACTAATATTTTGTATTAATATACTTCCTTTTTAAACCTTTGCATTCATACAAGCATCTGATTACATAGAAAGGGTTAGTCGTGCAACAGGGATGGATGACCAATGCCATGGTGATGATATTTAATAAGTGTGCACACAGTAACCCATTATAGTGTACTTTGTTACCTGTCTGCCAGAGAAGCAAGATGTTCAAAGATATATATATATATACATATAAGTTGTGGATGGTTTCAACAAGGTATTGTCTTTTTATAGACAAATAATGTATCAAGTATTTAAAAATAATGTGTGTGTGTGTGTGTGTGTGTGTGTGTGTGTGTGTGTGTGTGTGTGTGTGTGTGTGTGTGTGTGTGTGTGTGTGTGTGTGTGTGTGTGTGTGTGTGTGTGTGTGTGTGTGTGTGTGTGTGTGTGTGAAGATTTATCTTGCAACACAACTTTTTAGAACTTTTTTTAGCGAACTAATTTATCCCCAACATTGTTTCAAAGTTCATTTAGTTGCCATGATATACTCATTTTCTCGATCAATTCTCTTGTCCCTGTCCTCTCAGGTGATGGAAAGTGTGTCATCTGTGATTCCTACGTGAGGCCATGCACGTTGGTGCGCATCTGTGACGAGTGTAACTACGGCTCCTATCAGGGACGTTGTGTCATCTGCGGAGGACCAGGAGTGTCTGACGCTTACTACTGTAAAGAGTGCACCATCCAGGAGAAAGATGTGAGTAGCCTGTATTATCCGTCACTGAAAACAGACTGAATAAGGATGTAAGCAGTTCAAATATTTTGTCTGGCTTCCTGGAGATGACAATATCACTTAAACGAGCTCTTTCTGTTTCCCTTTACAGCGAGATGGCTGTCCTAAGATTGTGAATTTGGGCAGCTCTAAAACGGATCTTTTCTATGAAAGGAAGAAGTATGGCTTCAAGAAGAGGTGAAGACACCACGGCCCGGTTCTTGTTTTAGTTTTTCAGCTTTTGCAGATTTTCTTTAAAACCTGAAGACATTTTTTTTGACTTGTCAATAAAACTCTGTTTTGTATTTCTCTCTTGTTCTCGTTCCTGTTTTGAATGTTGAAATACTCAAAATATATAAAATATTCATGGTCAGGCTTGTAGCATCAAATAACTGAATTAATGATTCATTTATATTGCTTTGTATTTCATCTCATTGTAACAAATCGGCAACAAACACTTTAGAGATGAAAGATTAAGCTGCCAAAATTCTTAGTTTTTAAAATTATGTTGACAAACATACAATACCACATTTTGGCACAGCTGTGGAATATAATAGGAAACAAAATATAAGAGTGGAGACTTAATCGGTTGCTTGAATAAATACAACGGCATAATTTTCTTCCGGGATGCTGCTGAGTGAACTTGTTTCAGTTTATTGTACTGAGAAGCTTTTATCCAGCTTCGTTTTACACATGGTCTCCATGAACAACCTCCACCAGATGGCAGTGTTTCACAGGTTTTGCTGTGTTTGGTCACTCATGAACAGAACCATCTGTGATTCTCCACTCTCGGTATCTGTTTCAGATTTATGAAATTACATAAATAAGAGTGAAGACAGGGTTTAGTTATTGACATAAAGTCTAATTCCTGGAAAAAATCCCCAAAGATCATGAACAGATCACATGAATATATGAATGAATAGGAGGGGCAGCAGCTGGATGTTTGATCGCAACTGTTTTCCATAGCTCGTTTCCCTTTGTGCAATAATCCCAACATAAATGTATTAACACCAACTCAATAAGATAATATGGTGAAAATATGGGTAGAGAATACAATTGCTGTGGACATATTAAATTACGATCAGAAAGTAGTCAATATTCATATTTGTATATTGTCCTCTGATTGGCTCAGCTAAGACTAGCAAAGCACAGCACCCCTTCAGTTTGACTCCACTGTGGACCTGAGCTATGATTTATTTAGACCAGACTCAGGTCTTCTATATGAATTGCTCACTGCGAGACCCTAAAGAAACATCTCCGTAGGAAAAGAACTTCTAACACTTCCAATATTTATCAAGTCTTTATTTATACATACAGTATATATAAGACACAAAATGTGCTACATAAAATACAAGGAAGTTTCTTTACAAGAAATACAAAGACAGAACCAGAAAGGTTACACCCCCTGAACGTTAATAAATCAGCCTGTTCCAGATAGAAGGCAGATGCAATCTTTATTAAAGCAGAAAGCATACAAAAAATGTATTAAGAGTATAAATTGCACTTATGAAGAATATCCCTTATTTAAACATTAATGAAGGAAGTCAAATTTCCTAAATTTAAGTTTTACTCCACAAGATTGCCCATTGTTAACTTTAACAAAAATAGTATGATGTAATAAAAGAGACGCCTTTACTGCAGGGGGTAATGTAAAAAAAAAAAAGAGACCATGATATTTAATTTATTTATGGTTGAAAGCACAGCAACAGAACAAAATAGCTTTCTGTTTTTGTCAGAATATGAAAAAATTAAATAAAATCTGTTGAGTCACAATTTGAACTAAGGAGTTTATTTGTGATACATAATCTACCCCCTGTAAACATACAATACAATATTACTGAGGCCACCGGGTTCATAAAAACTACAATCTGCTGGCAACAGACAAAGAAAAAGCAAAGCAGTGCACACCATAATATGTTATGAAGGCTGATAAATGTGTCCTACAACACAAACTAAAAACTGTTGATACAATCTAAATGCACGTTCCCCTAGTTATGATCATTTTAACCCATTGTGAACAATAGGAACCGATGAGCACTGTGTGATGTTTTTCAGGCTGAACGAGTCAAACATTTGTCCTCCAGCTGCCGTTGTTGAGGCACTAAACAAAGTCTCGTTAGCGTCAGAAAGCTCGCCATAAACACTCACACATGATCAATGCAAATGTCAGCTCATTGGGGCAAATGGATTTACTTGAAATTTATCCAAAACTTCACTTGTACCGTGAGTTTTTAAATGTCCAATGATACTGAATGCAACTTAACATGTTGGAGGGGGAAAAAAATGTCGAAGTATAATCTTAGGCTACAACTATTTACAGTACATGCATCAGTGGATTTGACACAACACGTATGAAAGGTTACGTGACAGGCGTCCTGCTCTGTGACAACAACGGCACGAGAGCGACAGTGAGAGTGTTTGTGTGTCTGAGTGAAGATGGCTGCACTCCTTTATGCAACGCCACTAATCACCTGAAGAAGCTTCAATTATTGGAAATATTGCAGTTAAAAAGTGTTTAGTGGGCAAAGAAAAGCCCAGCTCTTCACATAATCTGCCATATAATATACATTTGAAAATAAAACAATCAGGCAGGTTTCAGAATTCATTCAAATGTGGAAAGAATTGGAAGCAACCCAAATAAACATCACAGATGATCTCTCTCGGCCAAAGGCATTCAAAACATGATGAAGGTTCACTTCAAACCTGTCAATCAAAGGTACCTCACCAGAAAACCTCAGTTTCCTAGTGAGCCATGTTTACTGGCTATGTTAGCCTTTTGCACAGCCCTCATCTTACTCACTGTTTACACAATGTTTCACTGTCTACTGGCTATGTTGGCCCTTTGCACAACACCCCCCCCCCCCCCCCTCTTAATAATGTGTGTTTTAACTTTTATTTTTATTGATAATCCTTATTAATAGTTTAACAGTATGTGTATATTATGTTTGTATGATGTCTGGAGCTACCTGGATCTTGAATTTCCCTTAGGGGATCAATAAAGTACTTATCTATCTATCAAAGTGGTGTATTGAAGAAGCACTTGAATATCCTCTCACACTCATTCACATGGATAGTAAATCCAATTCTCTGTCTAAAAAAAAAAATTAGAAAGATTTAAAGCCAGTCAAAGCCCTCCTCTTCTTCAGCTGATCGATTCTAGTGTTTGCACGTATCCACTCCGTTGTGTTGATTGATTTATTCATTTATTCATTCCAAAAATAAATAAATAAATCAACTGCTTTCTACTCGTCTTCTTCCAGCACCACACTTGAAAGACAACAAGGATGACAGGGGGAGGGAGAGAGAGCATTAAACATTATTCAGTCACATGGTTTTGAACCTGATAGATAACCTCTGATGTGTAACACCAGTTTGAGTTGTTGTTCACGTCTCATGCACTCCTTTCTAAAACTAATGGCCACTCTGACCCAGCTCTGGTCAGCAGTAGGGTCTTCTTTTTGGGTTAACCCACAGGACTATGCTGGTCTCAAAAGGGTATCGCTCTCCCCGCCCGTCTTCCTTTCCCCTGAGACTAACTCCACCCGAACACAACAGTCACACACCGCCATCCCAGCGCTGCAGAGGATTTGCCATCTGCTTTATGAGAACATTGCCCAAATAAGGATTCGAACCCGCCGAGGGGCTGATAGAGTCTTTTAAATACATTATGAATTGTGCATTTGCTTTCCATGTTTCTCTTACAGTGGTCCAAATCTGGCTTCATAGCGACACGCTGTGTTCTTGTAGCGGCCGCACTCCTTCCGCAGCTCGCCGACTTCCGTCCGCAGCGCCGCGTTCTCGCGCTCCAGGAAAGCTGCTCTGACGGTGATCTGGTTCTCCTTTAACCTGCGGGCATCACGGGACCGCTTGGCTGCCACGTTGTTCTTATTCCTCCTGTTCCAGTACCGGTCATCCTGGAGAGTTTGGGGAGGAGAAGAAAGAAGCAGCAGGTTGGACTGAGTTAAAGAAACAAACACCTTCTGAGCTCTGTGACCAGGATGACCTGCTTTAACAGCTTTCATCAACACGTCAGCCCAAATCTGACCACTGCCAAGTGCGTAACATGACCCGCAGCCAGGCTCCTCCGTGTGTGAACAAAACCTGTGTTCTCGGGCAGACTGGGAAGGAAGGAAAACATCAACTTAAAAATTGTCAAGACTGCTGAGTCACTGTGAGCTGCTTCACTGTGACGTGGCCATTGCTCTCGTACCAGTTGTTCATTTAGAAAAAAGTGGTTGTTATTAAGCCAATAAAATGGTTGCATTCCATTTCTTTACATAACTATAATTTAATAAAATCCAATTACAAGATGTTTTTCAGCACATCTTAAACACAGTCAGTGTAGTGACAAACATTAAAGCATTAAGTGAGACAGTGGGTACCTGCAGCGCTACAGTTCATCTTTAAAAACAAATGAAGGTGAGAAAATGTGAGAGAATGTGTAATGGGAAATTGCCGAGATCTTGGGGTGGAAAAGAAGATAGGGTCACCCGACGTGGAAATATTTAAGAGAGCGTTTTGTAAAGACAAGAGAAGCATCGACTTGTCACCTCCTGTTCCTTCCACTGTGCACTTGTTGAACGCGACCCCCAAGCGTACTCCATAAAGCAGTGTAAACACAAGCACTGCACATCTGTGGGGTCCCTGCTGTTCATGTGATCGTTGAATAGGGAGTAATATATATATATATATATATATATATATATATATATATATATATATGAACCTATCGAAGTTTGCTCTATTGTTCTAGTTCACCGTCATGTAATATAACGAATTGAATTCTGATCAGAACGTTGTCCATAAACCAAGCTATTCCCAAACACAGTGTTTAACGGGCTCCTCCCAGCATACCTTCTGTTCCTCAGGCACATACACTTTCTTGGCCTTCTTGATCATCGGTTGTGGCTTGAGCTCGTCTTCAGTGAACTTGTGCTTGCGGGGATTAAACAGCTCGCCTCCAGGCACACTGGACAGGACCAGGTCAGTGGGATCTGGCTCGTAGTTGATATCCACCTCAATCTCGTCGGGGTCAATGGGCTCGGGGGTCGCTCTGTCAATTTCAGTGGTCACCTCTGAGCAGACAGAAGAGGAGCACAAGAACTGAAATATTGGACAGCTGTTAATTCAAATTAAGGGCACCATGAAAACATTCATGCCATAACAGACAAATATTGCAACATGTACTGACTGCTAATACTCCTGTAGTGAACTGTACTATTTTTGCTACGCAAATCACTCAAATGCCAGCGCATATCAAGTAATCTGAATATCTGGTTTTCTGCCTTGTAAAACACACAATCGGCAGGGTTTTAGTGAAACCCTGCGTCCCTCTAGTCTCTGATGCACCAACCTCCACCACTCACCTTCAGTAACGTCGCAGATGATATTCGACTCACTCTTGGTAATGATCACCACTTCCCCTTCACACTTGTCCAATTCCTGAATGGGTAGCAGGCCCAGGGGGGACATGCTGGCTGGCTTGGCAACCGGCCCCTGTGCCTTTAGTTTCTGCGTCTTCATGGAGTCTCCTTCTGGGCTGCTCTTTAGAAGGTCCACGCCGGGCATGGTGGGGATGCCGTTCTCTGTGAGGAACTCCTCAAGGTCCATGTACTCCAGGTGGAAGTTTTCACCATTGTAAGGAATGGTTTTCTCCCAGATAGCAGGGGTCAGGGCAGCTGACGGACCCATATCGCTGCCTCCTCCGCCAAGGTCAACATTATCTCCCAGACACAGCTTTTCCTTGTCGGTGTCTGAAACACAGGAAAGATGCACATTTTGATAAAAGAAAGCCAGTGTTTACAGAAATTGGTCAACTTGTTTGTCATGACCCAGAAGGCCGTTTCATCTATTCTCATGGAAGTCAGCCAGTTGAGTTCATCCCCTTGTTTGTTTTTCCTCTCCAAAGAAACTCAATACAGAACGGTCCCCCGGGCACCAAACCCAGCCACCAAGTGTTTAACACATTTCCACAGTAGGGACTAGACGGAACTTTCCACAATTCTCAAAGGCAATCTACTACAAAACAAGTCAACTTTGCAACAACAAACCAACTTTTGGCAGTCGGCTTGAATATCAGAGTTGTTGATCACATTCAGTCAGAGTTCTTATCATTTTCCAAACTTGTAATTGGACTAAAACGTCTTCCTCACAGCTCAGTGGATTCCTCATGAGACCAGTTTACAGTGCATGTTGTACAACAATCAAAACCCAGAGAAAATGAAAATTGAGGAAATGCCGAAATGTTTCTGCTGAACACAGCTCGGACTCTTCGCCCATTGCCAAAGTGAAAACATATAAAATAGCTCATGTTAGATTAAAACATTAACGTTGTGAATGTTTGGGCCCCTTATATGTAGCACACGCTTTGACATGTCAGGCACTTCCCTTGATACATTTGTACCTTGCATATTTCTGTCGACAAATACATTTAAAAAACATAATTGCAACTGGGAAAGGCCACTTTATATACCCAGAGACGTGCCTTTAAATTCCGGGAGGTGTCTAGAAACGCCTCGCTGGTGAGGGGAGCCCAAGGTCCGGCAGACGAGGCCACATAGAACCGACCCATCAAAGCAGAAGCATCGCGGCCAGTGAACAATGACAGCAGCGACAACTAACTTCGAATAACGTTCACTGTTCGATAGTGGACTCGGATCCAAGAACATGCCAGCAGAAGTAGACTGTTTATTACTGTATCAAATGCCTCATAACAGACTCGCGAGGAGCGCCTTGTATTGCGTGCACGTGAAGTGGAACGGAACACAAGTTCGACGCTCTTGGAAGCCGGACTGCTACATTGTCGCGGTCTCCATGTTGGCTCGGCTGAGCTCGTGTGTGTCTGAGCTCCTTCCTCACTCACCGTCGTCGCCGTCCAGAAGGTTCGGCGGGGGCATTTCCATAACCTTCTTCAAAACCCCGGGGAATGAGCTCGGGGCCCCCGCGGCCGTTTCCAGTGTGATGATAATGGGCTCTCCTGACATTTCTTTCCCGGGTTTGTTATCCGCAAAGTAAATGACGGGAAAAAAGCAAGGCTCGATAACACCGACTATTCAGCCGGTTTCACCGCCGTCTCAAGGGGATTCAGCAGCCCTCGTCTCCGGTTCACAGCCTCTTCCTTCGGGTAACGAGGTCGTTTGGTGTTCGGAACAAACCGCACCTGCTCCACGAACACGTCCACCCAGCCCTGTGTTGATAGGCGAGCCGGGCCCTCGTCCTATGAATATTCATTAGGAGAATAAAAAGGGGGTGTGGAGTATAGCGAGGAGCCAATAGCAGTTATTACGGCGGAACTGGCTGAGATCTCATTGGCTGGCCGAGTTATATATCGACGTTACACAGAATACATTAACAGAAACACGTGTCACGAGCCCAAAACGACGACGACGTCGTAGGTGTAGCTATTTGTTTCGGTATGGCCTGGATCCTGAATGAATTGTGTCCTGATCGATGTCCTCCACCAAATGTTGTCAACTTCCAGTATGATTAGTGAAGAGTTACTCAATATCACCGCAGTGCCATCACATCTTCAGAAATACAAATATATTTGTGTTCCCACTGTAATCATGCAACCTCGTTCCCACAAAACATCGCTCAAGGAGCATATACAACTTATGCCCTTATGTTGTCATACGTTGTTCCCTCCCCTCACATGCAAAAACGTGCAGCTGCCGCCCTCACTTATGTGCCGGCTGTGTCCAATAGAGCGGCGCTCTGCTGATGTCACTCACGTGCAGGCAGGATGGGAGGCGCATCTACGCAAAGTAGCCCTCGCCACACCATGAGGTTTAAGTTGCGGCCCTTATGGGAGCACTGCTGCAGCTAAGCAGACATCTCAAGGGCAAAGATTAAAACAGAAAGTGCAGAACTCGATCAGTCTCAAAACAACCTCCATTTTTTATTTTATCAAGGGATATATACATAGTTTTTCAACAGGATGTACTTGCAGTTGGTCTTCAAAAAACATATTGTTCTAATTATAATGCATCCTGTTTTCTTTGACAAATACGTATATTTAAAAGCATGGTGCAATGAGGCATTATCCAATGTAGTTCTTTATCACTAAATGCATTGTTCAGTCCATTTCTATGCCTACATCGGTATCATTTACTGCAAAAGGCAGCTCGGCACACCATCGTGCTCACTGGGGGTTTAGTGGTGTTTATCTGTCCAATGTCACTTGTATGTATCTCAGTCTTCAAGGTCATGTTGCTACAGCATATAAGGTAAGTTAATGTTTCTATAACCTAGTGAAGCATCACACTGCCTCATTTAAAATCTCTGGCATTACACAAAAACAAAAAAGTATTTTCTAAACATGTCACATAAATGACATACATGACATTTGAGCTCTGCATTGAACCCAGAGCAGCGGGGCTGTGGTAAAGCGCAACTCGGGGCTCAGTGTCTCCCTCAAGGACACGTCCACATTACACAAACTTCTACAGAAATAAGCATGCATTATATGTCAAAATACACTGACTTGACCTTAAGAACCTGCCATTAAACTACCTGATATCAAACTTGCTTCTTTTTTGTTGCCAGAAATCTCCTTTGGTTGAGGCAACAAGCATACTTGGTTATAGGTTTTGGAAAAGGTCATGGTTTGGGTTAAAAAAAATCACTTTCAGGGAGAAAGCCCTGAAAGGCAAACTTGTGATCATTAGGTGTAATCATATGACATTCAAGGTATATCATGTGTGGCTGGACACAGTCCACAACGCCATTCTCGCAAAGCGAATAAAAAGTGAATACATTTTCTGAAATCAGGCCCTATTGTCAACATTACTGTGCAACTTTGCACAAAATGACTATGAAGCCATGAAATCGGTGACACGTCACCAAGATCCCCAAGTTCTCGCTATTCAACATTGGGGACTTTGCAGCATATTTAGTTTTTTGACACCTTTATAGAATGTGTGTAGGCATTGATGAGATAAGTCATTGTTCATTATTACAGTTTAAATGCACAGTTTATGTAATGTGATAACACAATGTGATGCACACAGGTCATTGAGTTCTTCTCCTCAGGGGCTCCAGGCAACAACACAACCTGAAAATAAAGAAGCTACGACTTTGAAGCCTTTAGCAAATACTTAGCAACAGCACACCTCCCAATATAATGTTATTAAAGGCAAACAGGGCCATCTAGTGATTTAATCATGAATCCACAAAGCCCACCAGCCCCATTATATACACACGCACGCACGCACACATACACATGTGCACTGTCCACTTATTTCATAAACACATCCCGGAAATTACCGAACAAACGTCTGCTTCTGATACTTTGATACTTTTCGGACTTTCGCAACTTTAATACAGTTGTTTAGCAGAGTTTGGGTTGACAATTAAAAAACAAACAAAATGGGCACGCAAGTAAGATACTGTTTATATCACTTAGCTACAGCAACCATAAATACTGTTAATATATAGGTTACGGTCAATAAAGACACTATTTCAAATAGAATATATAAGAAAATGGTGTTCGCCAAAACCACACAATAAACACTGCAAGTATGCATTGTTTCGGTGAAATAGGTCTTTCGGTCGCAGCTGGGAGGCAACACTTAACAGCACCGTTTCTTTTGTCTTTATTTATTATGAATCCCGTTCAGCCAGTCTAGAGAGAGAGCCTCGCAGTCCTTCAGCTGACACATTCACACCCAGCTCAGCTGCAGGATTACGCAACAAGCACGCAGTCGTTGGCAGACATTTCAGTTTTGCTGCATGAAACTTTAATACAAAACTTTAACAAAACACACCTGCGTGTTTGAGTTGACACACACTTACCATATTCGTCAAAGTTCGGGACAGTAAACGGAAGCTCAAGAAGAGCCCTGAACATCTCCGGGATCTCTGTAGTATCCGACGTCATGCTTGTTTGTTCTTTAGATTAGGGTCAACAGATACGTCGGAGCTGGTCAGCCGCTCACAAAGAAGCTACAATCGAGTGAAATGAGGTCGACTGAGGCTCACACAGGCCTGACAGCTCCTGTGAAATGGTGGAACTACTCAAACCTCACCAGGTCATACATTATGAACTCTGAAAAGAAGTTACTTAACGCGGTCCGCCCACTCGGCTCCCCCGCAGCCAATCAGCAGCGCAGCCAAAGACGGTGAGAGCGCCGATTGGTCAGTAAGTGCGTCAATCACAGCGGTGACGACCAATCGCGAGCTTCGTCTGGATTGCCTAAGGTAAACTAGACCAAACATGTAGACCCTGAACATAGCAGATTTATGTATTAATAAAACACAGAAGCATATAGACACCACCTGTAGCTCCTCCCAATTAGCCTGTGTGTCCGAAAATGACCTTTACTGACCATGTGTGAGAATTATTACACATATTTTATTAAAGTCACAGGCTATAGAAAAACATAACATACTACAAGATGCTTAAGTTGCTGAAATGTCCCAGTGCACCATGGGCATTTTAGTACATGCTGTAAAATAAACATGTATATGAAGATAACAGTGCACTTCGCTCAGCACTCCTTTTGTCTCGGGGCCGGAGAGCAAGGGTGAATTAATAATGCCTCATTTCCAATTGCGTGTGCTTGAAAGATGAGTGAGCTAGTACACTGACACACCTGCGAGGATTATACTTTTTAATAACTTGATAATTCATGTACTCTGAGGCAAAACAATATGCACAAAAAACTACAATTAATTTTAGTGGGTAGACTCAGACTGAGGACTTCTCATAGGTCACGTAGTTAGTGAAAACTGACCTGGTCGACAGTGACAGTCAGCCCAGTTTGAATTAAACAATAATACAAATCATTCCTGTGAAGTTCAATACAGTTTTAGAGAACTCTGTCAGAGAGGAAGTAACTATCACTATTGTTACGTTGCATTATATGTAGGTGCTATTTTAATAATAGGAACTTTACATTGAAGAGTGGAATATTGATTCCCTATACAGCACTGCAGAATGTTAATGTGTACATGCTTTGATCCCCCAAAACAATGTGTCCACTTCCATTTCACTGTATTTTACAAGAACAGAAGCCCCCTCGAGTGGCCTGAAGATCACATGATGCAGTCACATAGGCTGCCTGACCACAACCCAATGACACCTCTGCTAGACTCTCTGCATCCAAAATCCTGGAGAAAGTTGAGAAGGGTGACGGCTGTTGCAGCAGCATTTTGATGTCATTAGTTCACCGTTTATTACCATTTGACCAAGTTGTTAATGGTGATCGTCAATAAATGGAAAAACACTTCTTTTCTAAAACAGTCCGTTTATTAAATGCTTTCAAGAGATTTGGTCCACTTATGAGATCATGAACTTTCAACCAGGTAGGAGAAAAGAGAAAACAAAGTCAAGAAGATAAAACATAAAACAAAATGTAAAAATACAGTACAAAAAGAGGCCTTGTTTTTTCCACTTCTTACAACCCTGGTTTCATCATCAGAGTCATTGAAAACAATTCAAAGAGCCAATATTTTCAAACCCGATAAATTAAGATTTTTTTGTGTGGCTGTGTAGGTGTGTGTGTTGGCTGGGAATCAGGTGACCAACGTTATCAGAGGGCAGAACAATTACCAAAAGTTACTGTCTGCATGCTAAGGCCCCCACACACACACACACACACAGGGAATAATCCCTTTATTATAGTAGAACGAACGGCAGTGAACGGCCCGTGTGTGCTGGAGGTTCTGGACTGTAGCCACTGTAAATATCGTAGTTGTGAGTACTATAAAGTCTGTGGTTATGTGTGCGCACAAAGTAGCAGAACCTTGGAACCCTTTAGTCCGTGCATGCCTGCCTTCAACACATCATTTGTACATTTCTCCAATGGAAGGAGCGCCCTCTAAATGCACTTTCTTTTCTCCTTCACTATAACACTTTACTCCAACATGTCTTTAGAGGTAGGACGTCCCACCTGAAGGACTGTTCTGCTTGTCCACTAGTCACAGTGGCGAATACATATAATAGATGCCACCCATAGTCCTTATTTAATGAAGCCAATTATACCTTTAAAATAAAATTCCACTGTGTGGTTCATTAACCAAAGACATCTTTTTTTTGTTGACTAAATTAAGATTTACCAAGTTTTGGCAAGTACGGTGTGTTACCCTTCCAGCCCAACTGCTTTGCAAATAACGGACCAGTATTGAATGACATTTGAGTGTGCGGCCCTCTCCCAACAACAACCCTCACACAGCCACAGAAAAAACAACCTCCACCATCTCTTATCTAAATTACCTTATAAGGGGCGTCTAAGTATTATAATAGGTATCAGGTATCATATACTGTATATAGTAAGCAGGAATATACAATAGGGGTATGTATCATTTTATAGGTGTAGTATATTGAATAAGGCGCTACACAGGAGTATATAGGCTATGTATGCTTTTGTTTCCATATCTATCTTTGCTTAGTGAATCAATTTGGACAAAAGCACACAGCACAGGCAGTGAGCAGCGAGCTCCGTTGGTAGGATCAACACTATGTACTGCAATATGACCATATATACTGTAAACTTGAGTCATCAACTATCTTTTTGTTTTTGGCCAGTGCCCAAATAATCCTAAGGCTTTACGAACAGAGCTCAGACAACATGAATATATAGCAGGTCTACCGTACTGTGTGAGATGTCTTCTACTACCGACAGCCTACAGGTCAGCGTCAGCAGCTGTAGGGTTAAACCTCACACGCCTCACATTAAAGATCAGAAGCTGGACGTTTCCTGCTCACTGCCTCCCAGACAGAGCTGTGTCCGCTGCATACACAGACGCATATTTACTGTTAATTATTATATTCATACATGGATACATATATAAAGAGAGTTATACATTGCAATAAACATACATATATCATTAGCATATAGAGAAGAAATAGAAATAGTCAATAGATAGCAATCATTATCATCATCATATTCATCATAATAATACTAGGAGTAGTAATAATATGATCCCTCAAAGAAGTTAATACCTGGGCTGTTCCAGACAAGGGCTCATTAGCAACAATCTCTCAGAAAGTGAGCAGCAAAACTAAATGTAGCTCTGCTTCTTAGGGTTCAGCCCTAAACTCTGACAGGGCATTACGTTAGCTCCTGAGAGCTGGATAACTAACACACTGCAGGCTGAGGCGTCAGAACCATGCTCACTAAAACTCACTATTTATACACTGACTGCAGACAAATGGAATATCACTCTTACATTGGTTATATGGGCTTTTCTACAGTTACAGTATCCTGTCTTCACACTTTTTGCTCCAAATGAAGTTGATGTTCTGCTGGAGTGTAATGTCTGTTTGCACTGAGCCAAAGTCCCCGTGGACCGGAACATTAGATGAACGCTTGAAATACAAAGTGCAGCTTTGGACCCACACACTGCAGAACAGGAACACTGACACGTTCTGTAGATCCAGTTAAGCCGACTGAAAAAAAAAAAAAAAAAACTCAAGTTGGGCGACTCGATTGCTTCCTTTCTGCTCTGTGTAAAGATGGACCTCACAAACAAACCCCGTCTGGAACAACCCACACAGAAGGAAAATGACAAAATAACAAGAATCAAATAAAACAAAAACACTATAGTAATCTAGTTCAGTGATACATGTCATATAGCAATACCTCAATAACAAGAAGTTTTTCTATGTAATCAATACAGCTTTTCAGGTTATATATTTATTAAGCTTAACCGCTAAGTTATCAATTATTATTAGTAGTATACCATTATTTGTAAATATGTATAATATGTGTGTATATGTATCTGAATATAGACACATTCTGAATATATCACATTAAAGGCTAGAATAAGATGGCAACAGAAATCCTGTGTGTGTGTGTGTGTGTGTGTGTGTGTGTGTGTGTGTGTGTGTGTGTTGTTTATAGGCACAACATGTGGTGAGAATGGTTTCTGTCTCAGGCTAACAGGTTTCCCATAATGAAAAGGTTAATATTAGGAGCTATGAATAGCCATCAGGAACATAACAGATGGACATGAAGAGCACTGGTTTCCATCTGGAGGCCGTTGGGGCTCAACCGCTTTTCTTTCCTGTGAAATAATGACCCCAACTTAACTGAAGAGGTGGCAACATGCCCTTACTTTCAAATTATCTTAAATATTCTCACAATCAACTTAATAATCCTTCTTTTCAACCTTTACATGATCTTTCCCCCCCTTTATTAACTATTACAATACTTTATTTCAACAACTGAAGTCTTCTGCAGTATTCTGAGTTTGCTTCAGTCCAAGTGAGGTCATTATTTCTTAATGGCATCTGCAGCTGGAGCCAGGACTGTGCTGCAGTCACCTCCCTCGTCCTGTCGGCTGCCAGTGCTCGATGGTGAAAAACCCCTTCGTTGCTTTGGCAACAATTGCTTTGAGCCATTAGCCACGTGTACATTAGCCACAGGCGGTTAGCTGATTAACACCCGCCTCCCTTTGTGAACCTGAGATGGGCCCTACTCAGTTATGTGATGAGTGTGCCTGTCTGTGCTCGTGTGTGTGTGTATATATATATATATATATATATATATATATATATATATATATATATATATATATATGGAGGGAGGGAGGGAGGGCTGTCATGTTACACAAGTTTGTTTTCGGGCATGAAAGTATACTTGCATACATTCCAACCACAGCAACATTTTAAATGACTAATTTCCTAGTTTTAAAGGCCCATGCAGGCATTACATTCATAACGTTCTACCAATATGGCAGACAATATAACAAGGAAGTGAAACTCCCCTTGGAAAAAAATATTACTCAAAATCATTAATCTCCAGAAAGCTAGTTAGACCCTCTCGTAATACTCCCATGACGGAAGGAGAGTGGATTTGGTTGTTGGGTAGCTTATCGGTGAGCGTCCACTTAGAATCGATTTTTACAATTCTTCCTAGTTTTTTAAGCCTCTGTTGCCATTGACAGCGTTGTGGGCTTAGCACTCCAAAGTTACATTGTTGTGTTTAACCTTTAGCTCAATTCAGTTTGAAATGATCACCAAGCTAAATGTAAGGGGCTGCGACCAGCGCACCCACCCGAGAACCGTTTCAGTGCTGCGAGGATTTAAAAAAGAAAAGAAAGTGGCGCCTGGTGGACATAGATACTCAGTCCAAAGAGCACTAGGGAATACTAGTGTATTGTTTTTAGTCAGAGCCAAACTAGCTGTCTGTGGATTTTCTGCAGTGTAATCTGCTGGGGGGGAACCTAAAGGTGCTGAGTGTAACTGAAGCTTCATACTAAAAACTAAAAGTCCTTTATATTCCCTCACAAAGCTTTCTCAAGCGGTGCCTGTGATTTGAGAGTCATGTGCTGTGTGGAAGTGTGTGTGTGTGTGTGTGTGTGTGTGTGTGGAGCTCAACTATTTAGTTGCGTGTCCATCTTCTCCGACATTGCTGGCTAGATGTTATAGGGCAGACTGTCAGAGGCAGCTGGTGTGGCCGGTCCGTCTGCAGCCTCTAGTCAACACACAACTCTCAGAGATCGTCCCCGTCTGACAACCGCCGGCCTCCCTGAAACAATAAGCACCAACACGGCTCATCTCTCCCACCAACCAACACTCATGTTGAGCAAACAGGAATGCAGTCAGTGACTATAAACATAAAAACGTCTTCAAGCCTTTTATGCACAAGCTTCTGTCACATGTTATCGTGCTTCCTCTGGATTTCTCTGTACCGTTATAATGCAAAGAAAAAGCTATATTTTGTTTCTAGGCAGAATCCTGAACATTACTATGTTTAAAATGCGTAATAATCTACATCTTTATTACATTTTCCTAACCTCCCAGGAGGAAATCGAATGGTCCATATTCACAAGTAGAGGGTGGCAGGTTTAATGTGCTGATGATAATGTAATAACCTCTCACCATGCTTTCTGCGTAATCCGCTGTTATGGTGACCTGCTTGTCCTCTGAGGGTGGGCTCACCACAGAGCTTTCTGTGCGTCGACTCTGATTGGTGAGCTGCAGCCACAGTTCGTACATCTGTTGCATGTCTCTCACTGCAGAGTGGAGTGAGAAACAGGAGAGAAAGAAGCCGCCTCAGTAACCTTTAACACAGTGTTGTGAGGGGAGTGGGTTAGGTCATGTCAAAAACAAGTTACTGTAGTGGTGGTGTGCAAAAGGGGGAAATGGAAGGAGTAACATGATGATTGGATCTAGATCTCAACACAGCACCGCTCTAAACGCAGGGTTTGTGGTTGAAGACAGGAGCTTACAGCTGTTGTTCTTCATGTACGTCCAGACGTCCCTCTCCTCCAGACTGTGAGCAAATGAGCAGTTCCCAATATAGTGGCACTTCTTCTGCTTCATCACATGCACACACATCTGGATGAGACGCAGACAAGAGTTATGTTTTACAGACTGAGCCCAACAGCAGTGCAACCCAGGTTCCTATTCTATTAATTTAGCCAGCTCATCCCTCTAAATTATGAAAATGTCACTTTGTTGTCGTTTGTCAATTATAGGCCACGATTGGGAAAACTAGCAACTCTTATGGTGCAGAAGTACTCACGTCATATTGCTGTGGATAGGTGCGGGAGAAGGGCAGCGGCCGAACCACAACCCACTTTTTCTTCTCAAATGATTTCACCAGCAGAACCCGCCGCTCCTTCGTCCAGCTACAGAGACAAAGAGCCGACATGAATTCAACAGCCAAGAGTTTCAGTTTGTCCTTTGGCATTGGACTCTGCCACTACAGTAACAAACAGTGTTGTAAAGGACGCACATCAGTGACAATGCTAAATGCACAGTCAGCCTTCAGGACCAGCCTGGAAACCCGTGGTGCTGCATCATGTTGGAGGCGGGCCTCACCTGTGCCGTGCTTTGGCAGTGCAGTACTTGAGGTTCTTGTCGGGCTCATTGACTTGTCCTTCTCTCCAGCACTGGCCGCACACAAACTTCATTTTCAGGTTGAGGGGCCGCCCTCTTCCCATCCCTGCGCCCAGTCCTCCCATCCCCAACCCACCCACTGGGCCCACACCACCCCCACCAAGGCCATCTCCCCCGCCTCCCATTCCCCCCACTCCTCCCGCTGTCATGCTGCTGCTTGAATGTGGGATATGGATGGGCTGAAAGAGAAATGAGAAGCATCGATAAAGCAGACTAATCACATTTAGTTTTACCCGTGTTTTGCCAGAGTTCCATAAAAATACAGACAGCGTTTAGCTTCTTTCATACATAACTATAGGATATCATGAACCTCCATGCTCATCGTGCTATACATGTGATGTTCCTTCTCCGGTGAAAATAACTGGCTAGTTAACATGGGTATCTAACAGTAATGCAGTAGAGGGACCAGAAGAAGCCGAGCGTCTCACCTTCTGCTGCTTCTGTGCGTTCTGCTCCAGCCTCTGCCAGTGTCTCTTGGACTCCTGCACCATCTCTTCATGGGTGATACCTGAAGGAAGGGTTAGCAGCTCTTCACTTTACAAGATACCATGTTCATAGTGAAATAAAGAATACATTTGGCAAGACATATTTTCAGTATTGTCAATATGGCAGACTTCTATTATTTACTTATTTTTTCAGTTGCTATTTTACTGAACAAAAACACATCAAAACAACGTAAATGACAAAAAGAGGAATAAATAAATAAAAAAAACAAGTAAATTAATAGGGGGTCACCAATCGCTCTTTATAATTTTTGATCCACTTTTCAGGTCAGCTGAGAACATTACTCATCTTTTTCATTGTATACAGCGTTGTTCATGGCTCACTGTTTGGATCCTTAGGAAAAGAGTAAATTTTTCCATAGAGTATATTTCCTCTACAACGTCCAGCCACTGTCCTGGGCTTGGAGGGTCACTTTTCAACCAGCTTCTTGTGATGGCCTTTTTACTTGTATCAGGATTTTAAAGAGGTAGACCTTCTTTTGAATTATGTGGCCAGGTATCAGTCCCAGGTACACTGTCCGTGGGGCCCTGGAAATCTTGTGGCATAAGATCTCCTCCAGAGTCGGAATAACTCGGTCCCAGAATGTTTGTATTTGTATTCATGTACAGAGAATGTGTGAGTGGTTGCATTCATCCGCCCATACTCTCTCCAGCATGGCTGCTCTTTACCCAATTGTTTATATTTTGTGTGGGATGTAAGGAAAAAAACAGATTAAGTTCTTCCAACCAAATTCCCTCCATCTTCTAGAGCGAGTGGAAGTTTGTTGCGTTGTACACATTGAACACCAATCAGTTTAATGTTCAGTTCTACAAAGTGTGTTTGTTCCGTTTCGTTTTTGTAAACTACTGTACAGTTTGGAGACCAACTTTGAGGAGGTTTATTTTCTATGCACCTGTCAACACTTTGATCACTTCATTACCTTCTGCTGATATTCCTTTTTTATTTATGTATCATAGAAATGTCTTAGCTGTAAATATCTGAATAGGTCCCAATTACCTAAATTAAATTCTCATTTGAGTTTTTCAAAAGTAAAAAACAAAAACCCCTCTAAGTGCAGGCAGACTTCTATTATTAATCGTGGAAAGATACCTATGTAGCGGAATACAATTTGTTGTTAGTTGTTAAATGTTTTTTATTCCATTTAAATTATCTTTAAAATAAATAAAAAAGATAAGCGATTGTTTGTGTGTGTGTGTGTTACCCACCTGTATCCTGCTGCAGGACCCAGCATTTGAGCTCTATGACGGAGTGAGCGAAGGAGCAGCTGTCCTCCCGCTGGCAGCCATAGCGAACCTCATGGCGACACACGTCAAACTGGCAGAGAGGGTGCAGAGGACGCACCTTACTGTAGCGCACGTTGGCCGACCTCACCACGTGCACCAGGCACCTGCAGCAGATAAAAGAGCAATCATTGAATTTTCAAGGGACATCCCACAAAATTAAATTACATTTTGAGTGTATTTATCCCCTCGTTCACATTTCATTCATCACCTTATTATTAAACCTAACTAAGACTTTTTTTTGCAAAAAGAAGACAGAAACTCACTTGTTGTCGTCAAACGGGTGTCGAGCTGTGAGGTTCGAGCAGACCGCTAAGTTTTCTTTGCTGCGCTTGCTGATGATGCGAGGCTTACTGTCAAAACATTCCTGTTGTAAAGAGGAAAGTGACATAAGTCCACGTCTTGTTCAAAGGCTCCAACCGAGCAGGTCTGAAGTGACCAAACACACCAACCAGCGGTCTCACCTCACAGAGGAACATGAACATGCCCATGTGGAGCTGCAGCAGCCTGGTGACGCTGAGCGCCCGTCTCTCTGTGCTGCCCAGCGGGTCGAACAGCAGCTCTCGGCTCAGCGCGCCCTTCCTCTCCTGGGTCCACACGTCAATTTCCTCCTGGCAGTAAGCAAACGTACAGTTCTCCCCATACTGGCACTCCTGACGCTCCTGCACCTCTGTGTGACCCAAGGAGAGAAAATGTTTAACAGAATACAAAAACTAGTTTTGCCATAGTTCAACTCCATTTGGTTGTTGGGGCTCTGTTTCCTTCTAAAATAGATTTGCCCATCTTCAACATCCAGCCAAGTATCTTAATCATAATAAATACATACCTTTACAGAGCACAAAGGCCCCCAGGAAGTTGTTCCGTGCCGGCCTTGGCCGGATCCTCTTCCAGGTTGGGTCATCTGTGTTTTTGAGGCGGCACAGAAGCACATCTCTTTTACAGCGGTGTGCTGCCTCCGGCTGATACTTGTAGTCCATCACTCGAGGACCTATGAGCAGGAGGAGGAATCAGTAGGTTAATTACCCAGTAAAAAGAGTAATAACTAGTTAAGTTGAGCTACATTCTGTAAATGATGTTGCAATTTGTCAGGGATAGAGGTTGAGCTTAAAAACAACGTCTAACCGAGACCGCAAACATTCCACAGTACATTTTTCTTGGGGGGGGGGGCTATTCAAAGGTTAAGATGTAGGTTTAACCAAAGGTTTCACCAACCTATTCGGCTGTAACAGGCATGACAGGCCTGCCGAAACTCATGTGTGACTGCCAAAGGATTCCTGGAGAGCAGAGACAGGTTGGTTCCTGCTGGACCGTTCTAAAAAAGAAAACACACGATGTTACGTTAAACACAAAGGCCACTAAGTATAGTTAAAATGCCTGCCGATTAATAAAATAAACAACACCATTAACAGTAGTATGGAAAAGCAGTTTGCCCTACAAGAGATAATGTGTGTGTGTGTGTGTGTGTGACTCACTGCATGTGCAGCACTGTGGTTACGCATTCCAGGGATGAAGCTGTGACACATGCGTCCCCCTGAAGGCCACAGACACAAGGACACTGATGTCAGACGCCATATTGTAATGTGCTGACTCACACTGTCTGCTGCTGAGGCACATCAGGCCTGCTCTGGTAACCACGCAAGAGCAAGCTAGCATATTGTACTGGGTCAAAATGTGTGTACTTCTTCAGTTCTATGTAGATTTATGTACATTATAGCTGGCATACTTATAATTCCACACAATATTTTTTATAAACGGTACTGTTAACAAAGTCTACATGCTCAAATGAGCAGAAATGTTGAGTTGAAGGTGCACTTCAGCGTTTAAAAATTGACTTACAAACAATGTTATTACACTTTCTCCTCTGTTGTCACATTTGATTAGAACCATCACGTAAACATGAGCATGTCATGTGTAACACATTTCACTTTACTAGATTTTACCTATTCTATCTATCTATCTATCTATCTATCTATCTATCTATATATATATATATATATATATATATATATATATTAAACTGCTTTCCCTAATTAAGATATAGACTATATGCTCACCAGGGAGAGTATACTCAGACAACGAGTCCAGTCCGCCAGCAGCGATCCCTGCCTTCCCTTCTCCATCCATGGCCCCCGTGGGAAAGCCTCCCAGTGCGTCCTGCGCCTGGGTGGAGCCCTGGTCCCGCTGGGCTAGCGCCGAGTAGGGCTCCAGAGCAGCCATGTCACTGATAGAGGAGCTAAAGAAGGTTGGAGCAAGCTGGGGTGACGGGGCTGGAAGGTTTGGGGAGTATGGCGGCCGGAGACCCACTGCCGTATTGGGAAGGTTGGTGGGGATAGCACCCTGGACTGGACTCTGTACCAGGAGACAAAGACCAGCATTACCTGATGTCCCCCCTACCAAAGACACACGTGACCCTGCTGGGTGAGGGTCCAATTCCACCTTTAAATTCATTTTATCCTGTGATATTTACCTCTTTGCCATTACTTTGTTTACAAAAAAATGTAAACAAACACAACATAATTGTATGTGCTTAAGCTTTGTGTGGTGTTCATATTTTGGATATTCAGTGTTGGTGGGTCTGGTGCACCCACTGCATTTAGTTTTTTTTAATTCAACACAATCACAATTTTATGTTGAAATACTCAACAGATGTTTATCCCAATTACAAGCAATATAAACAGCGTATATGGTTAATATTAGCCTTTTACCTTTCCTTGATTACATGTATGAATAATGTGCTAATCGTTTTTATAAAATGTAATAAAAAAGAAAATCAATTATTATCAAGATATGAGTGATGCTCCTGCATCGGCATAGAGGCCTGAGGTCAGATCATCTATGTTTCTTCACTTAGCTGCTGACAGGCTGGTCCTGGTGCTTGTCTGCATTTTGGAAATAGCTGATGCTCAATATCATCCTCTTCTTCAAAGTCACTGTCAGACTTACAGTCTCACATTCTGAAGCCTCTTCCTTTACATCATCATCATCATCATCATCATCATCATAGGCTTCTCTCCCTTACAAAATCAATTGCAAGGCCCTCTGAGCAGAGCATCTTTTGGCCACCCTGATCAGCTGTGATAAGGAACCACACAGGCAGAGCTATATTCAGGGTTCATACACATTTTGACCATTGGATTTCCAGGACTTTAAACCAAATTCCCATGACCAAACATTTTGTGAAATCTCAGTGTAGACATGAAAAAGTGAGAAAATGTAGTAATTAAACTAACCATGAGAATTCCAAAGCATACAGTATTCCACAAATGACACAAATGAGAGACAATAGTTTGATTATTAGTGCAAATTAGTTCAAAGATCTGTATTCTAATTTCTAATTTCTGACGGAGATCGTCTTTTGGCAAAACGCGTCGGCGATTCGCGCATGCCAAGTGTATCCAGAAGCCTCAATGTTGGGTACAAGATGTGTGTGTGCTGTACGGTACAAGTGCTCGTACTTTAGCTCGTTTCTGCCCTTGAACCGGAGCAGGACGGCTACTCTGGTGCTCATCGCAGGAGAGTGACTGTCTTCATTTTTTGAACGTCTTAATTATTTCAGACTCAGCGTGAAGGAACGTGTGTGGTCATTGAAGATGTGTTCCGATTTATGTTAACAGAAAATGAGCCACGGCCAATGAGTTTGAAAAAATGGTTAATTGTATAATTTTTCTTTTGATAAAAAAAAAATGAAAATGGTTTCCACAGACCCGAACACCACACAGGGGTTTTAAATAAATGTGAAAATAAAAACTGAATATAAATTCTGTCCCCGTATATGATTGGTAGATTTCTTCGCTGTCCTCTACTCACCTCACTGACTTTCTTGAGGTTGCACTCCAGCACGCTGCTGCTGCATTCATCTATGTGCTCCGACACAGGGACGGAGTATGGCATGGGGGGCAAGCCTTGGCTACTGGGACTCTCTGACAGGTCAGTGCATGGGGTCACCTCAGGGGTCGCTGGGTCATCACTGACTGGGATGGGCGTGGCCAAAGGAGCAGGGATGCACTGCGCGTTAGACAGGTCCGCTGAGGGATACAAAGACAGCGATGATGTTAAGAAAATGAAGATGGTAAATATATGGGAGTCTGGGTCGGAGCAGACATGTTCAAGGTGAGCAAGTTGGTCCTACCTGGTCCCATGTCACCCAGAGATTCTAGCCCATTGGAGGACATCTGAGAAGAAGAAATAAGAGCAAAATAACAGATATAATTAGTCTGTCATTCAGTCACCATTAAGTAACTCCATACCGGGGCAACACCCACCTCTCCTGTGGGTGGGGAAGTCCCCACATGCCCCTCCCCTTCTGTGGCTGTGGACTCCGTTTGAGAGCTGACGTAAGCCTTGCGGCCCTTCAGGCCCAGTTTACTGGCCAGATCCTGAGCCAGGTCATTCACCTGCCTGTCCTGGAAGACGAATCACAAAGAGGTCCCACTTACCAAGAATAAGTTGTATTCCCTTAAAAAGGTAAACTATTACGAGGAACACAATGTAGTCTATAATTCATGACTCTATACGTATACCGACACTGAATTTCACGATTATTCCAGATCGGCATGAACTTAAGCGCTTATCTGCTCCTCTACCTAACCTTTTGAGGTAATCTTTCACTTTAATCTAGATCCCTAAAATGATTTTGTGGAAACGGTCACTTGTACTAATATTTCAGTGTTGATGACTTACGTGTGGTGCTGTGAGTAGACATTTAGTTCCACACTCGTAGGCCTCTCGGATTCGTCCCAACTCCCTCAGACAGATCGCTTTGCGGTACAAAGCCCTGCGACTTCCTTCTGACACACACAGTGCACTGTCACAGTCCTGAACGCCGCGCTCATACTCCCTCTGAGGCCGGCAGACACAGAGATACACAGTAAGAGCTAGAAAGGCATTGCAATTGAAGAGTAATTCTACAGAGAACATAAAGCGACTTGCACAAGAGTTAAAGCATTCCTACAAGTAAAGATCCATTTAATGCAAAAGAATCCCCAACTGTTGAATGTAAATTAATACTATTGAGTGTGCACGTCATAAGTTGGGCATTCCTCGTAAAAAGGTGTGGTTTTTAAAAACATCAATTAAGAATTGTCGAACTGGCAATAATACCTTGATATAATAGCCACAGAGAAGAACACAGTCACAGACTTACAGCCTGGGTTTCACCACAGCATTAACACAGATACGGTGAGTCTCAAAATGATTCTCAACATTTCCCATCAATCCCACTGTTTGCTTTAAAAAAAAAAAGAAAAAAAGGTTTTGGCTCCTTGCTTCCCAGGCAGATTGCACAGAAATACAAAAATTAGTAGAAGCAAATCTACCTTTATTAGAAGTTGTGGGGCTGTTAAACAAACTATTGATGTAAAAAAGCTAAACATTATTTCCCAACTTCAGTCCTTTCATTAACAGACCCATACAGAATATCTCCCCCAGATCAAATGTAGAGAAATCGTTACTTGTGTGACACAAACATTATAAAAAGTCAAAACGGATATACATTCCCTACTGCATGTAATATTTGTCCACATGAGCATCTGCCAGTGACACATTCCCTATTTCCCCTTCTCCCTCACCGTCTGGTAGCAGGCAGCAGCCCTGTTGACATACAGGCTCTCCAGCAGCTCGTGAGGGATGACGAGGGCCTCAGCCTGAGCGTAGCGGGCAACACTGATTCCCTCTCCATACTGCTGGGTGGCTTGACGACAGTCCCCATCTCGAAAGCAGGAATTGCCCTCGTCCAGCAAGTTACATATCAACTGGATCACAAATGCCTGAAGGGAAGTGTAGAGAGAGGTCAAAAGGAGATAATAATGATGAGGAGGGTGAGAGAGGGAGGCATGAAACGTAAAAGGTGAAGGGTGATGGTCAGAAAGACACCCAAATAGAGGGAAAATGGAAAACGAGACAGAGAGAGAGATAATCACAATGTCTGAGCTGAAATCTATATCTAGGTACATGTGATTACCGAACCAAATGTGAGTATGGTCAAGATGAAATCTGAGAGTAGGTAATGTAGGAACAAATAGTTGATGATGGGATGAAAAGGATGGATGCGAACCTCATAGCTCTCTGGCTCTGGGAAAGGCAAGGATGACCTGTGGACAGAGAGCACAAGAGGGCCATCATTGCTCTCCAAAAGGCGACCTTTGCATGTGATTCCGCTAACTACGTTGTAAAGGAGGCATTTAAAGGCTAAAGGTTGACTTGTGTACTTACTGGATAAAGCTCATGGCTTTCTGAATTTCCTCTCTGCGTTTCTGACGATCAGGATCCATAGCCTGAGGGGAAGACAAGGTTCACTTGCAACTGTTTAAGCGGTCAACAGCTAAAGATAAGGTCAATATCTGACGGCGGAGGATTTATTCTGCAAAGGTTGATTTTCTTAAGACCTGCGAACTACCCAACGAGACGAGCCAAGGCCTGCCACGAAAAAACACCAAGCAAGCATCGGACTCGCGTAAACAAACAGCGGGCAGAGCTGAAGGGGAAGACGGCTGGTGGGTGTCGTTATCGTTGGGATTTATGAATCTGTGGGGGACGCAGGTCGCCAGTATTCTGCGTATTAACGGTGGGCATGTGGGAGAGGACGTCTAAACATTAGCTGCACAGTTTAACCGTCAGCCATAACAGTGTCGGGGAAAGGAAATCGTGCGACATGCAGCCTTATATATGATTAACCAATAGCGATGAATATATACAAAAAGTACATAATCTGCGTCTGATTCTCTGCTAATGACGTCAGAGAAGTTACCGTTACCGTGGTTTGGTCACCGGTAGTTGGGATTAGCGAGCTAACTTCACGTCAACGCCTCACTCAGCCAAAGCTCAGCTAACGTTAAAAAGAATGCACAATAAAGAAATGTTGATGTGTTGTCAAAGTCACGGGCGTTGTTTTGTCTTTAACGCTAATGATTGAGGAGCTGACATGAGTGGCTACACTGCTGATAAACCCGTGTTAACCAGCTGCCGGTTAGTTAGCTAACTAGCTAACTTACTAGTGGAGCCCAAACCCACCTTACACTCACCGCGAGTCACGGAGATGTCTTCACACAGAGACAAGACTACCTCAACAGATATCAGTCAACGTCCAGACGCATATCTATCCGTGTGGTGTCCCTGTCATCGGTGTGTGGACGGAGCACGGGTGTCTCTGCGCTACGACTGCTGCTGGACACTGGGTCAATATGAGCTATCTGCTAGCTGCTAGCTTCTAACTGCTAACTGCTGCTTCGGCGAGTGCAGCATTGCAACAAGTTTCCGGGAGACGTTTGTCCGCGAGGGGGCAGCAGCGAGCGCGTCACTGCTCCGTTTGGGTTAGTTTGCGAATGTGGAGCAATTAAAGCGGCTATTTTTGTACCAAGTTGGGAAGTTGTGTGGTTTGGTTTTTAATTAACACGTAAAGCACGTTGAACTGCGTTTGTATGGATTTTTGTGACATGATTACAATGTTTAATTAATTGAATGAAATGCAACACAAATGCATTATAAACTATTACCCTGCTCTCTATTGAATAATGTATGGAGTTTGTAAACTATTAAAATGCGGACCCTTAAGTACTCATAGGATATATTGAAACATATTGGGAAGTACACCAGACAATGCTGTGTTGCGCCAGCATAGTATTGTTAAAAAGAAAAGAAAATCTATCTGTGCATCCATGAAACAAACTCCTGCTGGTAATCAGGCCTTGCCTCTTTATCAGGTGCGGGTCTCTGGGGCCGTCCTTCTGCTGGAGCCTTCAGCGCAGGGAGGACCGCGCTGGTTGCCCCGCTGTTGAGCCTCAGGTCCTGGTCTTTCCTGGACTCAAGCTCCTGTCCTCTGTGTGAGGTCCTCTCCGGTATTTTTAAGGAGCTCTTTAACCTTTTGAACTTCTGCCACAACATATTCCCATTGAGGAAACCAAAGAAGCTAGCACATGTCGCTTTGAAGAGCTACCCAAACCTAGCAGAGGCATCAATAGCTTCTCGAGCAACTTTTACTAGTTGAGCGATAACCACGTTGAGTGAGGGCACCAACCTGTCCCCAAACCTCTCCCGGTGGTCCATAAACTCTCTCCTCCTCTCTACTTTGTGAATACAATTTGTCTCCTTGGTGCTTTCCCTCGGCACAATAAAACTGGGTCGTGTTCAAGGACAAATGTGTACACATTTAAGCTAATGTAAGCTTTCAGGTAACAGGCCATTGCGCTAGTTTAATCATTGATGCCCGTGTGCACAATGCACACCCAGTTGAGAGGATAAACCCAATTAAAACAAACACGGAACTGTATGTATTACTAAAATTCGACATTTTAAAAATCTTTACAGAGAAAATAAATTGCCAATATTTGATATATAACAAATTCCATTCGTTATTTAATTAAAATATGAATTAGTTAACGTTAATCGAGTGCAGTGAAGTGAATCAAAAGTAGTTCAGAATTGTACCAGCAGAGGGCGGTAGAAGCGTGCAGAACAATTTTAACTCACGTAAACGGAATCGACGAAAAAGAAACCTGGGCAGCATGACGTCACGTGGTTAAGCAACCGGCGCGCGGTACGGAAGCGCGGCTTGTTTTCGCCAACGTTTCCGCGGAGGATATTTCCAATAAGGTACTCTTTGTGGTAAGGTTTCGTGCCAGTGAGAGCAGTATGACTTATGACAAAATGACCGCGAGACACGAGGAAACAGTGTTTAAAGTCCGGACTCACCGGCGCATTAGTTTTAGTTCAGTTGACTTTTCAGATGTTGCGCACTTCTACTGGCAGGCTAGCACCGACGGGGCTAAATAGCTAACGTTCCCATGACTACTGTGATTATCGTCTTGTGAGAAAAAGGTCTGAATATAATGTAACGTTATCCACTGCATTGGAATATCTATTTTCTCGATTTCGAGCCAATTACTGTACTTCTGCTCCGTTATGTTGATAAAGTTACTAAAATCCGAGCCTTCTCTCTAATGTCTGACTTCTGGATGTTTCCACAGAGTCACTATGGCCTCGGATGACATCGCTCGGCTGGCCGATGCGCTTTCCAAGACCCACGTCGGGGATGGAGAGTTGAGCTATAAAGGCTTGGGTCTGAAGCTCGACAACGCAGAGTCAGGTGAGATGTTGAGCATCAGGGTTCAGTCTTCTCCTTTACTTCACACTGTCAGACTGACATCCTGCTCTGCGCTTTCAGTGGAGGAGCTGATCCGGGACATGGAGCAGTACCCGTGTCTGAGGGCGCTGCGCCTGGAGGGGAACACAGTGGGAGTGGATGCAGCCCGGGCCATTGCCAAGGCTCTGGAGAGCAAAGACCTGCTCCAGGTACTCGCTCTGGATTCCCTGCTGCCCATTGTTGTAGTAAAGAAGGCTCAATTCGCTTTTTTCTTTCTCTTAAACACTCTTTGTGCCTTTCAGAGATGCTATTGGAGTGACATGTTCACCGGAAGGTTGCGCTCTGAAATCCCAACAGCCCTGGTGAGAAGTTCAGACACTGATTTATGCAGTTGGGGTTTCTGGATTTGAGTCGTGATGAAGATTAGTACTAGACTTCTTTGATAGCCACCGTGAGAACATGCCTGCGTCTTTCTGTGCGTTCATCAGAGGTCTCTGGGCAGTGCATTGATGAGTGCAGGGGCCAGGCTGACCGATTTGGACCTGAGTGATAATGCCTTCGGGCCAGATGGTGTGAAGGCAATCGAGCAGCTGCTGAAGAGCCCTTCCTGCCACACTTTGCAGGAACTGAGGCTCAACAATTGTGGCATGGGGATCGGCGGAGGAAAGGTGAGTTTTTTTTTTACCTGGTACTGTAAACCTCTCAGCCACCTCCAAGAAGCATATTTCAAATTGTACTTTTAACCTCTCCCCACACAAACTGCAAATGTTCAACACAGGTCAGGTTTTAATATGTTGCCATCCCAGTGCAGCTCATTACAGTGCTGTATGCTTTGTATAGATCCTAGCTGAAGCTCTGATTGAGGGCCACAGGCAGTCATCAGCGCACGGAGCTCCACTCAAACTGAGAGTGTTCATCGCAGGGAGGAACCGCCTGGAAAATGAAGGAGCCAGCGCCCTGGCTAAGGCCTTCCAGGTAGAAAATAATCACCCCCAAAAGTGTGATATTTGGGGAAAACCATTCAAGAGCTATTTGAAAATCAGTTAATAGGGATTTATCAATAATGTCTTGTTCAAGCAGTGGAAGGATTTGCACTTTGGTGTCTCTGGGTACATCCCAAGTCTCTTAATTGTCGTTAACTTGCTCCTCGATGGAACTGGAAGTTGTTCTGCGTTGCTATATTGACGGCCGTCCCAAAGCTCTTAATCTGCGAGGAGCGATATCGGAGGAGCCGTGATCGAGGAGCCACTAGAGCGGGCATCCAGGAAGTGTTTTAACGCTCGACACGCCCCCTCATGGTTCATCAGTTATGTGATTGGACGCTGCAGCTGAGCGGACTGATCACTAGAGTTTTATACCAGTGAAGACGATCACAGATTAAACTCAAGTTAAATATTTGATCTGTTTTCTAATTCACCATCTGGTTAAAATATATGTTCATTGTAGGTCTGAACAACAAAAGGACCTCACATAACTTTCTTTCTTTATAAAAAGATTGTTTTTTTTCTTGATCTGTTATTTCCCTCAATAACTTGTATTATGTATATAATTAAAATCAGAGCGCTGGAGAGAGGAAACTTTTTTACATCATGTGTCGTCCTTGCCATTCAGTCATTTGAGGCTGATTATTCCTGAGTGTTGGGTTATATGAGTTATATAACTTATGTTTAACCTGAAACATTGAGCCTTATAAATAAAGCACAGTGTTGAAGATAAACCATAATCATATTGTGGGTTCTTTTATAATGTCACAATCCGAATTTCAAAACATACAGACGTAAATAATTAATAAATAAGACAAACTCATTCCGCAGGTAGAAATCGATCCTGCATGTATAAGCAGGACACAGAACACAGTATTAATACCACACACGGTATATCATACTCAATGTAGTTTGTTTAACAGATAACAGACTACAGAGATAACATCTCCACTCTGGCACTGATGATAACTGTGTCTTTATTAGTATAAGTAGTAGTTTAACACCATTAAATCAACTGAAAACAATACACGATCATTTTCTATCAATATTTGAAGTGGATTTTTATTTGAATGTTAGCTAAAAACAGTCCGGACCAGAAAACAACTCCGTTAAACTAATCGTGTTTACAGACAGAAACTCCGTCTAAAGTCTCTCCAGCTGTTAAAGCTGATTGACATCATCAGAAACCCACGTCGGTTCACGTGACGCTTCAGAGGAAAGGACATTAAACATATTTCCTCGTGTCCTCTCTCCTCGCTTGGTTTCCTTGCGTCTCCATGTATCCCTGGTGGGAGGGACTAAGACGCAAGTGAGGGAAACGGTGATGCAATTAAGAGACATGGGATGCACCCACTGTGTATTTAACATCTTAGACTCCTCCCTTCTTTCCCATTTAAGCTGATGGGCAGCCTGGAAGAAGTTCACATGCCCCAGAATGGTATCAACCACGCAGGTGTGGTGGCGTTGGCTTCAGCCATGCGACACAACCCAGAGCTCCGCGTCATCAACTTAAACGACAACACCTTCACCAAGAGGGGGACGCTGGCCATGGCACAGGTGAGGGCTGTTCTCACACTCCCTCTAAGTAGAGGAGATATGCAGCCATGAGTCAAACTGTTTCTGCACACGGTTTTCTCCCATTGGCTGTGCAGGCTCTGAGGCACCTGAGGAGCGTACAGGTGATTAACTTTGGAGACTGTCTGGTCCGCTCAGAAGGAGCCATCGGCCTTGCTGCTGTCCTCAGAGAGGGACTGCCGATCCTCAAGGTCGGTTTACCCTCAAAGTTCAGCCTTTGTCTGTCTGCCTTGTCACCAAGCTGATGGTAGTGCTCTGCGGGGTTCCTTGTTTTCAGGAGCTCAATCTGTCCTTTGGTGAGATCACAGAAGGGGCAGTTCTGGTGGTTGCCCAGGCTGTCATGGACAAACCTGACATGGAGAAGGTGGATCTGAACGGTAGGCTGGCACACACATGACTGGTGCTCATGGCATTCAAAATCCTGGAAACATTATGGAATTTTCCAAAGAATGTTCTTTTAAAATGGTTAAATAGAATGAACATGTTCTAAAAGTTGAGACACACACACACACACACACACACACACACAAAAGAAAATGGTAATACATCAGGTGAAAACTCTTGTGACTCTTACAGGTAACCGCTTGGGGGAGGAGGGCTGTGAGGCTTTGAGGGAAGCTATGCAAAACATGAACAAAGGCAGCATGCTGGCATCACTCAGGTAAGACGTCAGGTGATCCAGTGAATCTCTTTCTGAAGCGTGTGTCCAGTTCCTTCAGTACAAAAATGTTATTATCTTGACTTCACTGTAGTGATGATGAGGGAGAACCTGACGATGATGATGATACTGATGATGGTGCTGCTGATGATGCCAGTGACGACTGTAGTGAAGACAATAAAGGGGACAGTGAAACTGTGAAGGAAAATGGAATAACAAGAAAAGACAGTCCTGCAAAACCTCAGAGCCCAGTAAAACACCACGAAATACACGCTGCCTATTGTTCATTTCTAAACAAATTAAGTTGTTGTGTTTCGGATAGTGACTTTGCGTCCACCCTCAGGCGGAGATCATGTCTTTCCTCAGCTGCCCCTCGGCAGAGAGTCTCGTACAGCTGGGAGAGATGAAGACGAGCCTGCAGCAGCAGGTAGGACTCTGAAAATAAAAGATTATGGAGGGTTGGCTGCTCCCACAATCAAATATAACTTTCCTTTTTGGATGTTTAGTCTGCTAGGTTAGGTTTACAAACAGAGTTTCTGTGGCTATAATCTTTTCATAAAACACTTCCCTTTTCTCACCAGGTTGATGCATCTGACCCATACAAGGCCGCTGACGTCCTTCTGAAAATCGCTTCTCTGTACAGCGAGGAACCAGAGACCAAGACGGCTGTCCTTGAAACTATCGGTAAACACAATGCTGCTTCTCACAAAGTGCTCCACCAGTGGTTCAAATAGCGTTGTTAATGGTCCTCGCCCTTCAACGAGCCCTGCCGTCTCATATGATCTGCGTCGCTGTGCCTCACAGATGCTGTGTTGAAGAAGCTCCTCTCCGGCTCAGCTTTCCAGTCATACTGCTTCCTCTCCTCGCTGCTGGTCATGATGGGACTCCTAAAGGTAGCACACCCAACCTTGCAGAGGTGGGACAAAGTCATTGTTATGCAAGTCACAAGTAAGTCTCAAGTCTTTGCCCTCGAGTCCCAAGTCAAGTCGAGTCAAAGATGAGGCAAGTCCCGAGTCGAGTCACAAGTCAAAGCCAACAAGTCTCAAGTCGAGTCCAAAGTCCTACCATTTTAGTTTCGAGTCATTTCAAGTCCTCTTACCACAGAAATAAAATGTATACAAATCATGTATGTCTGTAAGATTTGTATTTATTTAAACCTCTTTTTATACAATGACATTAATCAAATACAGTAAACATTTTCACAAAAAATGCTTGTATTTCAACAGCATATTGCACTAGAACAATGCACAGCAACTTCAGTCCTGTATTGTATTGACCTCATATTGCAAAACAGTTTAACTTTCAAATAGACATGGGTCCTTTTAGCCTGAACTTTTTTTAAACATGTCATCAATAAAATCCTCACTCCTCAAAATGATCACTTCTGAAAAACTGGACCAACCTGATAATATAACTGGAATGACTCCATAGAGACTTGAGTGAGCTGTGTGGACAGGTGATGAGCAGAGAGTGAGTGAGTGAGCTGTGTGGACAGGTGATGAGCAGAGAGTGAGTGAGCTGTGTGGACAGGTGATGAGCAGAGAGTGAGTGAGCTGTGTGGACAGGTGATGAGCAGAGAGTGAGTGAGCTGTGTGGACAGGTGATGAGCAGAGAGTGAGTGAGTGAGCTGTGTGGACAGGTGATGAGCAGAGAGTGAGTGAGCTGTGTGGACAGGTGATGAGCAGAGAGAGTGAGTGAGCTGTGTGGACAGGTGATGAGCAGAGAGTGAGTGAGCTGTGTGGACAGGTGATGAGCAGAGAGTGAGTGAGCTGTGTGGACAGGTGATGAGCAGAGAGTGAGTGAGCTGTGTGGACAGGTGATGAGCAGAGAGTGAGTGAGCTGTGTGGACAGGTGATGAGCAGAGAGTGAGTGAGCTGTGTGGACAGGTGATGAGCAGAGAGTGAGTGAGTGAGCGCATGCGTGCTGTGGACAGGTGGAGGGAGGCCCCTATACTGCATTGCATTTGCAAAAGATCAAATTGGCCAAAAGTCTGTCAGTCATTTGTGCACGATGGGGACGCAGAATGATGCCACCATGGCTGATTCTTCATACCTGTAACAGAGAAAATACTCTTTACTCATATCAATGTTGTTGTGTTAATATTCATTGTCTATTGTACACTACGGTATACGATAATACATTTCAGTTTCAGTGTATGCAATATTAAGAACATTTTCACTGCTTCAAAAGTCATAAGAAAGCCCTTTCTCTCAAGCAACTGAAGTCATATGCTTTATAGCAGTGGTTTTCAAAGTGGGGACAGGGACCCCTGGGTGCCGCGAGGAGGTGCTAGGGGGGCCATGGCAAGTTGGCATGAAAAGTATAGCAAAACAAAATAATTGAATAAATTAAATAACTAAAGTAAACCAAAAACAAGCTAAACAATATTCCCATTAGTTAAGAACTGCACTATAATAATCTATTGCATCTCTGAACATTACTACTATAATCGTTATTATTTTATTTTATTACATGGCTTGGTTGAATTCCAATGTAGAATGCGGTCTGTTATTTCTTGATAACAGACCCTGCGCCCGTATAGCGAGGCGGTAGTTATAGCGAATACAACCCCTGATATGAAAAGGGAAGGCTAATGGTGGATCTACTGTGACTGTGTTATGGTACTTTAAAACGGACGTTGACATGATGTTGGCGAGGTTTTCCATCTGAGTGTGCTACACTCATGTACCTCATATAATCAGGGTTAAAAAATCCCTATTTTTGTAAGCATGAACCAGCAAGGGAGACGTGCGTTTACTCTCTCGTTGATACAGTAAATATGCAGCAGCTAGCTAGTAAGTTACGGTACATCCGATAAGGTGCTTAGCATTCGTTCAAAACTTACCTTTCTTTGTGCAACTTCAGGTGTCGAACAAAGTTGGACGTTGTGGCAGCTCCGTCTGTAATCTTCGACCCGCATGTTTTGCAAATTGCAACTCTTTTTTTGTCGATTAGCTCGTAATTTTTATAGCCAAACGAAACTATCTTCGGTATCATTTTGCCAACTGGCGCGTTGTTGCTTGTGCTTCATTGGTTGTCTTGCAACGTGCCTGCTTAGATACTGTCACATCAAAACAACGTGGGACTACAGTGATTGGATGTCGTGCAGGCAGCGCGCGTGCTCTCTGCATGCATACAGGTGGTGCACATTTTTTTCACAGATGCAGATAAACTGAGAGCGGCGTGGCCGTGTGAACATTTTCTTCCCCAGTTTTCATGGGAAGTAGCAAGTCTTCTCGAGTCAAAAGGCGCAAGTCCAAGTGAAGTCACGAGTCATTGATGTTAAAGTCCAAGTCGAGTTGCAAGTCTTTGTACATTTTGTCGAGTCGAGTCTGAAGTCATCAAATTCATGACTCGAGTCTGACTCGATTCCAAGTCACATGACTCGAGTCCACACCTCTGCAACCTTGTCCCTCCAAACAATCTGAAAACAGAACTTATGGGCACCGGGATTGTTATTTATTTATTGTAATAGGAAAGACTCAAATCACACGAAAGTTCTACGCATGGTAACTTTAAAGCTACAAAAGGAACATCGATTCTGGCCCTCCCCGTGGATGAAAGTGGTTTCCAAGCACCAGATTCCCTGAAGAAAACCTAATTTAACTGCAGCTGGATCAAACATTCTCATCACTGTTTTATATGAAATACTATTATTGATTAAAAAAATCAGTTAATTTAGGTTTTTACTTTTGTTCTTTGTTTCAGGGAGAAGGGAAGACAAAAAAAGTGTCACTGGTCCCAGGTCAGCTGTTGTGTTTGGAGCACGCTATCCAGCAGGAATACTTTCCTCAGCACCACGCCGTGATGCTGCACACCTTCGTGTCCAGGTATAGGATCATTTTTATCTTAACATTTACCTGTCAGTAAAATGTGAACAAAAGCAGTTTGAAATGAAAAAAAGAAAGTCCCATTACATCACTTTGAAGTTTTAGCATTGAGTACGTTTTGTCTTTGTGAACCTGCAGGAACAGTGAGGCTCTGGAGTCCTGCAGCAGTGCCAGTGAGCGGCTGAGCTCCACACTGGAGAAGAAGTGCCACGACCAGCACTGATCTCTCACACACACACACACACACACACACACACACACACACACACGCTGTACTGTCTTCACTAACAACCAACAGGAAGCTTTACACTTGAAGAAGGGACTCAGACAGCCACTTAATGTATCTCCACTCCTGATTTGTATATTTTATGAAGCCGAACACTGTGCAGAATGTCTTAGTTTTTATTTTTCTACGTATGATTGTGACATTCTTTTTTTTCTTTGTAGAAAATAAAGATGAAATAATACACAAAAGGTACGGTTTAGGTGACTGTGTAAAAATGGAACTGCTAGTAATCCTGAGTGGCGCTAACATAAGGCACTGTTTACAACAAAACGTCTATTTCAGACAAGTTTCCTACATAGTTTTAAAGAAATGTCTGGGTTTCCAGATTATTTAATAGCCTTTAGTCGCAGGCGTCGCCAAAGGTGTCCTGCTTCTTGGGCTCCATCTCGTCAAAGTCTGAGCCCGTCATCCTCCGGAGACGTCCTTGTCGTCGTAGGTGGTCTCGAAGTGATCGTGGCATCATACGCGTGGGAGATGAAGATCTAGGGGAGAAAAACGGATCAAGGAGTCTAGTTCAGATATAGTCTTGATTCTTAAACGATGCAGACAAAAGACAAGCTACAAACCAAAACGTTTTCAAATAGTCATTCTTCTCTATTAAATAGCAACAGATTTTTGTTTTACTGATGGAAGGAATCAGACCACAGAAGTGTTTCCTGTGCAGACACGTAACTTTCTGCTCATAGGCTGCAAAAAAAGCCAAGTGGTGCAAAGATGGCATGTTCTTACACAAGTCATCAGTACGATGAGCGGCACTTCCTTCTGTAACAAACCAACCTTCGCAGAGGGCGTCGATATTCATTTAAATTGTACGTTTACCAGGAAACAGCACAACAGTTTCATTCTGAAGTTGCAACATGAACATTAAACGCAGCTGATAACATCTAAAAAAACAATGAGGTGGACAAGTAGTGGGTGAGTTCAAATAATCAGTCGATGATCGGTTGTTACACATTACGAAGGTATCTTTAACAGAAATTATCTGATCATTTAATATAAGTGTGTTGAAACCAGAGGTGTTGCACTGGCTTTATACATTCTTGAAGATAATAAAGACATGACATAGTATACATTGCCTGTGTGCGCTCACCACGCTCTCTTTGGACCTGATTCTGGGGATGGTGATCTGGCAAGAGTTGACGTCTCCAGTGTTTGTGACTCAAGATGCAGATGACTCGGATCACCAGGCCCACTTTGGTGGCGCGGACCTTGGAGTAGCCGGGGTCGCAGATCAGCTGCTTGCATCTGGCAATCTGCATTGAGGCGGAACGGTCAAAAGGTCAGAGGTCATGGGACCTTCAACTCCTGCAGACGGGGTTAGGGTCACACGAAACGCAATCGGAGAGCAAACAGCTCACCTCTCCCTCGGACTTGACTCCCACCACCTTCCCATCCTTGTTCAACATGTACGCCATAGATGGCACTATTCCAGCCGAGAGTGGAAGAAAAGTGTGAGACGCTGCTTCCTAATATTTCCCCCAAAGCCATATCTCTGCTTTCAGCAGCCAAGAGTCAGGGATGAGGGATTATCGGTCGGGTAGCTCTCAGGTAGGCCCCTCCTCTTTATCAAAGGAGGCACCCTCTTTGGCATTATGGAAAGACTGTTATTTAGCCAACTGCATCGTCAAAGATGATAATAAAAACATAATGTATATCGAGAGGATATGATTTCTTAAAGATAACTGAACTTTAAAACCAGCAATATTAAATTCCACATTGTGCCAACTCGCACACAGGAAGCGACGAGTTTGCCGTCAACATTTCCCCGCTTGTGGGCGTGTTGGGGGTGGACCTGCGTTAGCAACGTCAGTAGCAAATATTGGATCAAATTCAGGGTTTATTCATAAATGTAACATTAGGCATATGTCTAGACAGTGTGGGTTTAATTACACTCTGCTTTCTGTTACGAGCCGATCAGCTTTTGCTGTGGAAAAGACCTACTGGGACACCTAAATCGAATGAAGCCATCATTCATGTTTTAAGTTGATTTCATCTTTTGAATCCCATGAGAGCAGGTGTTGCACATTATCATGACGTTAAAACATTAAAGAGGTGTTTGGTGCTTGTGCCTCGTTGATGGGGCTTTCTAACCCTCAGTAACAACATCACTGTGGGACTTTGATACCAAACATACCTGATGGCCCACAGGTGAGTTACTGAGTATTAAAAAGAGCCTATTTTTTTCCTCTATGATTTTTAAGTAGATTTATGGACGTTTTGTTTATGTGTTCAGATTATGACTTTCAAAAGGAGGATTACTTAAATAATGTATTCATATGTTTTGTTGTTGTGACTACTTTTTAATAATTCTTTTCAACACTTTTGACACAAGATATCATGTCAGATTTAAATTTAAGAGATTCAAACAATATCCAACACTTAAATAGAGATGGTATAAATGGTTTAGAACATTTTATATCTCTTTATACAATATAACATTTTCAGGAAAACATTAAATTATATTAATATCAAAATATTCAAATAAGTTGTTAACTGACATTTAAGGGAATGTAAAAATAAATATTTATTTATAGTTTATGGAGTTATTTTAGAAATTCCAATACGATGCTGGTTCACTTAACACGGTATACTATATTGTGAGAGGGAATATTATAGGCATTATTAGATTAGAGGACATTTTATATGTCAGACCAGAGTTGGATTTAATTCATAAATCCTTGACTGCCAACACATTAACAAAAACCAAAACGTAACATGTACTACGTAGAGTCCCACAAGGTAAATACTCTCTGAGACTCCCTCCAGCTCGATCTGCTGCTCCGGTGAGGCTAAAGGGCTCCAGACAAAGAGAAATACGACCGTATCCACGGCAATGGACTGACAATACCCAGCTATGGTTGCCTTATCACTGCCTTCAATGTTGTCTGTTCCCCCTCCAGGCAACCTGGATGGCATCCTTTCTTTTGCATGTGCGTCACAGAGCCTTTGTTTGGATAGTGATGAGCTCTTCGAGCTCGCTCTCAGACGACAACAAGGCCGTGGGCACAATGCAGGAGAGAGAAGTTTCAAGATTTAAAAAAACTTCTTCCTCTGGCAACCCAAGATTTCTCTATATTCCTAAAACACATGAAAAGCAACAATGTGTGCCCAAACAACACGGACACCAGACTGCCTCTGTGAGGTCTGAGGCTCTGTCAGGATCCTTCACTGCATGGAGCCGAGGTTTTTACAACATGGTAATGAGCTGCCTCCTCTGTTGCTGAGAGACAAAGCAGAAGTCCCCCAGGCGCTCATGGGGAGAAGAGGCCTTTAAAACAGCCCCACCAACATAACTCATGGGTGGTTTTGCCGGATGAGGGGAGGGGAGGCAGGGAAGAGGGATTGTGAGGAGAACCTTTGACCAGAGCGTGTTGAATGCAATGACTGCAGGGCACTGATTTCTGCTCCTGTGGGTGATGAGGCCGAAGCTCCTTTTTCTCTCAGAAAAGGATGTGACGCTCCTCAAGATGACGGGCACACCTGTGCCACAGAGGCAGGCACCGTGGATCCTCTGTGTGGTTTGGATCGCTGCAGGTGAGAAGCGTCTTTTTGTTTCTGATTAAGATGAATAAATACAAATGTGACCTTTTGTTTGGGTAAATCGTTTTTTTCTTACCTCGTTCGGAGAAGCAAAGGGTTCAAGAGTGAACCAGCAACCCTCTCCTGCTCCTGATCACTGATTTGTGAAGTCGGTCATATGGACTGCTCTCAGCTTCATTATTTTAGTGTCAAATGGTCATAATGGAAGAGGTTAAAAAGGCTATTCTTTCTATTCTATCTTTCAATTTCTATATCTTGCACAATACTTGCATTTTCTTAAGTATTGTTACATTTGTGGTTTTTGGTTCTCCAATGTTTTCACAGAAAAGCTATGTATCGTATTTACGGATATGTCCGGCTCAAATTTCCCAATTAGAGCTGCACTAGTCACAATAGTCAACGGGTAATAAGAACATCATTTCAAAATTGAGATTTACAACTGAAACATTAGAGAGAGTGTGTGTGTGTGTGTGTGTGTGTGTGTGTGTGTGTGTGTGTGTGTTACGAGAGAGAGAAAAAGCAAAATGTGAAACACCTGTCTCGCAACGTCTGTTGCGGCTGTGACTCTGGCTAATAGCTCTCCTCATGTGATTTTAGTACATTTTATTTAATTATTACAAATTGACATCCTGAACATGGTTCTGATTGGTTAAGAGTTGACTCTCTTCTGGCACAGTTCTGTGTGCGTGTTGCCTTGAGGAGGACGTTCCTTGTCCAAAAGGTGCTCGGATCCACCTGGCCAGCCCGCGATGCTATTGGCTCTCTGTGAGGACATCTTCGTGGCCTGAGGCTCAGGATGCATGCAGGGAGACTCCGGGAGGAGATCTGGCGTCTGCCGGCAGTCCGGAGCTGCAGAACTTCGTCCATTACTCATTTCCAGTGTGAGTGCTGCACACAAGTGTCTCCTTTTCACGGTGTCTACATCTACTGATGCTCCCTGTCCTTACTGTCGGCGCAGGAACACCACTGTGTGGATATGGCTGAAGAGATCGGGGGGAGAAGGGTCTGACCAGGACGCAGAACCAGTTAGTCCTGCATGGGGGGCCGGAGGCGGCGAGAGCCGGGGGGGTTGTGCTCAGATGGCCTTGGGGACACGGGGACGGTGGAGGGAGGCTCAGTGTGTCGGACGACACCGCTTCCTCTGTGAAAAAGAAGTAACTGGTAAGACTTGTATAAGACCAGAGACACGCATAATGACATGACATCTGTTTATGTTATGCTTATGTGAGGCTAATATTATTACAAACCACAAGGTGACTTTGGTTCATCCCTCTTCATGCAGAGTCTTTACCTTCTCGGGACCGTTACCTGACTGGATTGGCTCTCATGAGCGGCGCCTACGCCCGGACTCAGATGCAGCCCTTTCCCAACGCCCCGGACATCGGGCAGCTCCCAGTGGAGGTCAGTGAACGCTGGGGAAACACTAAGGGCTCCCAAGATGACCCCGAAGGGTTGCCAGATAATTAACAGGAGAGTAAGAAGACACACATCAAGAACACAGACTTGTGTTAGAATCATCATGGCTTTTTTCCTGCAGGGTAATTTGTTTAAACCATTAAAATCACGGACGTAATACACTTCGGATGAGGGGTTACAAGGGTACGAGACTAAAACAATTGGGAATCAGTGGTAATATATATTATGATTTTTAGAATTACCCACAAATTGTTTCAGCTGTGACATCTAAAACAACCGCAGACATGTTGTGATTGAAAGTGCATACTTAATTAGGTTAAGCATTACCTAATTCATTAACAGTCCAAATAGTTCGGTACATAATGGGTGAGCGGTTAAAGTGGTGTTGCTGAAGGGGTGCTACAGGGCTGTGTGGTTATATTGAACACAAAGGTTTGGGAACCGCTAAAAGATGAATGAATAATACAAAAGGGTTCTACTGACACCCACAGATGCAGCTGTTCCCAGGGATGTGGTTCAGTCACGCTGGTCAGTTGGTATCAGTGGAGCTGGTGGTCCAGCCCAGCCCAGAGTCCTCTCTTGCCCGGGTCCAGATCCTCCGACCCTACTGCAACCCCAACCACCACCTGGTGCCTCCAGGTACTGTGCAGCAGTCCCTGTGGGGGTTTTCTGGCAGCTCCTGATCCCGCCGGTGATAATCTCTTTTCCCCCTCAGGTTGCAGCTCTCTCCTCAATCCGTTCAGCTGCTGCTCGGCTGTACCGCTGTGTAACACCACGGGGGGCTGCAGCGTGGGCCAGTACTGGTGCCACCTGCTGGAGCGTTGTGTGGCTACCACCAGTCCCTGCAGCCCCTACGACTCTGCAGCGACGGCCCGCGGCTTTGCTTTGCCGGGCAGATACCTTGCAATACCCCCCTTTTACCACCTGGTGGCAGACCTGCCTCTGAGAATAAACCCTAGCTCTGAACTCAACAGTCTAAGCGTGAGTTGAGCTGCAGCCGAAACGGATGATGTTTGAATAAAAGATATGGGAAAAAATAGATTCCTGACACGTTTTCCTGTTTGTTTGTTTTTTGGTACCAGGTGCTTCTTCCAGATCGAGCGATCGTTGTGTACCCTGATGATATTGTGACTATACAGCACACTCGCGACGCTGGTGCATTCCTACATTGCCTGAACGGTGAAGCCTCTTTAAACTCCCCCTGGCGCCAGAGCTACGTGTCCCTTAGGAGCACTGAGTGGGGAGGATGGTGGGAGGGGGGCCTCACTTCCCCGCCCCAAGGAGGCCTGTGGGTGGACGGGGTGGTGTGTGATGTGAGGATGCTGTACGTGGACAATCTTCATAGAGCTACCGAGCACGACGACAGCTTCGGCTTCACCCACAGAGAGACAACCAGCGCCCCAGATATTGGGGACCTGACAAGTGGTCCTACTCCGAGTGCAAACTCTCCATTTGGGCTTCACGTTGTCCACCCCGTGCCGGATGAAAAGAACCAGATTCATGTCCGAATCAACGTCCCAACACTCATTGTTGTCAAGGTCCTGTCTGGAGGGAAGGCCAGCAGCTCATGGTCAGCTCCAGTTCTCCGGACTGGGGTCCCCTTCCTTCCAGCTTGCCCCGAAGAGGTGGCTCACTCTCGGGCTGGCTGTGGGGGACAGTCCCGTGATGCCTGGTTCTCCTCGGCCACCCTGGTTTTGAGCTTAGTCGGGGTTCAAACGCTGAACATCAACGTGATGGATGCAGTAAGCCCTCAGAGTGTGAGTGTGAGTGTTTGTGGCTACGAGGCAGTGTCGGGGCTCAGTGTTGAGCCACACGGATGCTGGAGGATGCTCGTAGACACTCCACAGGTGAGGATGCAAAAAGGAATTAACAACAAACACATTCTGAATATTTGAGAAAATAGTTAGCATCGATTCAACATGTCAGCAGCGTGGCTCTAGAGACCACCACACTGGTCCAGACCAAAACATATCTATTGGACGGACAGCCATTCAAATTATGTGAAGACTTTCATCGTCCTGAGGGGATGAATGCTAACGATTTCTGAAATCCCTTGACCTTTCACCTATTGACACCTGTCAAATGTATCGTCATGAGAAACATATCCACGTTCTCTCGATGCATTGGCAAAACATGTGGTGTAAACATTCAGGGTTCCCTGAAGACGTGTCCTTGTGATGTTACTGATCTTTTGACTTTTCTAAAGGCGGCACCATGAGGTCGAAATTCATGTTTTTCAGTAAAACGTCTTTTTAACTATTGGATGAATAGCTATGAAATTTTACCACAGTAGGATTTATATTAACTTTGTGAACTTTCTTTCAATCATCAGGTTGAAAAAATCTGTATATAAGGTAAACATTGAGGAGGTCAAAATCCTGCAACGCTTAGACCAACACGTTTTGGCTTGTTGATCATTTCAACATGTTAACATTGCAATAGTCAGCATGTTTGAAATGCAAAGCACTGATGGTGCTCTCTTGAGCCTTTCACTCACTTTTCACAGAAATGTTGACATGTAAAACCAAAAGGGAACTTAGTTTTATTATTTATTTGTATTTGATATTTTAATTACTTTTAATTGATCTTTTAATTTTTTTGACATTGTAGTTATTTATAGCTAAAGTGGAAAGTGGTTCCTCAGTAAAATTCACATGGGTGATTGACAACCTGGAGACGTTTGCCCATGAAGGAGAATCTTACAGTGTGGTTTTCAAGAAGCCTGCTGAGTATAAGCTCAGGGTAAGATCATTTAGTTGTCTCTGTGATTTTAACTTTGCTAAGTTTTTGGTAGTTAAATGTAATTCATGATTTATGTATTAATTACATTCTGAGAAAAAAATAACCTTTTCTCTTTCTGATAGATGACAGCTTCCAATCATGTGAGCTCCCAGAGCCAACAGATCCAGCTGACTGCCGATGAATGGACCCCGCTGGCTGAGCCAGAGTTCCTGTTAGCCAGGGAGGTCGTAGCTGTGGGTGCTGCACACCTCTACACCCTCAGGGTCAGAGCCGACATCTCCCTGCCAGTCACCTTCAGGTAGGCATTGCATAGGGAATCCTATGGATGGCATGCTTTACTACCACCACTAATGTACTTCTGAATTTCCATGTGGTGTGTGTCATGTAGATGGGATTTTGGGGATGGCAGTAGCAAGGTCATCCACAACCACTCTACTCCATGTCAGAGCATGAAAGGGCTTACAGTGAGAGGAGAGAAGCAAGTGTATGTCCAGGACTCTGTGAACTATTCTTATCCCATCCCAGGTAAACACACAAACTACTGTATTATAGCTGCACTTATCTTTAAAAAATATATATACAACAGATCAAATGCCTATGTGTAATTCGAGAAGGGGAAAACCACTGCATACTACCTGCCCAGCACCAAACAACAGACATAAGTCATCATCTAACTATTAACATAGTGCAGTTAGTAGCCAGATATTTCCCAAAAAGGAGTTGATGCCGTTAGCGGCATCCTCTAGTGTTCCAGTGTGGAAGTGCCAACTTCAGTTCCTCAAATGGCCCTTTAAATGTTTGGATAAATGCAGAAGATTCAGCCAATTACACAGGCAATAAATTATCCTGGTAATATATATATTTGCTGTTATTTTGACAGAGAACCATCAAACCATTTATTATTTGGAGAGCTTTTCTCATTTACGTTACGTTGAAATTCATCCAGGTTTTGTTTTAAAAGCCCACTTAAGGTAGAATTAGAAAATTCCGTATTTTGGTGACATTTGTTGATTAAAATGTTCCAGGTAGAAACTGTGCTTTGGATTCTATTCAGTCCATCAAGGTAAAAAACCTTTCTTCATCTGTCTTTGTTTTATGCAGATGACTACACACTTCACGTCCAAGTCTCCAACCGATATGACAAAACTGACGCGTCACTGAGAATAAGCGCCCGCCCGCAATTACATCACCTCCTCATTTCCTCTTCCCTTCCCGTGCCCCTCGTCAAACAGACTCTCCTTCTGGAAGCTTCTGCAGAGCCCTCAACCTACCCCGTTATCTACACATGGGACTTTGCAGACGGCTCTGAAACTATCCAAGGCACCAACCACAGGGTCAGCCACACCTTTGCATCTGCAGGAGTTTATAACGTCACAGTGTGTGCCAACAACACTCTTGCAGTCCTGACCACCTGGCTCATGGTGGAAGTTATGGAGAAAATATCTGGATTAACGGTCAGTTGTAACGGACCCAGTGAATTGAGCTCTGCAACAGACTTCAGAGCGACAATAGCCACTGGCACGAGTCTCATGTGGAATTTTGAATTTGGTGATGGGTCTCTGCAGGGAAACCAGACAGATGGTTCCATCTCCCATGTCTATAAATTACCAGGGAACTATACAGTAGACGTAACTGTCTTCAATTCTCTCAGTCAAGCTCACCAGTCTATCAATGTAGAAGTCTATAGATTGGCTGTTAGTGGAGTTCTCCCTCAAGAATATGTCATGAGTGGACGGGACATACAGTTTACCGCTCAGCTGAATGGCAACATATCCATTCTGACTTTCCATTGGCTGTTTGGAGATGGATCACCATTGAGTGTAGTGAGGGGACAGTCGACGGCCATGCACACATTTAATAGCGAAGGGATTTCTTATATCAGCCTGACTGTGTTTAGTTCTGTTACATTTGCATCATTTAATACAAGCATCTGTGTTGAAGCGCCAATAACTAACATGACAGTTCTGGCATCACAGGAAGTCATAGCAGTAGGACAAGAGACATGCCTCAGGGTGTTCATTTCCCCTGTCCAGATCAATGGTTACCAATTTAAATGGTTTCTCCGCCTATCTAGTCTCATTGCCGTGACAGAAAACGCTCAAAAGTGCTTTATCTTCAGAGAGGAAGGTGTTGCAGAGGTATCAGTAACGGCGAGTAACAAAGTCAGCAGCCAAACAGCCAGAGCTTGTATCACCGTTCAAAACCCCATCAGTAAGCTGTCTGTGGCGCATGACAGTGGAAGTGGCACGCTGACGGTGAATACATTAGTGTCATTTTGGGTTGCCAGTTGCACTGGCAGCAATGTGTCAGTGCTGTGGGACTTTGGAGATGGATCTCAGCTGGAACAGGGGCCAAATGTGTCACACGTCTTTACATCAGCGGGTCAGTTCATAGTGACGGCCACAGCATTTAATGCTGTTAGCCGTGATTCTGTGAGCCTTAACGTCAATGTTTTACTTATTATTTCAGACATTTCCCTTCACACCAACCAGCCTTATGCTGTAGTTGGGGAAGAAGCTGTTATCTCAGCAATTAGCAGTGCTATCAGTAGCACCAACTACTACTGGACTGTTGACGGTATAACCTCAACCAAACAGGGGACTTATCAGTTCAGATTTGCTTTCCTGAAACCAGGGGTTTATCAAGTAAGGGTTATAGCACAGAACTTGGTGAGTAGTAAGGAAGCAGCTATTTTGATTGAAGTCTTTGAAAGAATAGAGGTTCTTCAGATCGAATGTCCGAGCCTAACACACATGAAATACGTACCAACCCGAGAGGAACTGCTGTTTACTGCTTCAATCGCCAAGGGCTCCAATGTCACTTATCACTGGGTTGTTACACTGAGCGGAATAAACCGACAAATCTCTGGTGATGGAGAGCTGTTTCATATGTTAGCTGAAACTCCTGGTGGGATTTCAGTTCAGCTGACAGCTTTTAACAAGTTAGGTGAGGCCACCAGCATTGTTTCTTTAGTGGCAGTACAGCTTGTAACAGGTGCACACATTACAACACCATCAAACACTGTGGCACTAGGGAAAGTAGTGAACATCTCTGTATCCGTGGTTACTGGGTCAGACCTAGAGTACCTTTGGTACGTGGACACTGATCGGTCACCCCTGCTAACCCAAGCACCCTCTCTTCTCCACACGTTTGCAAGTGTTGGTCGTTGTCTACTTAAAGTTTTAGTTCAGAATGTCCTGAGTCACAGCAATGTCACCAAAGAGTGTAATGTGCAAGAAGAGGTCCAAGAGGTGGACTTTGAAATTGAAGGAAAGACGCATCCCTTTTATATCTCCACCAGTGCTGCCGTTCAACTCCATGGGCGTATTGGGAAGGGTAGTGATCTGCACTGGAACTGGAAAGGTAGTGGGGCTATGCTTTTTAATGCTTCTAATCAGACCGTTAGCTACACTTTCCCATGTGCAGGCATCTATCAGGTGTCTTTGAATGTCTCCAATGGGATAAATTGGCAGATGGTTTCTCACAGCGTCGCTGTCGAGGATGCAATCACAGGACTCATGCTGAACGTTTCCGAGTCTTCTTCCTGCACCGGGGAAGAAGTAACTTTCATTCCAACAATCTCCAAAGGAAGCAATGTGAGCTTTGCTATAACATTTAGAAACAAAGACTGGATTCATACTCAGGACATTGTTGAAGGACGGTTTACCACATCAAGCCTTCCAGCTGGGACACATCTAGTTACAGTGAAAGGTTGGAACCACATCAGTGGTTCGGAGGTATCTTCCAGCATTCTGGTCACTGAGCATATTCAAGGTTTGCAGCTTGTGAACTGTTGCTCGGATCCTCTAGAGGCTCTGAAGGGAATCCTGTTCAGAGCAGAAATTCAAAGTGTTTTTCCAGTTAACTACACCTGGATATTTCATTTGGTGGGGTCTAAGGCCACCTGGCTCACGGGACAAGAAGTGATCTTTACTCCCCCAGAGAGTGGTTCATTGTCATTTAGCGTGCTCGCCACCAATGGAATCTGCTCCAAGATGGTAAACGATACTGCCACAGTCCAGTGGCCCGTTAAGAAGGTCAAGCTCGTCTGTCAATCAGAAAGAATATTTGTTGGACATGCTGTCGAGTTCTCTGCAAAAGTGAACAGAGGGAGCAATCCCAGATACCTCTGGTACTTTGGAGATTCGGCTGAAGCATTTGTGACAGACTTGAGCACAGTCTATCATACTTATTATATTCCTGGGAAATACAGTGTTACGGTCAAAGTTCTCAACAGCGTCAGCAATGTGTCCACCCAACTACACATGGAGGTGGAGGAGCCCCAGTGTCCCAGCCCTCAAGCTTCTCTTGTCCAGAGCCGGTCTGTTATCTTCAGGTCCAGACAAAGCGTCTTTGAAGCAAGCGTGGACATTAACTGCTCTGCTTACAAAGCCACATACTTATGGGAGATACTTAAACAGTCAGATTGCACTAGTTCAGAATTATCTGGAAACAAAGTTGCTCTTAGAAGTCAGGTAGATGCAACGTCCCCTTTTCTCTTACTCCCGAAGCATACTCTGGGTACGGGACAGTATTGCCTCGTATTCACCGTTTCCCTCGAGGGAACTCCTCTACTTGTCAGACAAAGAACCAGCATTACAGTGGTCCGCTCACCGCTGGCAGCTGCCATCAAGGGAGGATCACACAGACTGTGGCCCAGCCTCAGAGACCTCGTCCTAGACGGTTCTGAGTCCCAAGACCCGGATGTAGAGCCAGGACTGGAGGATGCACTGCAGTACCACTGGACCTTCATGCCTGTGGTAAAGGCCTCTTGATGCTAAAGCAACCTTAATGTAATAACGTGGTATTAATTGCTATTATTTTGAGTTGGATAAAGAAGTATAGATGAGATAAGAGAAAGTATATGATACACTGTCATATTCCCAATTTAAACCTGTTTGTCGGTGATACTAACACCCGGGTGTATTCAGAACTCCAGGGATTCTCCTTTGGTAAAGCAGCTCATTGGGACCAACAGCAGTACAATGACTGTACTGAGCACTCAGCTGCTCCCAGGCACCAACTATGTTTTCACCCTCACTGTACACAAGGCAGGGAGGAGGCCGGCCTCTGCCAACCAGACAGTGAGTATTACCCATAATCCTACACAAAAGCATACTTTATCACTTTAATGTTGACTTTCAATGCTTTTTCTTTTTTTCTTACTTCTGCCATTCAGTTAAGAGAAAAAAGAGAAGTTATTTTAAATATCTCTTGCAAATTAATAGTTTTTAAGATTTGGGCAAATATGGAAGAATTTACCACACACGTTTTGTTGAACAAGTTGCTTACAGAATCAGAATCAGAATCAGAATCAGAACCATTTATTGCCATGTATGCTTACACATACAAGGAATTTGTCCTGGCGGGAAGGTGCATACATTTAACATTTAACAATACACATTTAACAGTTAACGCAGTGCAATAAATGAGGATGAATGGATGAATGAATATCTACATTGAGACAGCAGCATAACAAAATACCAAAGTAAGATAAAGTGCATGGAATGTGCATGAGTGTAAGTGTTGTGTGAAAGTGGCAAGTGCAATGCCCAGGTGTCAAGTGTATTCAAGTCAAGTATAAGTATAAGGCTATGTGCAGGGGAGTGTCCGGTGGGAATTGTCTGGGGGTGACAGAGTCATTAGAGTCAGTGGGGGACCCGGGCTCTGTTAGGGGGACCCGGGCTCTGTTGGGGGGACCCGGGCTCTGTTGATGAGCCCGACGGCAGACGGGAAGAAACTGTTTTTGTGGCGTGAGGTCTTGGTCCTGATGGACCGCAGCCTCCTGCCAGACATACATACTTCTGTTTTTTGTATTTATCTTGAGGTGACTGTGTGTGAAGCTCCGGTACTTCCTGTGATTGTGGAGTGTGTGTCTTGCTCTGTCCTGTCCTCCTCTCACCACATGAGCTACAACAGCCCCACCATCCTCTCTGGACAATGTGGTGATGACCAGGCTCAGGTGATGATTCTAAGTGTTTTTAAAGTAAAGCTCCCATATTGTAGAAAAAGACTTTTCCATATTTTTATTTAAAAAGTAGGTCTAGGTGCTAAAGACATACTGTGAAAGTATTAAAATGCTCAATCCAAAGTTTCAGAATTTCTTTGTGGAAAATGTAGTCCAGAAATCGAAGTATAAGGCAAATATTTCTTAAAATATATGACGAATAAAAAAAGCAATGGTATTGCAACACATTGTGCTCCCCTTCAGTCCCTGTTGTGTTGTTGTTCATTATCTTTTTTCATTTTAGTGTTTATCAGCTTAAATTATTAATTTGTGATTGGACAGTTTAATCTATATTCAATCTCAGCAATGCTTAATTAGCTAGATAAATTAACAGCAAAATGGTTCATCTTTTGCAGCCCAGACGTAAACAAATATTCACGGACAATAAGACACCCGGTATGATTATGATTCATGTATGTGTCTTCTCAGTACAAATGGAGTGCTGGGGACCAGACTGGCGTGACCCTTGACCTTAACGAGGCGTCCACCTCTACAGGGAGACATTCTCCTAACTTGGTGGTGCGTTCAGGTGTCCTGCAGGCGGGGCAGAGTTATACCTTCACTCTCAATGTATCCCAGCCTGGCAGAGGGCAGTGGGGCAGCGCCAGCCTGACGATACTTCCCAACAATCCGCCACACGGAGGCCTGTGTGATCTCAGTCCAGAGTCAGATATACGTCTGCTGGAGACAGTGGTCACCTACAGCTGCTCAGGTAACACTGTGGTCTTCCTAGAAGTGTAACTCAATCCAGCATGTATCAATGTGTGTGACTTTCAACAGGCAGCTGGTTGATTTGAGCTTGGTCTCTGGCAGGGTGGCAAGATGAAGAAAGCAGGGCCTCTCAGCTGATCTATACCTTCCAGGCAGCACCATGCCAGTCCACTGGCCCGGTGTGCCGCCTGCTCACGTTGTACAGGTGAACACAGGCCTCCACCTGCAGCTATTAGTGAACAAGGAAGTGTGATCCTTACCTGAATATTAGAAACGGCATTAAGAAGTAAGGTTTGGAATTACTTCTTTCAAACTTAAGCTGTTTATCTTTTATTTCTTCATTTATCTCCCTAGGGGTACCCGTGCAACATTTGGCAGCCTGGTTCCAATGGGAAGTCCTGGGGGAGAAACAAACACGTCAGTAATCACAGTTACTCTGCTGGTAGAGGACCACCTGGGGGCAACGGTCATCGCTCTGAACAGGTGAGCTACCAGGATTTTATGCAGCTTTAGCAAAATAGCACCAGCACAATTCTGCAATGTGCATCACTTGCCTCCATTCTTTATTTTTCAGTCAAAGGTTAAAATACTCATTTAGGTTACCATAAAAAAAAAACACAAGCCGCGGCGGTGTAAAAGCCGCTGTTGAGATTAACGATACCTGACAAACTCAGTAAACGACCACCGGTAATGAACGGAACAACAAAGCAATACAACAATAACCCTGTTGAGGACAGTCCGCCCCGTCCCACCCCGATGGGGACAGAGGCACAGCGAGCACTTAGTCCACGGGCCCTGGAATCGGCGAGGTCCGGCACGGTATGGGCGCTCTAAAGCACGCGGCCGGAGCCGGAGCCCTGAGTCCTTCCAGGACGACCTAGAGCCGGTCGCGGCGCACAGCAGCGGAGGAAATGCGCCCGCCGAGGGCCAGTGCAGCAAGGGGAGAGGTCCCACGAGGGGATACTTAACACTTCCACAGCACTTGTGAAGCGGAATTGGGAATATTTCACGTGGATTTTGTATGTCTCTAAAACTGCTGCTAAATTTAGAATTGGAAAAATCCACAAATTAGCCGCACCAGTATTTAAGCTGCATGGGTCAAAGTTGAGGCTTATAACTCACATCTTTTGGTAATACACATTATGCCTTATGTCTTTGTCACATTGTAGTGAACGCTCACTCGTCCTGATTGCTTCTCTCTTCAGAAAGTTGACAGTTGAAACTCCTCCAAGGGACGGAGTTGCCAGCCAGTGGCTCAGAAACAAGAGCCAGATAGAGCTGTGGGCTTTGGTCCAACAAGGCAACCCTCAAGAGATCATCCCTTATTCCATTGCCCTCACCAGCCAGCTCAACCAGGTTGTCAGCATCGTACCTCATTTACCAATGCATGAAATGACACTTTCGACTGATCATGATTACCTATAACAAAACAATCCTGAAGATAAGAGCGTAGTGGATGTGTGAATCTCTGAAGGTTTGCATGTGTTTGGAATCGGGACTAATGAGTTTCACCCACCTCTCCACAGATGGAGTCTGGATGGACGGCCACAGAGCTCATGGAGAGAAGAGAGATCCGTGAAAATGTGACCCGAGCCCTGGCCTCCCTCCCCGTGTCCTCCCTGCTGAACGTCCATCAGATCAGCTCAGCGCTGTCACAGTCTACTGTGAGAAATCGTCTAGTTTGTTTCCTCACCATTCTCAGTCCAAAATAATTAGCAAGTGAGACTCAGTAATGTTGGAAAGGGTTCAGGCTTTAGAGACTAAAGGTGTGATTTTTTTTCCATTTCAGGTTTCACCTCCTTTAATAAGTCTATAATAAACTGTGTAGCAGTACAGACACTCTAAATGCCCCCGTCCATTACAATTTTTATTTCAAGACCATTACAGCATAAACTCCCCTGCCCTGTATTTAGTATACAGAAAATAATTCAAATGTTTGTGGCAATTATGTAAACTAACAGGCATATAATGGTTAAAATTCAGAAAATGAATGGGTGACTTTGGTAGTTGTGATTAGAACGGCTGTTGGTTAAATTATTAGGTTTTTCACTGAAAAGATGCAGACGTTTTGTCATCATAATTGTGAAACTGTGTCTCAGCTTATACCTTTACTTATACCTTTATACCTTTACAGCAATAATTTCCTTTAAAAAATTCTTTTAATTTGCTCTGTTTCCGCCTTAAGGCTGTTCCCAGTGAATTGGTTTGTGAAAAGTGCCAGCAGAAGGTTCTGGAAGCGGTGGGGAAGATGATCCACGTGATGGAGGACCAGATGAGTCCTGGTGTTTTGTCAGCTGTGGAAACAGGGAGGGACATCCTGAACATCATAGGTGCTCGTCAACCACCGTCTCCTGCATTAAAAGGCCTGCTCGTGGTGAACTGAACATATCTCCTTGTCTCCAGGTAGCACCCTGGCGGCTGTGTCTGAGTCAGCCAGCGCTTCCAGCTCTCACCCAGCCTCCTCCAGCACCCTGCACTCGGCGCCCACAATCACCCTGTTGGCTCTGGGCCACGCTGGGGCCCTGATGCGCTCTCTGATGCGCTCACGTGTTCATGGCGAGGCGCCCCTTTCGCTGTCCACTCCTTATATGGACGCGGTGGGTTTCCATGGAGAACCCTCCGACCTCCTCTGCACGCAGCCGTCCGACCGCCACCAGACTTCCCCCTCTCGGCCGTCGGCAGCTGACGGATCCAAGAGTTCTCTCCCATGTCGGTTCCACATCCCCGCCTCCCTCACCGCTCGCCTGAAGAGTCAGAGGTCCGAGGTGGTGCAGGTTCTGTTTGGTATGGATGTGGAGTTGGGGTCCAACCCATTGCTGACCGCGGCCGACCCTCCGATTTCCACCGCTCTGGTTGCCATGGAGCTCACCACGCCTCAGGGCCAGCCCATATCCATCCAGGGTCTGGACCCCAAACAGGCCATACGGGTCACCCTGCCCAACAAATACCCTGTGGGCCAGGATGATGGGGGGGCAGGTGAAACTGGCAATAGGACGTGTCTTGCCATGACTCTCCCCAACGAAGGGAGGTTGACCCTCACAGTCAGCGCTGTGGATGGGCTGCATGAAAACACAGGTGTATACATCTCCTTCAACTTCAGCCTGGACCCAGGTACAGTAACTATGGTTCAGAACATTTGCACTTTGTTATAATGCTAACGACCAATTGACCGTCATGGCTTTCTGACTATGCACCTATATCCCACTTCTAATGGGTACAACGCCAAATATTTGCTATTCAAACCTCATATGAGTGTAATGTCTGATGTGATTATATCTTATATTTTTTTTATATATTATTATTATATATCTTTAAAATAACCTACTTCTATTAGCTCTGTTTTTGGTCGCTACCAACTTTAGAGAAAATATACAGCACCAAGTGCTCCACTATATTCCCCTGAGCAAGTGGGCTGTTGTCACTGAAAACTGCTGTCTGCTGCAGCCGGAAACAAAGAGCAATGAGCAGAAACGCACTATGAAGCTGTCACTGTGAGAGGAGCACCATGAGGGAGCCTTTCACGTCCTTATTTGATACGTTGTTGTTAAAAAAATAGCGATTAGAGCTACTGTCAGTTTTCGTTTATAGAAAAATAAATGAGCCGATCCCAGTGGAAAGTCAGGCATTGTCACATTTTCACAGTCGGACACAATGTGACTTTTAATGTCTGTTCATTAAGAACGTAAACAGGCTGGCTTCCTGTGGTTATAATAAACATAATAATAATAATACCATTTAAAAAGGATTAGTGGGCTGCCAGACTTCACATTCAAACTGCTTTTTTGTCTGGGACAGTTTCGGGAAGGTTTGTCGTACACATGACACCACGATGTCTAATGTCTTCTGTCAAATAAGGGAACTATCTCTAAAGCTGCAGTTGGTAACTGTAATTAAAATAACTTTTTTTTATCATAATTCTCCTTTTACAGCTACTCTGTACACTACAATGGTTGTCTGAAAACATTGGTCAGCGCTGCCCAGTTTGACAGTGGATTGGTGTTCATGATCAATGATTGACAGCTGCTCTGATTGGTTGTTGAGCTGTGGACTCATTTAAAGGAGGCAGAGGAACCTGTTTGCTTCTTTGTCAGATGAAATATGACAACAACTATTTCAATTGAAGTTACTGACTGTAGCTTTAAGGGCGATCATGCAGCGCCTACATAATAATGAATGAACCTCACTGTATATCTGTGAGTTTTTCCATTAAATTATGAATTAGAAAACGCTGTGTTCAACCTGCATTATGCATATCTAGGAGCTACTCCGGTGAGTCTGGGACATGTCAAGATAGAAGTGAGCTCCACAGTGCCGGGGCCTAATGCATCCCGGGGGTCCCTAGTGAGAGTGAGGGCCCTCGCCCTCTCTGCTGCCACCCCCTCCGCAGAGGAAAGCTTGTTCCTGTCCCCGCTGTAAGTCACGGCTCTTCTGCAGCTCCTTGCTCGGTCCGGTTGCTCCTTCGGATGTGTATAAAGAAGTGGCTGCGTTTTCCTTTCGCCTCAGTTTGGACAGGACAGAACGGCCGCTCTCTGTCAACCTGACCTCGTCTCTGGGCGGCGGCGGCGGCCCGGTCCACGTGTCGGTGTGCGTCTTCAGCTCGCTGTGCCGGTACTACAGCGCGCAGGAGAGGCGCTGGAGCAGTGCCGGTCTACAGCCACTGGAGGGCAGCACGCTCCACGTGGCGCACTGCCTCTCCCGGCACCTCACCATGTTTGGGGCCAGCTTGTTTGTTCATCCTGGGGCTGTTGTTCTGCTGCCACCGGTATGTGACAACACACGGCGTCTGCTATTTGTGCATATTCTTTTGGGGAAAAATACATGTATCTAATTCATTCCCCCAAATGCAAAGTCAGGATTAAAAAGAGAACAGTCATCAACAGGCTCCTCCCTCCCTCCCCCCCTCCATCCATCCATGTCTTATCTGTGCAGCCAGGCGGTCCCATGCGTAACATGGTGGTGGGGATTGTGTGCGCTGTGCTGGTCCTGATTCACGTGCTGGTGGGGCTCATCGCCCATAAACTGGACCACTTGGACAGCTCGAGGCTCAGCCGGGTTCCTCTGTGTGGCCGGCCGGGCCTGCACCACTACAGAGTGCTGGTCAAGACTGGCTGGAGGCGGGGAGCAGGTCAGACAAGTCAATGCAGTAAAAGCATTTTCATGTTAGAATTCATGAAACTGCATATGATGGACATGATTAATGCACCCACCAGGCACCACAGCACATGTTGGCATCAGCCTGCACGGTGTGACCAAGAGCGGCTCTCGCCATTTGCAGAGTGATGGAGCTTTTCAGCGTGGCAGCCTGGACCAATTTCACCTGGAGACAGATGACAACCTGGGAGAAGTTTGGAAGATTCGTATCTGGCATGATAACACAGGTTCATGGAGACTGCAAGAATATCCTTCTTTTAAAGATGTTGTTATTGCTTTGATTTATGACCCTATGTTGAGCCCTCTGGGATTAAGACATTTCATTGTAAACAATTAAAACAATTTCACCCTTTACACAGACATTTAAATAAAGAAACCTAGTATGCCACCAAATGAGTGGTTGAAATTTAGATTTTTAAAAATATATCATTGCACTAGATTCCAGTAAAATGAAAATGGCTTAAGTGTGTTTACATGTGGCCACGTGCAGGTGTGCGACTTGAGTAATCACACTTCAGCATGTCATGGAGCAAGAGACCGAACAGAACTCCTCCCTTGATACTGGAGACATGGCTGGATTACTGAGCGGCCTACTGGGTACAGGCACCGACACAGACCTTCACTTTCAAATGTCCCACAAAGAGACACACACCGACCAGGAAACGTCTCAAAGACACATTTGTTGACTATAGAGACCCAAAAAGACCATAACAGAATCACAAAGTGACTACAAAGAGACACAAGACGTGTAAAACGACTACAAAAGACCAAAACAAGTGCAATGCACCTCAGAGAGAAACTAAACGAACACAGAGACTAAAATTACTACAAAGAGAGATTCATAAAGTCTACAAAGAAGTCCATAAAGAAAAGAGGTTAACTAACTCTGAGGTCTGTGTGTCTTGCTCCTGCGTAGGACAGGTGGGGGGCCTTCTTGATGCCTGTGCCCAGAGGCCCAGCGTTTCTTAATTCGCCCATGATGTAGTGACTCCTGTGAATGGTTTTGACTGTCATCCATGTAAATGTAGGTCTGCACCCGTCCTGGTACGTTCAGCACGTGGTGGTTTGGGACCCTCAGACGGACCACATGTTCTTCTTCCTGCTGGAGGACTGGCTCTCGGTGGAGAATCAGAAGAACGGCTCCGTGGAGAAAGAAGTTCTGGCCTCATGTAAGCGTGTACACTTACTAACGAAGTCATATTGTGCACATCTATGATTCTGGTGCTAACTAAGTCCAGCGGTGTGGTGTCTTTCCGGACAGGCCCCGAGGAGCTTTCTCAGTTTCGGCGGGTTTTCACCTCCCAGCTGACGTTTGGGATGGTGGAGCGCCACCTGTGGGTGTCGCTGTGGGAACGGCCGGCCCACAGCCGGTTCACCAGGGGTCAGAGGGTCACATGCAGCGCTCTCATGCTGCACCTCTACCTGGCCCTGGGGGCTCTGTGGTACGGGGCTGTTGGCTCAGAGGGGCTCAGGTAGGGTGGTTTATAGGTTTGAACCCCTGATCATTTCATGGCAGGGCACTGATGGAACAACTAATGTCAGATAATGTAGTGATTATGAAATAGTAAAAAGAACAGAAAAGAAATTAGTACACCTGATTCAATAACATTTCCATAAAAATAGGGTCCTTCTAATAATAATAGAATAATAATGGAATAATTACTGGTTCTTTGGGTAATTGCATTGTCAGTAATGTATGCAATGTCATATTTGAAAGTATTTTTGGCTCATTTAAAAGGACATCATGTCATTTCTTCATGACACGAACCTGATCTGTGTCTCTTTGCCACAAGAGGACCGGTGTCGGACCAGCTGCTGGTTAACGTGGAGGCGGTTGCCGTGGGGACGACTGTTGCTGTACTGGTGTTTCCTCTCCAGTGTTTCCTCTGTTTCCTGTTTAGAAAAGCTCACAGTCAGGTAACTTAAAACAGCTGTTTTATTTTCATGATGCAATCCACTGCTGAAGGAAGCCTTGTCAGCTGGCTCAGTGGCCCTACGCATCCAACTAGGATGCTCCAAGTTTTGTGTTTTATTAAGACGGGGTCGTGATGTGATGAAATATAAAGCAAGACTAAGTCAACTTGGGGAGAAGGTCAGGGTGGATTGATGAGTCAGAAACACACAGATTGTGTTCTGTGTGAAACACAACGTAACTTATTTCAACTTGTGTACTCAACACACATAACAAACGTACATAATTAACTTGTGTCATTCTTTATGTACTTAACTTATATCACAGACTTAACTTATCATGTAAGTGGCATTCTTAATTTATCTTATGTACTTAACTTACATCATGTAAGTAATATACTTAACTTATATCACGTACTTATATCAGGTCCTTAACTTGTATCGTATACATAACTTAACTTTCATACTTAACTACGTCCTACTTACGTTCATAAGTTAACATACTAAACTTATGTACGTAAATTAAGTTATGTAACAAATGTACTTATTTTAACCCGAGCCTGACCAAGTAGTTTTGTAAATGGGGGTGACTGTGACTCAGTGGTTAGCAGGTCTGTCTTTCAATCAGAGGGTCGGTGGTTCGATCCCCGGCTCAGCCAGTCCATGTCGTTGTGTCCTTGAGCAAAACACTTAACCCTCATTGCTCACCGTTGCTGTGTCTACGGTCTACTGTATATCATGCAAGTCTCTTTGGATAAAAGCCTCAGCTAAATGAAATGTAATGTTAATGGGAGGCCTCTGCTTAGGCAGGGTCACTGAAGGGTTACCGACTGACACCAAAGTGATGTGTTGCCTCATATGAGCCGGATCAGTTTGATGTGCCATTTAAAACAGCGTGTGACTGCAGCTTTGCTGGCGTGTGTGTGTGTGTGTGTGTGTGTGTGTGTGTCTTACCCGTGCTGCTGATTAGAGGTCATTACAGGGATGTGTTGGACGTCCAAGCTGTGTTTGTCAAACAGTCTTATCTCAGTGTGGAAACAATACGAGTGAGTGTTTTCCATCTATCTGAATGCATACTCAGAAATGTTCAGGCAGCAGTGTGTGTGTGTGTGTGTGTAACCCAGGTAACCGTGGACCTGTCAGTTCCTCCTTCTCCTGTTTGTACGTCTGTGGAGATGGACGTTTACCTCGGCCAATCAGCACTGTCCAGATCTTCCTTCTTGTCTCTGTCCGATTCCTCTGGCCCTGCACGGGACAGTCCTTCGTCGGTGAGCGCACACACACATACATGGACACACACACACACACACACAGACACACACACACACACACACACACACACACACACACACACACACACACACACACACACACACACACACATAATTGCGGTTCCCCCCCTGTCTAATGAAGGGTTCTTCTTGTTCCTGTAGTTTCTGGAGAGCAAGGCGTTAGACTCCAGTATTCTGGACTTTTGGGCTGCCTCTGGCTTGGCGCCCCAGACCGATGGAGCATGTCAAGAGGAGGGCGTGGGCACATGGCCGTCCTGCGACAGCCTCCTCAATCTACCAGCGAGCCTGGGCCTCACCAAGACGACCCCTGTCCCCAACCTCTGCAAGGCTTCACCTGCGCTGGGCCCCGCACGCCAGCTGAGGAGAAAAAAGGCCCTGATGCAGCTCCGGCTGGCCTCGCCCTCCTCCCCTCCAAAAGACATTTCCAATTCTCACCAATCCCCTGCTTCACTGGACAAAATGGTCCACGCCATGAAAACCAGCTCAGTGCAAACTCACAACAACAATATGACAACATTCCTGTCTCTGTCTGGTGAGAAACTGTTGAAATGAACAGAGGTTCTTCATCTATTAGCTACATCTTGTGTCCCCAGCCAGAGGTTTCTATGTTGTCATAGTCAAAGTGACCATTGTATGGCTCCATACAAGCAAAAGCCTCACCTCAAGCAGAAGGAGTGCAGGCAGGTTGTGGGAAAGTATCAGGAACTGACAGCACTTTACTGCAAAAGTCAAAACCCCACACACTAACCGTCTAAGAGTAGGGTGGATCCATGGAGATATATGGGCATGACCAGTCTGACTCTATAGTTTGTTTTCTTTGTGCTTCAGAGGAGGATCTACTGATGTCTATAGCAGCAGCAGCAGAGGACACAGACAGCGGCTGGGATTCCCCCAGAACCTCCACATCGCTCTCCACCCCGTACGGTTCTGTGCACCATGCAGCTGACTTTTCATGCAAGTTCTGTGTTTCCCGGATCGTCCCATATCGCTGTGATTCTCTCCCACTCAGCCGGAGCGCCTCCTGCAGCGGCTGGTCAGAGCAGAGTGAGGAGATCCACAAGCCAGACCTGCAGTCCTGTTCGGCCCTGTATGCCGCAGGACTCTACAGGTGCCCCTCTGTGCTCTCTGTAGACTCCGTGGCCAGCACCTTCCTGCCGAGCCCGCCTCCTGACTCCACGCGCTCCTCCTTCACCACGCGCATAGGTACTAGACCCACAATCAATCTTTCCATGGATAAGTAGTGAACAAGCCCCCCCAGTTGGGAATCCCTGTTCTAGACTATGTGATAATAAAAACTCCCAGTAAATAGCCAGTTGGTATACTTCTATTCTCATCTGATGATCTGACGACCCCTACACCATCCCAGGCGTTGTTCGGGGTCAGCCCAGCTGGCTGCTCCCTCCCTGGGCCCTGCGTGTGATTTACCCCCTGGTGGCCGCGCTGCTGGGAGCGTGCCTGGCCGTGGTCGGCCTCTACGGGAGCTTCCTGTCCAGAGCAGCTGTCCTCATGTGGCTGGTGTCCGCTCTCTCTGCCTTCCTGGCCTCTGCTCTGCTGCTGGAACCTCTCAAGGTGAGCTCATCTCGTCAACTCTTTAGACCTTAGAGGGTAAAGTCCTGTGATCCAGCGTCTCTGACTTCCTTGCTCAGGTGTGTGTGCAGGCGCTAATCCACACAGCACTGTGGCGGCCCGTGGATGCAGAGGTGGAGGAGCAGCTGGCTCAGCAGAGCTCCGTGTCGAGGGCGCTCGGGGAGCGAGGGGGGAAGGTCCGTCCCCCGTGTGGCTACGGGCTGCTGCAGGCCAAAGAGGAGGCCCGCAAAGTCCGAGCTCTGCGATCCCTCATGAGGGTGAGAATGAACAACTAAATATTAAAATCAACATCTGCATCTTTTTGTTAATGGCCATCTGCATCGTTTCTGTACAGCACTGCGTGTGCCAGCTGTTCTTCCTGTTGCTGGTGCTGATGGTGAACTACCAGGATGGCGTGGAGCAGAGGCAGGGCAGGCTGCTGCACTCAGCTGTCAGACGCCGGCTTCACACGGCACCCTTGGGGGCCCCGAACCTCACCTCACTCAGAGAGTAAGGGCAACACTCAGCTTGCTGCTGTCAAAACCCTGCACCATACCGAATGCATACACACTGCATCTGTGGGGACCTCGACCATCACACACTGCTTGTTCCGCTAGACATTATTATGATGCTGATTTTTTATTGTTTTGTCTTATCACTATTATCTATTATAGAGAGAACTAAGAAATTCTGATAAGCCATTTTCTAGTTGTGATCTATATTGTTTTCTCTTGTGTGAGAAAACAGGTGGAAAAAAAGGTTTTGCGAGAGTAATCTATTTAAGTTCCTTAAACACACATTTTCATCTGTGAAACAAGATTTCAGCCACTAGAAGCTGAAGTGCACCACTACCTCATGTTCTAGTTTGTGTGGATTACTCTCAGGGCTTCCATAGATCACACTAATCATGCAGTCAACTTGTTTTTAATCTGGTGTCCTCAGAAACATATCAAGGTATTAACATGGATAAGAAGAAAGCAGAAGGTGTCCTTACATGACTCTACTGCCTGTGCATGTCTTGGTTCGCCCTTAATTCTTAATTCAACCAGTTTGACTAATGACTAATTAAAAGTAGACACTCTCATTATTGAGATGAAAGGGAATGTCTGTGCAGGGGCTAGCGAACGAAATGTAAAATCGTCGCTGTCCTGGTTGTTTTTCCTCTTCATCCAGCTGGTCGGATGCAGAGCGGTGGATGAACAACACCTTGGTGACTCACCTGCACCTCGACCCCACGCTGCGCCTGGTCGGACGGCCGCGGCTGCAGTGCACACGCCCTCTCCGCCCCGTGGAAAGTGTCTTCCTGGGAAACAGCAGCGTAACAACACGCCAGCTCCTGGCTGACTTGCACATGGCCGGTTGGGGCAGGAAACAGTGAGTGGATTAGTAACGGCACGCTGACGGTGACTCCGAGACGTGTGCATGTTCATTAATAGATGAATCCTCTGAGACCGAGGCAGGATTGAATTACTCTTTTGAAAAATAATGAGGCGTGCCTCCTCATTCAAATTTGCCATAAAGCAAAAACAAAGAAGATTACCAAACTGTTTTGCATAATTTGCATGAGATACTGAAGCATCTGACGATCCTCTTAACCCTCAGTTGTAATGATGAAATCTACACTTTCTTCCCTCCCAGTTTTAAAACCCTTTCTCTGGACTTCACACACTACCACAGAGAGTCGGGTTTATTTGTGTGTGTCTCCATGCAACTGGAGTGGGCTCTGACACAGCGAGTCACCCCCTCTCTCTCCATCCACCCACTCCTCATCCCCTCATCCCTGTCTGGACTGGACCTCCAGGCGGCACTTACGGTAGCACACCCTGCCATCCCTTCAGCTGCACAAAGAACGAGGGATGCACGTTCGGAAGAGGAAGATTCTGAAATAATTCCAGTGTTGAAATCCACCAGGTTCTGCTTCTCCTCTCTGCCCTCCTCATCGTGTCCGGGGAGCTGTGGTCCGTGGCCACTGAGCGTTCCCGGGGTCGGTCTCGGTTCAGGCACTGGTTCCAGCTTTTCCTGGCCTTGTTGTCCCTGGCAACTGCTATCCTGCAGCTCTGCTCCCTGTCTCAGGCCACCGGCTGTGTCTCCAAGGTAAGAAACCAAAACAGAAAGAATGCAGCATCCATTACGATTACCTCCATACCTGAGTGTGACCTGAGCAGGCCCTTGGGTGTTAACCCCCATGAGTCTGACTTAGACCAGTTGGTGGTAACCTGCTATTGTCGGTGCTTCACAAATTATAATGACGTATTCTTTATTTGCCTCGCAGTTGTTGTTGTTGTTGTTTTTATTTGTGCCAAGGAAAGCACGCAAAATAGGGTTAATGATATACAATACATAGGAATAGACTACCAAAAAAACAACAACAATCATTTAAAGAGAGAGGGAAGCCAGGTCCTATAATAAGAGTAATAATAAGCTTTGTGGGGCTCTGACATGCACATACAACCCGAACCGTTTACTCTTTGGAATTACATAGAAAAAAATAGCAATAATTCAAGAAACAAAGGCCTATTCTGTTGCTCTGATGCCATCACGATGACCTGTACGTGCCGTTCAGCTCCGATCCCAACCGGACAGCTTCATCAGCTTCCACCGTGCTGCCCTCCTGGCGCAGCGCTGCGCTCAGTGTGCCGCCGTGCTGCTCACTCTGCTTCTTCTCAAGGTAAACGAGAGCTCTCCTTCTTCATTACGCACCTCTATACTGGTCCACTGGTTTCCCCACTCTCTATTAAATGTCGGCTCATTTCCATCGCCGTGTGCTCCAGCTGCTGGGGACCCTGCGGTTCGTGCGGAGGTGGGTGGTGTTCGGCAGAGTGCTGCAGAGGGCCTGGAGGGAGCTGTGGGCCCTGGCTGCCCTGCTGCTGCTGCTGCTGCTGCTGTGCGTTCACCTCGGGAACACGGTACGACAAGGAAGAGGTCGGCTGAATGGAGAATTCCTCAAGACAAAATGTATTTGCTATGCCTGTGTCTTTGTTTCAGCTCTTCTCCCGTTCTGTGGAGGGTTTCCTGTCAGTGCGTCAGACCGGGGTCTCAGTGCTGTCCATCCTGCGTGGCCGACTGGCTCTCCGTAGACTTTGCAGGGTCCACCCAGCCCTGGGCCCCGTCTACGGGCTGCTACTGATGGGGGGAAGTGTTTGGCTCTTAGCCAGACTCTGTGGAGCTGTTCTCATCCGGACATACAGGTACACAATGTCTGTGCATAATATTACCAGCGGATGGTTGTGTGGATAGGAAGTGTAAAAATCAATGTCAGTAGTTAGATGTAAACCAAACTCCCAAGAGTCCATCCTCGTCTCACATGACATATTTGTACATTTGACATTTGATGAGCATGAACACATATATCAAAAATGCATGTACAACTAGATCAGGCTCTGTTTGGATGAACTTAAGCATAGCGGTGCAGGCTAATGTGCTAACAATGACAATGCTAATATGCTGATGTTTCCTCTTACTTAAAGGACCAGTGTGTAGGATGTAGTGGAATCTCGTGTTGAGGTTGCAGGTTACAACCAACTGAACACCTTTATGCCAACTCTTCCCTCTCAAAGCATCTCACTTTGTCCTCTGGTGGCCAGATAAACGACAATGGTACAGACAAGTGTGTAGCCCAATGTAAAGGAGTGGAAGTACACACTTTTATTGCAAATGTACTCGAGAAAGAGTAAAAGGTTTTGTGTAAGACAGCTACTCTCAGAAGTACAATTAATTAAAAAGATGACTCAAGTGCATGTAATGCATCACTACCAACCAATGAGCACTAGTGCAGCTGAGGCTGAGGGGATGTCATTCGTTTGGCAGATATTTGGCCATAGACCAATTGGACAACCTAAAGAATTTTCCTGGTGATGGTGCTTTGTGAACGAGTAGTAGATGATCGAAGGGATTACAATCCATCCAGTCGGGGACATGAAAGTTTAATACAAATTTCATGGCAATCCAGGAAAATTAGATGTATTTTCATTTTAAGAATGAACACACAATAGTTGCTGCCAACGTTTCAAATGTTCCCATAGCAGAGTGCCAACAATAAATGAATGCCGTGGGGTAAATACTGCATTGAGTAGGGTTCATTGCTAACTGTTGCTGTGTCTTTCAGGGCGGTGCAGGCCGAGCTGTACTGTCCAACTATTGAACCACAAGACTATGAGATGGTGGAGTTTTTCATTAAGAGACTCAAGCTGTGGATGGGACTCACCAAAGCCAAAGAGGTAGCATTGCATTTGTTGTGGTGTGAAACCTCCAAAGCCGGGTCATGTTGTTGAGTCTTTTTTCCTTTCAAGTTCCGGCACAGGGTGAAGTTTGAAGGTATGGAAGTCCCTCCCTCCAGGTCCTCACAGGAATCCCGTCTCTCCCCCCTCCCCTCTTCCTGCTCCCCTTCCCTGTCCTCCTCCCTTTCATCCCCCCGTCCCCTGTCCTCGTCTCTCTCCACGAGGTCCGAGGACTCGTCGGTGTCCGAGGCTGGGTTCGACGTCCAGCCCTACCTGGACCGCCTGCTGCCCTCCGTCAGTGCACTGCTGTCTCGTTTTGACCAGGTCAATCAGATAACTGAGGACGTCCACAACCTGGAAGTGAAACTAGAAGAGGCTCAGACGAGGAGGAGGAAGAAGTGGATGGGTAACAAGGGCAACGGTGGAGAAATGTTGGGAGAACCGGAAAGGCCAAAGGAACTGGAAGGAGAAGGAAGGGAAGCAGGAGAAGTGAGACACAGGAAGAGAGGCGTTTCTTACCCCAAACCGCGAGTCTCCCTTCCGTCCTCGTTCTCCTTCGGCCCCTCCACGCCTCACTCCTCTGCCGCATCGGGCTGCAGGTATCCCCGCACACGTAGCACCTACTCAGAGTCTGAATCAGTGCCATCCCAGCATCACGCTCCTGAAGCAGCCAGGCGTGCGTCTGGAATCTCGGGCTCGTATCCCGCAGATTCCCCTGAATGCGGCGGGTTTCCCCGCAGGAGAGCTTGGCATTCTGGGAGCTCTCATTCAGCCGACGCAGCTCATCGGATCCTCCATGCGCACGGTGGAGTTGCTCCATGTGACAACGGAGGAGACGATTTGGCATTCAGGAACACCAGGCCCAGGAGCGAAGAAGGGGCAAGACGGCTCATTCGTGATGGAGTCCCCATGAAGAGGAAGGCCTGGACTGAGCAGACTGACGTTGGCTCCACTGTGGAAGAAGACTGATCGCACTAAATACTGCATTTGCTGCTTCTTTGGCACTGCATAATGAAAGACTGGTTAGATGAGCTCCTATTGTTTGCTAGCAGGTGCCATTCAGTAAAGCATGTAAGAGCCTCTGATGTGACACAGGAATACATTTACCTCAGCCCGGTGAAAATAGTTGAATAATGATTTCTGTGGTTCTGAATTAGTTTCTTCAGTTGTGAGAAAATAGCCCAGAGGATGTCATCTGGGGAATCTCGACTTAGGTTTGAACACAAATAAAAAAATAAAAAAATAAAACTGTTTAGGGTGTGGAGTTTAAAATATTTTGGCATTTATTAGTCAGAGTGTGAGTCAAGTGACAGCTGCTGTTGCTGCTATCGACGGATCCTTCAATGGAGGGAAGTGTAAGATCCTGGGCTCTGCAGCTTGACCCATGTAGAGACTACAGGGATACTGTGGACTCTGCTGCATTGATTTTGATCATTCTTGCACAAGTATAGGCTTAAAAAAGGAGATTCCAGCACGCCATACTTACAGAAAGGACGTATTGGTGTATCTATCAAACTAACTTTGCTTTCATGCTCTAAGGCCTACTTAGAGCATGAATTCTTTCAAAAACAATGTGCGGGAATTTTGTGACAAAATAATGAACTCCTATCCAATGCACGAGGATCTGCATAAGAAGTAATAGACGTGTCGTTGTTTTTCCAACCACAGAAATTATTTTGGCCAAAAAGCCTGTTGACATCCACGTGAGGACAGAGGTCTTTATACTGCGGAGACAGAAAAGAGATCTAATGAATGTAGGATAAGTTACTTTAGAAAGGTTTTCACATTTATTTGCTGTTATTTGCTTTTGTATGAGACTTGGGGGACATTTTACTCTGCAGACAATTAAAGACAAGTCACCGTTTGGTCTGAAAATGGTTTCATTTCTTCCAACATTTTATTTTGAATAGGAAAATAGTGTTCTACTACAACAAGACTGTGTTTGGTTTAAATGATAACACAAAACTATTAATATTTTATCAGCAGTAATTCATAGTATTAGCTATCTAAAGGAAAAGCACTTGATATACGAGTAAACACATGATAACGCAGCAGCAAACAGAGCGAGGGAGAAGCTGTGGACACGACACAGCTGAGCTGCTTGACTTTGCCATATGTGGACGGTGTATTTCAATTTGATGATGGTTTTATTGTGGTTTATGTCAGAACACAATAAACACTTTGATAACTTGCAAAATAATATGGCCAATACACAACAGAGAAAACAGATATTCACAACAATAAAAGAGTAATATAATAAGGTAATAATGTATATGTTTCAGTCAAAGGTTTAAGAATAGGAAAGTATGAAAAGCACGAAATAAAAAAAATGCAAAAGAAAGAAATGCAGAAGTAAAAGTGAACAGTTTCATATGTACTAGAGCTGTATCTGTACACCAACTCTCTTGGCTCCGTCATTCGCTCACATGGCTTTTCCTACCATAGCTATGCTGATGACACCCAACTGATCCTCTCGTTTCCCCAATCGGAAACACAGGTAGCAGCACGAATCTCTGCCTGTCTGACTGACATTTCACAATGGATGTCCACACACCACCTGAAAATTAACCCTGACAAGACAGAATTACTTTTCCTTCCAGGAAAAGTCTCCCCCACTCACGACCTGACGATTACTTTCAACAACTCAGTCTTGGCCCCGACTGCCAGGAACCTCGGTGTGACCCTTGACAGTCAACTCTCCCTGACTGCCAACATTACCGCAACAACTCGTTCCTGTAGATTCATGCTGCACAACATCAGGAGAATACGTCCACTTCTCACCCAGAAGGCGGCACAGGTTCTGGTCCAGGCTCTGGTCATCTTGGTCTAGACTATTGTAACTCCCTCCTGGCGGGTCTACCTGCTGGTGCCATCCGACCTTTGCAGCTCATCCAGAATGCAGCAGCTCGACTGGTCTTTAACCTCCCGAAATTCACCCACACTACTCCGCTCCTCCACGACCTTCACTGGTTACCGGTGGCCGCCCGCATCCGTTTCAAAACACTGGTACTGGTGTACCATGCTACGAACAGATCTGGTCCAGTCTACATCCAGGACATGGTAAAACCTTACACCCCAACTCGTGCGCTCCGCTCGGCTTCTGCCAATCGCCTTGTAGCTCCGTCACTGAGAGCTAAACACTCAACAAAGTCTCGACTGTTCTCTGTCCTGGCTCCTCGATGGTGGAATGAGCTCCCCATTGACATCAGAACATCAGAAAGTCTCTACATCTTCCATCACAAACTAAAAACACATCTTTTCCGACTATACCTTGAATAAAGGATGTAGCACTATAGTAGCACTGGAATGGCTCTTACTGATAGCACTTTGTAGTTGAACTTCATTGATGAAATTGTACCTTCTTGATTCTTGTTGTTCTGATTCTTGTTTGTAACCGTAGAATGCACTTATTGTAAGTCGCTTTGGATAAAAGCGTCAGCTAAATGAAATGTAATGTAATGTAATGTATCGTGGACATCATCTTGCATTACTGTCTGACTTTGAGAACATGATAGCGCCTTCAAACAGCACCACGCTTTATCCAAAACGTTTGATTTCCTTCCTTTAATCATATATTTGACATTGTCATGAGGTCAACGACTACTTTGTCCGTTACTTATCTTTACTTATCGCCGTGTGTGTGCATTGCCTTATCGTTGTGTCGTTGTAAAGTGCCGGTCCGCCTGTATAAAAGAGGATGCGTGGCTGTGTGTCGGCACAACGTTTTGGAGTCAAACGGTGAGTACACTACTGGGTCGTAGACCTGCTACCTCATCACGTAGCTGTTGCAGGGTTTCAGTTTGTGTAGCTCTGTAGTGGATCAACGTGAGCTTTTCTTCTTTCATTTTCTTACACAGCTGAGCAGAGCCGGAAAAATGAAGTGGGTCTTTGTCGTGTGTGCCATGGTGGCGCTCTCTGAGTGCCTCATCCAGTAAGTCAGCCTTACCACAAAACACCTTCTGTTATTTAGACTGTTTTCCTTTTTTCCTGCTACCTAGACTTCATTAGCTCCTCTGACATAACCGCCAACATTAAATGATCAGGTGTCCAGCCTCTTCTGACCTTCTGAGCTTAGTAATACATCTGAATTTAAGTAAAGGCAGCTGGGTCAGGAGAATGGCTCAGAGAGGTTGGCCATGAAGGAGAGATGAGCAGAAGCTCTTTACGGTCAATGAAAGACGTACAAATGTAGATGAAACGAGAGGATTTGAGCTGCTCCTTTTTGGCGACACTAGGGTCCCTCTGGAGAAGGGTAAGACAGCCAGGGAGAACCTGGAGGAGCATGGACTTTGGGAGGAGTACAGGCTCAAGTACCCGTACAACCCCATGGCCAAGTTCGACGAGCGCTTCGCCGTGGGCAACGAGCCCATGACCAACGACGCCGACGTGAGTAACAGCCGCCCAACCTGCGACGAACAGCTCCTTCTGGGCCGTGAGCAACGTTGGTATCTCCTCTTCGTCTCCAGATGGCGTACTACGGAGTCATCTCTATCGGCACGCCCCCTCAGTCCTTCAAGGTCATCTTTGACAGCGGCTCGTCCAACCTGTGGGTGCCCTCCATCTACTGCAGCAGCGCCGCCTGCAGTACGTGAACCACCTGCTGACCTGCAGCAGTAGCAACTTGGCTGTGTTGGATGTTTGCACGAGGAAACATCCTGCGAGTGCAAGCTAATAAATAATGAAACAAGAGATTGTAAATCTTGACAGCAACTTTATCAGCAAGCATAAATGTGTTTTTTCCCCCACATCTGTACCTTCATAGATAACCATGACAAGTTCAACCCTGGAACCAGCAGCACCTACAGAAACAACGGCGGCGCTCTCAGTATCCGCTACGGCACCGGCAGCATGACTGGTTTCCTGGGATACGACACTGTGACGGTGAGTGTAAAAAATATAGTAAATCTGTATAGACCCAGTCTCCCTTTCAATTAAATATCTGTTGGCCTGCAGGGTCACGTGGGTTGAAAAAACAGACGATATTCGTTCATATTTCTTGATCCCATAATGAAATTTGAGTTTCGTCATTCAGGTGGGCGGATTCGCTGTGAAGAACCAGATCTTCGGCCTGAGCCAGACTGAGGCTCCCTTCATGCAGTACATGCATGCCGATGGTATCCTGGGCCTGGCATACCCACGCCTGTCTGCGTCCGGCGCCACCCCCGTCTTCGACAACATGATGAATGAAGGCCTGATCAGCCAGGACCTCTTCTCCGTGTACCTCAGCTCGTAAGGACAGCTCTGCCGTCTCCCAGTGCCGACACGGCGACTGACTTCTAGAGCGTTTTTCAGTCGGTTCTCGCTTCCCTCTGCAGTGACTCTCAGCAAGGCAGCGTGGTGACCTTCGGTGGTGTTGACCCCAACCACTACTATGGCGCCATCTCCTGGATCCCCCTCTCCAATGAGCTGTACTGGCAGATCACAGTGGACAGGTAAAGCCACCGATGCCCCAGAAATATACGAGTCAAAGTGTCCGCTTCCCGTCTGACTCACACCGTACTGTGTGTCCGTCAGTGTCACTGTCAATGGTCAGGTCGTGGCTTGCAATGGCGGTTGCCAGGCGATCGTGGACACTGGTACTTCCCTCATTGTCGGACCTCAGAGCAGCATCAGCAGCATCAACAGCCGGGTGGGAGCCAGCAGCCAGAACGGAGACGTGAGTGCCGGAGAAAAGACACGCTGGTGGACGGGGGGGGATTTATGTAGATTCACAACCTAGTAGAACCACATTTTAATGCACTTTCACCTCCTTTTCTCTCTCTCTCTCTGCATCAGTATATGGTCAACTGTAACACCATTGGCCAAATGCCAGATGTGATCTTCCACATTCACGGACAGGAATTCACCATCCCAGCCTCTGCCTACGTTCGTCAGGTAAGTGTTTGTTACCCACATTTAGTTGTTTTTTTTCCATCTTACTATACTTTTAAATTATTATCCAAAATCCCTCCCACAGTCTCAGTACTATGGCTGCCGTACTGGCTTTGGCAACGGAGGAGACAGCCTGTGGATCCTGGGTGACGTCTTCATCAGACAGTACTACTCCATCTTCAACCGAGCCCAGAACATGGTGGGTCTGGCCCAGGCTCGATGAGTCTGAGGTCACCATCCCGAGAGCCAAGAAACAATCACATGTACATCTTGGTGCTATTGTGCAATTTCCAACATGCCTGAGACTCAAATCTTTTTTCTTGTTCTATGAATGATTTCATTTCCTCACATCAAATAAAAAGAGTTGAATTCAATTTGATTGGTGTTTTATTGAATTGCACAACAAATAGACTGTAAATCTATGTCAATATAAGATGTAAGGGAACAGACCCATTGACAACGTACGAAACTGCAGCTGAATAACTCCATGTCATGTAAGTTTTAATAGATATTTTATTTTACTCTAACCTGTGCAGACACTATAAATATCAGTAATATCAACAGTTTCCTCAGACATGTTATACAATAATGGAGAAAACCTATATACGACTAAAATTATAATATGTTAACGTCTCTTCCGCCGAAAAATACATTTCCCTGACCTCACACACACATGTGACACGTCACAACTCATTAACTTAAATTGTACATTTTGGTTTTGGACAACCCCAGTCATAAACACAGAGTTTCTTTTCTCATTGTCATTGAACACACAGCATTCTACCACCTCCCCAAAACAGTCTGTCGGGCCGCCAAATATGATTTATTTTTTGCAAGAACACCAATAATACATTTATTTGATGAAGTCACTAAATATTTTGGGAAATCAAGCAAATTATCCTAGAGCGTAGAGCTGGATCATCAACCTTTTAGACGTCCCATGCCAATTTACAATCTTTATATTCTGCGAATAAGCATGAAATAAAAACAAAATATTAAACAAAACAAAAAATATATAAAAGTGAACAGTTTCATATGTACTAGAGCTGTATTGTGGACATCATTTTGCATCACTGTTTGAGGGACTTACCTTTTGTCCAGAATAATGACAAATCCAACACTGACTGTCACACACATGCAATAGCAGCTTATCACCACCGGTGCCGCCAGAGAGAACAAAACCAAGATCTTCCAGATTGGAACTTGTGCCCAATGATGGTATGAGGAAGTTTCACAAGAACTCCAAGTCAATTCCAAGTGAATCTATTTTTAGATATCCTGGTACATGTGCTTCCTGATGACAACAACTTGCAGGACTACACTTGATATACACATTTTTCTCTTGCCTCGGTGCTTTTAATTAAGGCAGTAACTTGAATACTGCAGCCTTCCAATGAGCAACAGTATTTGACAACGTCAGTTCTTCGTGTACTTCTGCGGTTCAAAATCTGACATCATAAAAAGGGTCAAGGAAGGCTGGCACCTTGACAGAGTAAGTTGAATTCTTCTAAACTCTTGACCTTAATGTCTGTGTTTTACTTTATGGCGACCTATTCATTATTGCCAGAAACTGCTTGCATCGAGATGAGTAAGAGATTGACGGTTGAGTTGCTTTTTGTAGGATTTGAGATGACAATGTCAGCGAAAAAAGACAAAAGAAAAGTCACAAGCTACTGTGATTGGATGTCGCAACTACCAGTCGAGCTCCACAACATTCCTCTCTATGATCTGGCCATACCAGGTATGATGCTGACATGAGGTAGCTGCTAGCGTTGCTACTGCATTTAGCTAAGACACAGCACTTTGCCAGGTTTTGACACTGTATGTACATTTAAATGAACTTGAGCAGCTGTCCTGGGCAGCAACAAATGGTGGTTTAATAAAACTGTGTGTGTGTGTGTGTGTGTGTGTGGTATTTCCTAGGTAGCCATGATTCTATGAGTTATGACTTGGACATCAACTCCTCTATAATAGAACCCGATAGACTGAAAAGATTGAGCAAGATTTATGGTGCTCGTAAAATAGTGCGCAAATGGGCCGTCACTCAGGTAAATGGTGTTTAAAAACCAGTTTAAGTCAGTACCGACTGTATTTGTGCACATAAAATAATCAAATATATATATATATGTATATGTATACATATATATATGTGAGAGTGCTTGTTTGACCGCAGGAGGAGACCATCACAAAGCAGCTGGATGCGGGGGTTCGCTACTTCGACCTGAGGATCGCTCGCAAGGCACGTGACTGCGACCTCACTCGGCTTTTCTTTTATCACGGACTGTACACACACACGGATGTTGAGGTAAAGATGGAAATGTCATGCATAAGAACATTGCATATTTACATTATGCATACATCAATAAATATTTAGGGAGAAATCAACCTTTGTGGATCGTTGGTCTCCAGGGGTATCGGGTGACCAACAAGTACAGTGGAGAAGATTTCTTTATATTGGACGGTAACTGTAAGAACCACCTTTCTGCCACTGGGACAGACTGCTCTCAAGGCCTTCAGGGACTGGGCGGAGAGGCACCCCAAAGAGATCCTCATCCTGGCTTTGTCCCACTTCAAAGGCTTTGACAAAGAGATTGCCGTGCAGCTCCACCAGCATCTCATCAGCTTCATTGTGACCTTGTTTGGAGCCAAACTCATCCATATCAGGGTAAAGTACACTGGATATTTTCATTAATATCAAGTCAAGCGCATATCTCATTATTAAAGGGACAGTCCTGACGTCACCAGTTCCAAAATTAAAGTATGCCGATGTATCACAACAGGACCCCCTGACCCTGAGGAGTTGCTGGGACAAAGGCAAAAACGTCATAGTGTCATATGATTATCCGACAACTCAGCACGGCGAGATATGGAGTAAGATACCGTATTTCTACGGCGATACTATGGACACCAGAAAACTTGAGTCCAAACTCCAGCACATCTTGGAGACGGCGAGACCCGTTCAGTGTGAGTTTTTCTCTTGCTAACAAGAGTGGTGATCGGGTCACACAGCGCAATGACGATTCATGTGGCGTGCCATTTGGTAAAATGTACAATATGTTCCATGAAATGAACATATTTGCCCTCATCTGCCCTCCCCCACCATGACCCTGCAGATTTCTTTGTGTGTGGCCTGAACTTGACCCTGCCGGAGGATGCCAGGATACTCCAGTACATCCTCCGCCTTTGCGACAACCTCGCCAACGTCATACGGAGGAGCCTGCCGAGGCTGCTGCAGTGGGTGACACGGCAAGCTGCCAAGACGCCCATGAACATCGTGGCCTCCGACTTGGTGACCTGTGAGGACTTTGCCCCAACGGTTATCGAGCTCAATGTTTCCAAATCTGTGAAAGCATAGGAGGGGAAATGGGTCTTGTTTCGTCCCTTCTTTATTATAATTATATTTGTACTTGTTTTCTTTTTACATTGCATTTGCTGTCTGGCTATACTTACTATGGAAGCCCGTTTTCGCCACTGTGATAAAAACTAGATTCTGTAAGTGAGATAGTATCTCATTATTATGACTTAGCATCTCATAATTATGAGATAGTCAAGTCATAATTATGACTTACAGGATCTAATGTTGTGTATCCCAGTGTCAGAAACGGGCTTCCATACTCACATTGATGCATCGTAAAAAGAAGTAGTGATTGTTTGGTGTCCCTAACCTGTTTTGGCGCGCCACCTACTGTCAACTCGTGGTATAGCAATAAAAACGTGTTCATCTCACGCCTGCACGTTTTAACGGGTCTATCTATGTCAACAAAGTCGCTACCGCCGGCTGGTAACTAAACCACACGCTTGGGGAGGATTAGGATGATAAGGCTGGCATGGCGTCGGTCGGTGTCCAGAAATAGCAGCGGGGAGCCCGCACGCCTTCTGCCCGCAGCTTTCCTGGGAGCGGACGGTCCTCGGCAGAAGTCGGGGGGTCACGTTAGGTGCTTCAGACCGGTCCTCCACCCACCGAGCGAGAGGTCACCGCTCCCCCGCCGCCCACCGCCGGCCTGCTACTTCAGGTAAAGCCACGGAGGCTAATAGCTCGCTAACGCGAGATGTGCGTGACTTAAAGTTACAGCAAACATGTTTAATTTAGCAAATAGTCAGCTGTCGTTATGACGGTATGTCGCTGGCAGTGACGACTGCTGGCATGCTTTGGACGAATGGACGCGAAACTCCCGATAGAAAATCATACAATTTAACATGTCCCCAATATTAACTGGTACCAGGAGACATGCCACCGCGAGAAAAGACGTTTTACGGAGGTCCAGGCATCCCGTATGTTAATTCCGTGTTACAAGATAAGCCTCCAAGTGGCACTCATGTCTAATAATATCAGGTTTTTCCACGGGGGTTACCAGGTATGTCCCGGAGCCCGCTCTGCTAACGGGGAAACCTCTGCGGTACACGTCAGAGTCCGACCCCAAACGGGTCACGTGTGTCACAGCCATTTCGGCCGAACTGGAAGACACGGTCTCATATATCGGATACTGTTTTCAGTTATGTTGTATGAGACACGAGCCCATGGCTGTAAGCAAAATGACATAAACATTGTGGAATATTGGAGCGGAAGTCGACTCGTGTCCTTTGGCTAACGGCTAGTTGCTGCAGCAGTGTGTAGTTAGTGGGCGCGAGCTTCTTCAGCGTCGCGGATGACCCTTCGTTTCAGTGGTCTGAACAGTGTGCATGCTGGTTTAAAAACGACAAAAGGTCTGCTGGTGTGGTAACGTTTAAAGTTAGCTAGGCTCCACGCTGTCAAAACGAGGTCACCTCTTTGACAAGTGTCCTTACCGCTAACACCGTGAAAGGGACATGCAGCCATATCATTAATTACACCTGTGCTGGCTCGTGCACTGTCTGTTGGATGCTGTGTTATTGCTCAGACCGTCTGGACACACACCTGACACGTTGTCCATCATGACAGGTGAATCTTGGTGATTCAGGCATCAGTGGGTACCATCATGTCCCATAATTAGCAGCGCGGGGACAGCTGACATTGGGGGAAAACACAAAAGCAGGGCAATAATTTTTCTTCTACATGGCTGTCAATGTCATCCACAAAAAAATGAACAAGTACATGAGATTTTATTTTATTCTTTCAGAGATTAAATAAAATAAAAAAAACTCATCTGGAGTCTGTTTTTTATGTAGATTCGTTGCCATCAATCAACTACGATTGCAAATATGCTTTTTCATTTATTTTTTTGCATCCAGCTCACCTGTCTTCATGAGCATGGCGTCGGGAGGGGCGTCACCCACCCACCACAAACACACCAACAGGTTGGCCGAGGAGCGGTCGCCCTACCTGCTGCAACACGCGCACAACCCCGTTGACTGGTGAGCGTGCCCCTTTGGTGCGGCTCGAGACACATTTCTGTAAAGGTGACACGATGTCACGTATAAACCAGTGTCCCGCTTGTTTCAGGTATCCATGGGGGCAGGACGCGTTTGACAAGGCGAAGAGTGAAGACAAGCCGATCTTCTTATCAGGTAGAAGCCTCCTCTCGCGGCTGGCGTTGACGTGCATTTCATTCTGGGGCATCGCACTCTCCGAGTTATTGGAAAGAAAAATGAATTTGAATGTTGTCACGCTGACTTACAGCAGTGTACTCGTGTGTTTGCTGTGAATCTCTCCGACCGCTAGTGGGCTACTCAACATGCCACTGGTGCCACGTCATGGAGAGGGAGTCTTTCGAAGACGAGGAAATCGGCAAGATCCTGAGCGACAACTTTGTCTGCATCAAAGTAGACCGAGAAGAGAGGCCTGATGTGGACAAGGTCTACATGACCTTTGTGCAGGTGTGTGTGTGTGTGTGTGTGTGTGTGTAAATCGTGTGCGGTTTTCTCATGCCAGCCTCTTTTGGCGTTTCTTTTCTCATGACTTCTGGTTGCACGTGTCTACAGGCGACGAGCGGCGGTGGAGGTTGGCCCATGAGCGTGTGGCTGACCCCGGACCTGCGACCTTTCATTGGAGGCACCTACTTCCCGCCCACGGACCACGCAAGAAGACCTGGGCTCAAAACAGTTCTCAACCGGATCATTGAACAGGTAAAAGGTTTTAACCTCTCCATTTACTCCTCAGATCTTCCTCAGCTCTAGTTTGTATCCATAGAGTGGGCCCGGTCACGACGGCCATCATTTTTACATAATCGTTGGGGTTCCGCTATCAAGGGAAGTTAAAGCCAGTGGTAAAACAATGTGGCAACATGGTACAAAGTGAATTGGGTGCAGTTGATCAGCTTCGGGTTGACGTAAATAAAGTGTCAACCTGAGCACATGGTTTCAATCTTTCTCCCTTCTGATCACATGACAAGTGTGCCTTCTGATCCCAGTGGCAGAATAACCGTCCTGCTTTGGAGTCTAGTGGAGAGAGGATCCTTGAAGCCCTGAAGAAGGGCACGGCCGTGGCTGCTAACCCAGGACAGGGTCCTCCGCCGGCCCCGGCCGTCGCCAGCCGCTGCTTCCAGCAGCTAGCGCACTCCTACGAGGAGGAGTACGGCGGCTTCCGGGACGCTCCGAAGTTCCCCACCCCAGGTAGACTGGGCGGGAACCCCCAGTGGGACATGGTTCAGGCTTCTGGTCCTGATGAACCCTCTTCATATGACTCTATTTTCTCTCCCCCCTCAGTGAACCTGATGTTCCTCATGTCTTACTGGTCTGTGAATCGCTCCACCTCAGAAGGGGTCGAGGCGCTCCAGATGGCCTTGCACACACTCCGCATGATGGCGCTGGGCGGCATCCACGACCACGTGGCTCAGGTTCGATCATGTTCAAATAAAAAAGAGAAGCAATTGGGGGGGGGGGGGGGGGGGGGGGTGTCATTTTGGGTATTTGGAAATGAAAATCTGCGCTCATCCCTGCTCTATTTAACAATTACTAAAGACACTAGAATAAAGAAATAAACTGTATGTACTGTATGTCTCTTGTGTGGGCATGGTGTGTGTTTTGCGTTCTTCTTTCTCTTCAGGCCAAATATGCGTTTGCCAGTCGCGCGGCAGGAGAGGAGCTTAATGTTGCCACCGATAATGAGCTGAATCTGAACTGACTGTTGGTATGAGGACTATGTGCTCTCTCTCTCTCTTCATGTCTTCTGCAGGGTTTTCACCGCTACTCCACAGATTCCTCCTGGCACGTTCCTCACTTTGAGAAGATGTTGTACGACCAGGCACAGCTGGCTGTAGCCTACATAACTGCCTCCCAGGTGTGTGTGTGTGTGTGTTCTTGTTAGTGTATCTGACAGGGTAATTATCCCCCTTCCTATCTAAGTCATTTAACGGCGTATTACCCAGTCAGCGAAAGTCATCGTTGTGAGACTTGGCAGACTTTTTTTTTTTCCGTCAGAGTAAATAACGACAGTGAAGGCGCTAATGCGCACATTTTTAAGGTTGTCAGTTTTTACCAATTATCTCCTGCGCATATATATATATATATATATATATATATATATATATATATATATATATATATATATATATATATATATATATATATATATATATATATATATATATATATATATATATATATATAATGTAAAGGGTAAATTCAAATAGATTTGAACCCATGTCCACTGCACTGGACAGTTAAGATGCAGCAATAAGAGCTGACATCTGAAAGCCATAGCTATCTCGTGAGTGTGTGCCGGCCTGCTGTGTTTTACCGAGCCGACAGAGACGGAAGTGAATGAGGACTCGAGCGTGCAGGCAAACAGCGGCGTGCAGGCTCGTGTCCTAATGAGGCAACTTCGGCGCAATTCCGCCGGTTAATACCGGCATATGCGTTGCATGCCGGTATCTTTGAGGTTGAATCGTGACCCTGAGCAGGTGTGTTCCTGCTCTTCCAGGTATCAGGCGAGCAGATGTTTGCAGATGTGGCTAAGGACATACTGCTCTACGTCTCCAGAGACCTGAGTGACAAGGTGAGTCAGCGCATGTGTGTTGGTTTGACCGGTTCCATGGGGACCACATGTCCTCCACCGGGGAACCAGGTGTTCCCTTTCTTTTCCTTTTTCAACACCAGAAAACAGGTGTTGCTGGTATTAGTTTCTTTGTGTTATTATATTATTAAAATTCCGGTTTTTGTTCACCCCTGTTGGAAGGAACTATCTGTTGGCACGGTATCTTGGTAAGAACATTCTGAGTAAAGTGTACATTTAAACAGATTTACTTTTTTTTTTAAGGGGCTAAAATCCGTTTTGCTGCCGGCCCGTGCCGGTACTGCTTCCCCAAACTGAGCCTCCCCTTAAAAGCATCCGATCCATCCCTTTTGACGTGGGGGTTTGAAATGCATGTTGGCAAAGGCAGGTCATTACAAATAGAGCAACGAAACTGCAGCTTTTATTTGTAAAGGAAAAAAAAACAGTAACTAAATTCCGCCAGAAGGTGGTGTGTGTGTGTCCGTCCGTCCGTCTGTACACAGCTGTGTGCACGGCTGTGTGCACGGCTGTGTGCACGGCTGTGTGCACGGCTGTGAGCACGGCTGTGAGCACGGCTGTGAGCACGGCTGTGTGCACGGCTGTGAGCACGGCTGTGTGCACGGCTGTGAGCACGGCTGTGAGCACGGCTGTGTGCACGGCTGTGTGCACGGCTGTGTGCACGGCTGTGTGCTCGTACGCCCTCGAGGGCAAGGGGTGGGCACCCGCTGACAAATGTCTTCTTAAACCTTTTGCTCTCCTCTGAGGGTCAAAAGCTTTTTTTCTTTCCTCTTTTTTGATTAATGAGTCGACAGCAACGAACAGGAGGGGCACACAATGAACACCACGCTCGTTGTAATCATTATACTCCTCAAGATTCATTATGTAATTATGCGCCAGTGAATTAACATCTCCACGGCAATCCCCTGTCGACTGTTTCTTTTGGCTGGGGACGTCCGCTCGGCGAGGTTGACTCCTCCGGCTCTCATCGTGGCTGTAAAGACATAACTCCCTGTTCAGAGACTGAGAGGGCTCATGTGACACCCTGTGTAACACGGTTCTTTTAAAAGGTATCGACTTCCTGTCTCAATGACGTAAAGTGACAGCGTGTCAGACCCGTTCACAGGTGTTCATTGATTTGTGTCACATTTGTCGTTTCAGGTCATAACTTTTGATAGTTTCTTGAGAAAGTAGGTTTTGTTTTGTTTGAGATTCATGTATCTTTAACTTTTAAAATCTTTTTTGCTGACCTCGTGTGTCCGTATAGTGAGAACAGCATACAGTAAACAGACTTTCAACCAAAGAGGGCCTAAAACAAACCTTGTTCTTCAGACGTTACTCTTTACAGTGTACACGTTCACTCAGTCAAAGGTTTGGTCTTCATGAACAAACATGTGACTCCACAGTCCAACAAAGTCCTACATTTATCCCAAATCACCTGGCATTGAATAGCATCTCTCCCCCCTTCCTGTCTGGGTCTCTGACCCAGTCCGGAGGCTTCTACAGTGCCGAGGATGCAGACTCCGTCCCTCCATCGGGGGGGCCGGAGAAGCGCGAGGGGGCATTCTGCGTCTGGACCGCCTCAGAGGTTCGGGAGCTGCTGCCGGACGTGGTCGAAGGCGCCACCGGAGCCGCCACGCGGGCCAACATCTTCATGCACCACTATGGGGTCAAGGAACAAGGCAACGTTGCTCCGGAGCAGGTCAGTTGTAAATCGTACCATCTCACATGTGGCCATGCAACACTATCTAGGATTGCAGTTTGGAGATGAAAGGAATAAAAGACCGAAGTGGCACTCGACTCCGAGGAAGTGAATCAGGCAAATCAATCATCTACATGAGGAAAGTATCGCACATCTTAAATCTCTTGTTATATTTTATTCAGAGGGTCTATTAAGGTGTTGAAGTTGCCCCATTAAGGCATTAAGGTGACAGCAGTTGCCATCAGGGACGAGCTCCTTTCCACAAACTCCCTCTTATCCCCTGTCCCGCTCGTTGCCAGGACCCCCACGGGGAGCTGCAGGGCCAGAATGTGCTGATCGTGCGCTATTCAGTGGAGCTAACAGCTGCTCGCTTTGGCATCAGCGTGGAGAAGGCCAACGAGCTCCTGGCCTCGGCCAGGACCCAAATGGCAAAAGTGAGGGAGAGCCGGCCACGCCCACATCTGGACACCAAGATGTTGGCCTCCTGGAGTGGTAAGGTCTACAATCTAGATAACCTCACATCAAGTTTACAACACAAGACCACGGGGCCCTGTGCACCGACACGCAGACTTTGTAGATGTTCAGCTTATTTTAGTTGCTGTATTTTGTCTCTTTGCAGTTGTTACGCCCCTCTTTGTTTTGTGTCTCTTTGCAGTGGTTGTTTTCTTTTTGTGTTTCTTTGTAGTTGCATGACTATTTTTGGTAATTGTGTCTTTGCAGCTGTGTTGTATCTCTGTGTGGTTGGTTTGAACATAGTAGACTTTTGAGTCACTTTGTAATTGTTTTATGACGTTTCTAGTCTTTCTGTGTCTCTTTGTGACACTTTTCATGGTCGTTGTGAGTCTGTTTGTAGTCTCTGTAGTCATTTTAAGAGTTGTGGTCGTTTTGGGTCTCATTCTAATCAGTAGGTGTACTTGTCTCTTTGAGTGACATATTTTATGGGAAGGCTAGCGAGGGCCCTGACCCTGAGGGCCCTGACCCTGAGGGCCCTGTGCCCGGTAGCCTTGTTCAGGGATCCCTCCATGCTCCAACAACAGGACGATTATGATAACTTCAGGTTTTACTTTATTGGCCAGCACAGTTTACTGTTTGCAGGCCGTCTGGCTACTTAGCCACGGGGATATATGCTGCACGTGCTAATCAGGGCACGACAGTAATCATCAAAAGTGGTTGCTGTTGGTTTCCCCTGTAGGTGATCAAATTGACGCCGTTGTGATTTTTTTTTTAATACTTTGCTTATGCAAAATAATTACATACAGAGGCAATTATCTCTCAAAATATAAACAGCAAAAGACGGACATGAAGAATTTACATTTGACACGATTACAGTAGGTCAGCCTCAATGTAATGCAATGCAATCAATAGACCAACTGAAGGGCCTCCCTTAACTGGGCCTGTGCATGGCCTGTAATCTATTCAGCAGGATGAATAACCTGCAACCTAATCAGGTGTGTGGTTTTTCAACGAGGTCGGAGCTGTTTTTTGTTTCCGATTGCGCCTCTCGTACTTTGATGTTTTATACCAAGGTGAGGTTAGCTGTATGAATACAGTGCAGTTTTAGACACTTCATATTGGGCTTCATTTGGAAGCACCGGAGGTTGCCTCTTGTTCCCGTTGTAATCCATCATGCTCCAGCGCCTTTAAAAAACATTTATTTTAGATGTGTCTCTGTGCTCAGGGCTGTTAGACCCAGTCCACTGCTTCATGGGTAGTGGTCCACATGGGCAGTACCGCACTATTGTCCAGCACACACACACACACACACACACACACACACACACTCAGGGCTGCCGTCTCAAGACGGAGTGTGTTAGTGAGATAATGAGGCTCTGCGATCTCTGAGAACTTTCCAATTAGACGCGAGGCTCTCCTTCTCCTCTCTGATGAAGAAACCTCCATTAATCACCTGTCCTCTGCTGCAACACTGAAGACCAGGCTGTGCACTCACCAGACTTTGATTCAGCTACATGAAAGAGGAGTGCAGGGAAAGAGTGAGGACATGGATATGGAGAGGGAACGAGAGGGAGAACAGGGAAACTTCAAAGAGGGGTAGAAATAACTAAGCTGGGACTGTGGCCACATACTTGTACCTGACAGGGGACGCAATGTTTTAAGTGGAATAAAAGTTATTTTTATAACTAATCATTCCACCACCACCATCATTATTACCATCACCATCTTCCTCTTCCTCCCCAGGTCTCATGCTGTCGGCCTACGCCGGTGTCGGGGCCGTGCTGGGGGACGAGGCCTTGCTGGAGAGGGCGGTGCAGGCAGGCCACTTCCTGAAGGAGCACCTCTGGGATGCTGAACGGCAGACCATCCTCAGGTCCTGTTACCGTGGAGACGAGATGGAGGTGCAACAGATGTAAGAGAATCATCATATGCAAGATCTCATAATCATAATCATTTAATTATTAAATTTTATGACTGCAGTGTGCTAGCGCTGAATAGCTTGCACCACCTGTGGCATTGTGTCGTGTGATTAAAACCTGCATGTTTCAGAGGGGCCTTTTATTGAGCACCAGCCTGAGGCACATCTGTGTTATAATCATGTGGTACGGGCTGGATTAGGGATTACTTTGCCAAACTTTACACATTTGTAACCAAAATGTGAGAGAAATGAGTCTTTTGTGTGCATAGAAAAAACTGATCTTGTGATCCTGAAAAATGTGAGCAAAAACAAAAGTGTTGCATCGACATTTCTGTTCCATGCAGTTCAGTTGCAAACCCCTGAAGGCCGTTTAAATCCTGCACGCCGACCATCACATGTACTCTGTGCTTTATTTACGTTGTTTCGGTCCTCCGATGAGGACGGGATTTACCTTCTTCAGGTAAATACACATGAACCCAGCCGGATGAACGCGTGAGGACAGAACCGACGAGATGTTTTGCTGTCATGAGACGTTCTGCAGTGCAAAAACATTTTCATAAGTGTAACAACTCGGCTCAAACCACTCGGCCCCTTGTCTCTTCTCCTCGACGCCTGGATGCCGGGATGACTAACTGTTTATGTGCAGACCGGAAACGAGGCTATTAGTTGAAATCTGTTATGGCAGGAAATCAGAGCACATGTTCACATGCACCGCAGTAACCTGGTTACTGTGAAACTCATCCGATTTCCCCTCTAGCCTCTATCACACTGCATTTGAAACAAGATTGGCCTCATTTAAATGGATTACAGATGCCTGTTGCCTCGGCACATGAACGCACAGCGGCACTGTTGATTGCACGCCACCCCTTCAGGTGCCCTCCTTCTGTTGGCCAGCCCCGTGTCCCAGTTACTGTCAATGAGTGAGGGTGAAATGCCGCCGCATCAGCAGAAAACAAATTAATACATAAAAAGTGCCGGGAGACCCGCAACGCGCAGCGTGATGGAAAGCATACCGTTTTAAACGCATGCACCATGAACGGCTACACTCATCTTCAGCACCGTGGCCCGATTTCCGCGGCTCTCGTCCCATTTGTAATTGTCTGGTTCAGGAGGGTGTCTGCGTCCAGAATGCTTACCGAGGCAGGTTTTAGTCTGGTGAACCGCTCCATCACGGCGTGGACTACATGTTCCTTTGAGGAATGCTAAGGCGTTGAGGAGAGCTGGGTTAAGGGGCCGTGGAGGTGCGGCTCTTCCCTGGGACTGGACGACTGGGGGTCTTCAGGGACCAGAGGGAGGCCCGGACAGCGGCGAGGGCCCAGTGGGGTGCTGGGATGTCCACTCCTTTGCTTGACTTGTCCTGCATTGGTGATTCCCAGGGATTTCTAGGCAATGAGTTCTTGTTTAGTTGAGTGTCTGCAGGTTGTATACTTTTGGGTTTTGTCCAGCCAACGGCGGCCAGCTGTAGAAACTCATATTTCTATTGAACACATCGGTTTCAAAACCCGACATTCTGTGAATGCAGCCACAAGCGCATGCCGCTGCATCAACATGGAATCAGAGGGACAACACCAACTGGACGGCGCCGGCGTCCAGCTGGATTGGCCGGGCGGCGAAAACAAACGCGTTACGCAATATGTTGCCATGGTAACATAATGTATGCAGCTTTCTTTCAACGGCCTGTTGCAAACTTCAACTGCTTTCTTCGTTGTGGGGAAGCTATGCAACATCCAGGGGTCAACTCTGTTGTGGAGACAAAAATGAAAAATACTTTCACTCTATTGCCGTTGCCGGGTATTCTCAGCCCGCTGCCTCTGACAGCTCTCGTCAAATATCGTGACATCCGGTTCGCCGTCGACCGCCATCTTGATTCCATGTGATGCAGCTTTGGTGAGTCGGTGTTCCAACTCCAGCACATCAAACTGGGTGATTTCCATTTTGACCCGAAACCTCATGTACTGGATTCTAAATTTGATTGGAAGTCAGTTTGAAAAAAAAAAAAAGACATCCAAGTTGGGTTAATTTGGTCTGGAGCAAGGGGAACAATTCATTCACTCTGACTGAAGAGGAGTCATCATGCTGACGGGCTGTGAGCATCATCAGGCAAAAGGCTCCCAGACGACTGGACAGAATTTATATATACTGAGAATATCGAGCAGTTTTATTGAGCTATTAATCAGGTGGTCTTGAGACATGATGATCGGCGTGTGCGAGAGGAAGTCCAGCGGTCTCCACGTTGCCACAGGAAAACCAACACCGGATACGTTTCCTGATTAATGAGTCAAACCCGGGAACGTCTCTGTCTCTCCGTTTAATCTTTTTCCCCTTGTTGCTCATTCTCCATAAAGATGATGTAAGTTCATATGTAGTAATGGCCGGTGTTATCGCTCATCGCTCTGTAGCACGAGCGAGCCCATTAAATCATTCTCTAATGTAAAGGTCACCGCTGCCGCACAGCTGATAGGAGTCGTGTTTGGGCGACCCACATCAGCCGATAGGCTCCTCCCCTTCGAAGCGGAGTAGCTGGCGTACGACAGATTCATTACGGATTATTATTAAGAAACTGTCTCCAGACGATGCAGGAGACTGACCAGGCGCTTTATCTGCGCTCATGACTCGTAACACGCACCTGACGGAGTGAAGGAGTGTTTCTGAGCGAGCGAGGCCCTCCTGTGTCTCAGGTGTGTCCTCCCTGTGGCTTCATGTTGCAGGGAGAAGGGGAGTCATGGGGGGGGGAGTGGTTAGCTGGAGGAGGCGGGGCAAAACTTTTCTTTTTTTATATACGAGAAGAAGTACCAATGAATATTACTTCGGACCTAAATATAGGTTCTTATTCATTTTTTTATTTTTGTTATTAAAGTTCTAACAGTCAACATTGTACTCATCAATTGGTTGCTGAGATCTGCTTAAATTAAATTAATTAATAAAATTAAAGTCAAGAATACACGGATCTTCACTGTGGCGATGCTGTTCTTTTGTAATATCAGCAATTGCTTTGGTGAGTACAATTCTAATATAGTTATTAAATAAATTATACAAAAATAAACAAGTTATGACCGACCACAATACCTTTCTTTTTATTAGGCAGCACATTTAGAGCATATACATCCCGGTAGCTCCCATGAGTTTCACTACTTTTTTTTCTACAGGAATAAAGATCGAACAAATTATGTCATATGACGTATGAATGGGGATCGGATTAATTTGTGGGGAACTGATTCTTGAGACGATCCCACGGCCCAAACGCCACCGAGTGGAGAAGGGAGGAGAGCAGGAGGAGAGCAGGAGTAAAGCAGGAGGAGAGCAGGAGGAGAAGCAGGAGTAGAGCAGGAGTAGAGCAGGAGTAGAGCAGGAGGAGAAGCAGGAGGAGAGCAGGAGGAGAAGCAGGAGAAGCAGCAGGAGAAGCAGCAGGAGAAGCAGGAGGAGAGCAGGAGGAGGAGCAGCAGGAGAAGCAGGAGGAGGAGCAGGAGAAGCAGCAGGAGGAGAGCAGGAGGAGGAGCAGCAGGAGAAGCAGCAGGAGGAGGAGCAGGAGAAGCAGCAGGAGAAGCAGCAGGAGAAGCAGGAGGAGAGCAGGAGGAGGAGCAGCAGGAGAAGCAGGAGGAGGAGCAGGAGAAGCAGCAGGAGAAGCAGGAGGAGGAGCAGGAGAAGCAGCAGGAGGAGCAGGAGAAGCAGCAGGAGAAGCAGGAGGAGAGCAGCAGGAGAAGCAGCAGGAGAAGCAGCAGGAGAAGCAGGAGAAGCAGGAGGAGGAGCAGGAGAAGCAGCAGGAGAAGCAGCAGGAGAAGCAGCAGGAGAAGCAGCAGGAGAAGCAGCAGGAGAGCAGGAGGAGAAGCAGCAGGAGAGCAGGAGGAGGAGCAGCAGGAGAAGCAGGAGGAGCAGGAGGAGGAGCAGCAGGAGAAGCAGGAGGAGAGCAGGAGGAGAAGCAGCAGGAGAGCAGGAGGAGAAGCAGCAGGAGAAGCAGGAGGAGCAGGAGGAGGAGCAGCAGGAGAAGCAGGAGGAGAGCAGGAGGAGAAGCAGGAGTAGAGCAGCAGGAGAAGCAGCAGGAGAAGCAGCAGGAGAAGCAGGAGAAGCAGCAGGAGAAGCAGGAGGAGAGCAGGAGGAGGAGCAGCAGGAGAAGCAGGAGGAGAGCAGGACTCCGGTGGGACTGGGTTGACATCACGACGCTCGGTGCTGGAACAGTCAAAGTTGATGGAAAGTGTTTTTCCCTGATGCTGAATCTTTAATGTTAAGATGTCGGCCATGCCGCCCAGGGAATTGTTTTGTTGCTGCTGTTTGCATTCCTCGTGATGCAGATACAAATAAATTAATAAAAAGCCTCTGCTGTGTTTGTTTTGCCATCTTAGCACTGTGCCTGGATCCCCGGACCTTTTCGTCTACAGCCAGCATATGTTTGAGCAAACTGTCTCAAAGACTACGGGATGATTTCATTGTCCCACAAACCTTTTGGTGGTCCTCTAGTCCGGTTCGGGACTGCATCGCTGACGGATGATCCCAGTGAAAAAGCATCAACCAGTGTCATTACTTTTTATAAATACATTTTTTCCCCTCGTAAAACACTTCGTGGCCACAAGGGGGCGCAGCGAGCCCAGTACCGACTGGCAAACTAGAACGAGTCAAGAAGAGGCGCCACTCGTAGGACGCGCCTCGTTTACGCTCCGCGGGGATGAATGCCGGGGATGAAATCTAATAGGTTGGTTTGGCAAATGCAGTTCAAATAAAATTCCCAACCTCTGATGAAGAGCTGCTCGCTCTGAGCTTCTCTTGCTGCATCAGTCACCGAGCCATTAGCATGGCTGCAGACAGGTGTTGGTCATGATGTGACTTTCTGTCCAGTGAGAGACGGCCTGCTCTCTGGTTTCAACTTCACGAGTCTGTCTGGCAAAGATATGACCCTTCACCTCCGCTTCATCTCTTCCGAATCCTCTCTGGACCGCCTGACACGGCACTATCCGACATCACGGTCACCTACCATGCCTCCCCCCCCCGTGCACTCACCCAGACGTGGCGCTATTGTGGGAATAGAAGAGGATGGCGTGGGGGCATATGGGAGGCTCCATGGGCCTGTTGCTAGACGGACCGCTAATGGGCAGATTTCTAGGTGAAACTAACGAGGTTTATATTAAAATGTTGTTGCGGGATAAAACAAATGTAAAAGTTACCTGAGAGAGTGTAGAGGGAGATGCAGGTGGGAGGTGGCACACTGGTTCTAGATGGGAGGGTTTACCTGGAACCACGTTTTCCTAATTGCTGTGCCACATCACTTGAAGCGCCAAAGACTTTGTGTGTGTGTGTGTGTGTGTGTGTGTGTGTGTGTGTGTGTGTGTGTGTGTGTGTGTGTGTGTGTGTGTGTGTGTGTGTGTGTGTGTGTGTGTGTGTGTGTGTGTGTGTGTGTGTGTGTGTGTGTGTGTGTGTGTGTGTGTGTGTGTGTGTGTGTGTGTGTGTGTGTGTGTGTGTGTGTGTGTGTGTGTGTGTGTGTAAATGTCTCCTACAGTATGACCGGCAAAGAGAAGGCAGATGAGTTATTCACTGCTAGAGGAATGCTGCAGGAAGAGATTATACTCAGCCCGCTATGCGCATCATAACGTAGCCCCGTACTGTCACAGATGCCTCCTTCAGGCTCTTTATTATCCAAGCCACCTCCTCTGGGTTGTCTTTACTGTTTGATTGAAACTAGCTTGATCGTCTCCGGGCGTGGTAAACACAGCATTTGGTACATAAAAGATAAAAAGGGGCAAAATAACAAGAAGCTGTAACCCATCTCTCCATCGATGCATTTTTAATGAAAACTGTCCTCATTCCTCGCTCTGCTTCCCGCTGACTTCCTCGCTCCTCTTCCAGATCCCCGCCCATCTCTGGCTTCCTGGACGACTACGCCTTCGTCATCTGCGGCTTGCTGGACCTGTACGAGGCCACGCTGCAGACGCAGTGGCTGCAGTGGGCCGAGGAGCTGCAGCTGCGGCAGGACGCGCTGTTCTGGGACGCCCAGGACGGGGGCTACTTCTGCAGCGACCCCGGGGACAGGGCGGTGCTGCTGCGCCTCAAAGAGGGTGAGGGCCACACACCTACGCCCACTACGCCTCAAAGAGGGTGAGGGCCACACACCCACGCCCACTACGCCTCAAAGAGGGTGAGGGCCACACACCCACGCCCACTACGCCTCAAAGAGGGTGAGGGCCACACACCTACGCCCACTACGCCTCAAAGAGGGTGAGGGCCACACACCCACGCCCACTACGCCTCAAAGAGGGTGAGGGCCACACACCCACGCCCACTACGCCTCAAAGAGGGTGAGGGCCACACACCTACGCCCACTACGCCTCAAAGAGGGTGAGGGCCACACACCTACGCCCACTACGCCTCAAAGAGGGTGAGGGCCACACACCCACGCCCACTACGCCTCAAAGAGGGTGAGGGCCACACACCTACGCCCACTACGCCTCAAAGAGGGTGAGGGCCACACACCCACGGTGTCTACACCTCAAAGAGGGTAAGGGCCACACACCCACGCCCACTACGCCTCAAAGAGGGTGAGGGCCACACACCCACGGTGTCTACACCTCAAAGAGGGTGAGGGCCACACACCCACGGTGTCTACGCCTCAAAGAGGGTGAGGGCCACACACCCACGCCCACTACGCCTCAAAGAGGGTGAGGGCCACACACCCACGCCCACTACGCCTCAAAGAGGGTGAGGGCCACACACCCACGCCCACTACGCCTCAAAGAGGGTGAGGGCCACACACCCACGCCCACTACGCCTCAAAGAGGGTGAGGGCCACACACCCACGGTGTCTACACCTCAAAGAGGGTGAGGGCCACACACCCACGCCCACTACGCCTCAAAGAGGGTGAGGGCCACACACCCACGGTGTCTACACCTCAAAGAGGGTGAGGGCCACACACCTACGCCCACTACGCCTCAAAGAGGGTGAGGGCCACACACCCACGCCCACTACGCCTCAAAGAGGGTGAGGGCCACACACCTACGCCCACTACGCCTCAAAGAGGGTGAGGGCCACACACCCACGGTGTCTACACCTCAAAGAGGGTAAGGGCCACACACCCACGCCCACTACGCCTCAAAGAGGGTGAGGGCCACACACCCACGGTGTCTACACCTCAAAGAGGGTGAGGGCCACACACCCACGGTGTCTACGCCTCAAAGAGGGTGAGGGCCACACACCCACGCCCACTACACCTCAAAGAGGGTGAGGGCCACACACCCACGCCCACTACGCCTCAAAGAGGGTGAGGGCCACACACCCACGCCCACTACGCCTCAAAGAGGGTGAGGGCCACACACCCACGCCCACTACGCCTCAAAGAGGGTGAGGGCCACACACCCACGGTGTCTACACCTCAAAGAGGGTGAGGGCCACACACCCACGGTGTCTACACCTCAAAGAGGGTGAGGGCCACACACCCACGGTGTCTACACCTCAAAGAGGGTGAGGGCCACACACCCACGGTGTCTACAGGCCATTACATGTCACTGCTAGCCCCCTTTTGTCTCCCTTCACTTTACGCAGTCAACAGATCTCTGTCGGGTATACAGTGGAGAGAAACGGTTTCTGGTCTATTGAAAGATGAGCATAAAAATAAAGAACCCTTTTGGCTACAAAATCAGCAAATGAATCGAATCTAAGTTTGCTTTTATGTAGGGCTATAAACAAATGAATACAAATGAACAAATGGGGCGACTGTGGCTCAGTGGTTAGCAAGTCAGTCTTTCAATCAGAGGGTCGGTGGTTCAAACCCCGGCTCCGCTAGTCCATGTCGTTGTGTCCTTGAGCAAGACACTTAACCCTCATTGCTCACCGTTGCTGTGTCTACTGTATATCATGTAAGTCGCTTTGGGTAAAAGCGTCAGCTAAATGAAATGTAATGTAATGAATAAATAACCATCATGAGAAAGACGTGGCTTTGTTGAGGCGGTCTAATGATCTCAAACACACCCTCATCCATCGGAGAATAGCTAATATTGATGCAAAATTAATAATCTGAGATTCTGAGAATAATCATGTGCTATTTGGTATTTCTGGGATAATACGTAGCCTATATTTTATAAAATAAACAAAAAAGCCATGCGTTTGAAAACTAATTTTGACGTTTTGGACAGATTCATATTTTGACCTGTTGGAACATCAGGTCCAGTTCATGGTGTGGGGCAGCGGTTCTATAGCTGGGGAGACGTTTAGCCCAACACTACACATGTCCGCCTGGTGGGGGCGCTAAAGAAGTCGAGGGATCAACAAAGTGGATGGGCTCCGCCCTCCATGAAAAGCGGTGGTTGTCATAGAACATAAATAAGGCCTGACGCTACCGCTGCTGGCTGGAGCTCTAATAGGTAGAGAGATTCAGTGAAGGATTGATGGACAGGCGAAGGATCACCAGGAGCATACCTCTACGGCTCGGACAAGGATGGATGGCTCAGACTGCTTCAGGCCTGCAGACGCTGCAGTCCGTTAATATCAACCCGTGGCCACAAGCTGGTTGCATTGATTTGAAGGGAGGGAAAAAAGAAGCATGTCATTTTTTTTAACACTTATCGATTGTTTTGGAGCTTAACAAGAAGCTTCTGCTGTAATATGTCGACCTGTTTACCTCCACCGCTTCACCACAGGAGAGGAGGTGAGCAAGGATAGACGGATGAAAGATAGATCAGGAAGAGGATAAGACGACCCCCATCTACCTCCAGCAAAGTGCAACTGTCTCTCACTCAAGTTGAACTGCTCTGCCATGGAGGCACTCGAGGCCCGATGCTCTGCTTCTTCAGCTGCTTTGATCCTGCAGACCTGTCTTATCTGTCCAATCTGTCTCCATTGTGACTCTAGAGCATCTGCCTTTTGACGGATTGAAACAGCATGCACAGGGTCAGTGGGAAATCCACTTCCTGCCTTATCTCCATTACAGCTTAACTTCATCCTTTTTTTTTTTATTCCTTTTTTTATTCCTTTGGTGCCCTTTAGGGCTGTCAAAATTGCTCAAAAATGACGTTTGAATATTCCCTTTAAAAGAACACATATATTCGAACATATTCGAATATTTGAAGTTGTGCATTAGGCACGTCAATAACAGGACAAATTAATACAGTCAGTACAGTAGTGACTAGCCCACGCTAGTAATGCAGGCGCGCACACCCGCAAAGTAGACAGTCGCGTGGCTGCCGCCGCTGCTGTTGTTTTTTTTTTTTTTTTTTACATTCGAATATTAATTTTCACATTCAAAATTCTGTTTTTAACAACTATTCGCATATATATTTGAATTTAAAATATTCGTTGACAGCCCTAGTGCCCTTAAACCGAAAGTTACGAAGGTAACTACGGTTCTATGAATCCTGGATGACCGTCAGAGGCAGTGTTTCACACTGGATATCTTCCGTCTCGCGCATGCGCAGTTCGAGTACTTATAACAACAAAGTCACCTGTGACCTCGGATGACCCCCGGCTGGGTATAACTTCCGGCGTCATCCTGAGATCAGTCCTGCGGAATCTTCTCGCGAGCTCACGAGATTCCAAGTGACCAAGAACTCTGGCAGTCATCCAGGATTCACTATCCAGTGGGACAGGCGCTGTTTCGGAGGGGCACGTCCCTTATTAGAGAGGACTTCTTAGGTCCATCATAGCAGACAAACTGCTCTGAGCGCTGCATACATGCAGTGGCTTCAACATAGGTTCTGAGGGCCCTCATCGGGCACCACCGCTCTGACCGGCTGGATAGGCTGGTTGAGATACGAGCGTGCCAGTACCCCTGGGGAAAAACGCTGCATTAGACTGCAGTGTGAGTTCCACCTCAGACAGGATTCGCTCATCAACAGGGCTTGTAGCTCGCCTACTCGCCTGGCAAGGAGAAAAACAGACTTTGTCGACAGCCCTCCCAGCTCTGCCACTGAGAAGGTTTCAGAGGGAGGCGAACGTAGGGTGTCCCAGTACCACGGACAAGTCCGACTAAGGAGCCTTTGGGGTGCTCGGAGGGCGCAGTCGCTGAGCCCCCTATTATGAGGAGAGACACCAGCCTGTGGCTGCACAGGGGAGACCAAGTCCTGGCGGGACATAAGGGGGCCACCGATACCGGCATGTGGCCCTGCTGAAGAACCCTGAGTAGTGTTGGCAAGCTCAGGGGAAATGGGGGGAAAGCATAAAGAAGGCCCTCTGGCCAGGTGTGAGCCAGGGCCTCTCGACCCAGAGGACTGGTCCTTCCCCTCGAGGAGAACCAGTGGGGGCAGTGGGTCGACCTCTCTGAGGCAGAGAGATGCACTTCTGCTCTGCTGAAGAGACCCCAGATACTGTGCACGACCTCTGAATGAAGCCGCCACTACCCCGGTGGGCTTGTGAAGGGAATCTGCGACCTGATTCTGTTCTCCTGATAAATACATCGCCCGAAGGTTGGTCTGACGAGGGGCTGCCCAAGTCAGCAGGGCACGGGACACCCGTAGCAGTCTTGTAGACCTGGTGCCTCTATGATGGTCTATATAGAACACAGTCGAGGTGTTGTCTGACCACGTACCTGTTTTCCTCTCAAGTGTGGCAGGAAATGTTTGAGCGCTAGGTGCACAGCCTGCAGCTCCAGACATTGCTGCATCCAGAGCTACACCGATAAAGGTTATGCTCTGAGAAGGGCTCAGAGAGCTACATGTGTTCACCCTGAGACCCCATAGGGCCACCTAAGAGAGAAGGCAAGCAGTGTCCTGTGCTGCCTGAAACCGGTATTGCACGGATTAGCCAATCGCCCAGGTTTGGTTAGTAACTTTGCACCCTGTGATTACAGGCGGGTGGGGAACAGCAGCAGCGACGCAGCCTGTAACTACCCGTGGGTAGAGGGAGATTCTGAATGGAAGCACCCTGAACCACAGACAACGGCCTTTGAAGGCCAAATGAAGGAACCGTCTGTGGTGAGGCACAATCGAAACCTGAACATAGGCATCCTTCAGGTTGATAGGCATGAACCAGTCTCCTCTGGAGACGGCACAAAGGGTGTCTGCTGTGCTCGACATGTGAAATGATAAGACCCTCAGGAATTGTTGGGTCGCCTCAGATCTAGGACTGGGCCCAGTCCACTGTATTGCCTCCTTACAAGGAAGTAAGTTGAGTAGAGTTCCATGGAGCTTCAACTGGAGACTGAGGTGGCTTCAGGGGGCCGACATGGTGCCCCTATAGTCTGGGGGGCGCGGGCATGTCTCCGCGAAGGCCAGAGAACTGCTGCCTGATCTGACTAGCTCGTACAGTCCGCTTAAGCGCCTGTAGAGCAGCCGAGCCGAAACGACTCCTCCAGTTCAACTGGGACAGTACGGAGGTTCTCCTAGATGTCTCAGACAAGGGTAACTGCGCCAGCCACATCTGGCGGTGGGTCCGAACTAGGGTGGACGTTAGGCACCCAAGTTCCCCTGACATAAGTGCAAACGCCTTCAGTGAAGCACCACTGAGGCTGATGGCAGAAGCGTCAAACGTAGCCTGCTGCAGAGAAGCTTGAGGGCAAGCATGAGTCCAGTCCTGTGGTAACAGGTCAGGCACAGTCTGCCTAGTGAGAGGGGTGCTCTTCAAGGACCCTCTCTTCCTTATGCATAACATTACATTTCATTTAGCTGACGTCTTTATCCAAAGCGACTTACATGCTATACAGTAAACCGTAGACCCAGCAACTGTGAGCAATTAGGGTTAAGTGTCTTGCTCAACGACCTGGACTACCGGAACCTGGGATCGAACCACCGATCCTCTGATTGAAAGTCGGACTTGCTAACCACTGAGCAACAGTTGCATAACATTTCACCTTCAACAATAAACATTTAACAATAAACAGAGAGCAATAAATGTGAATGGCTATTTCCACTGGTACGCAGTGATGCTCTACTGTGGAAGCCGGTCCTGTGGATACAGGTCTGACACAGTCTGCCTAGTGAGAGGGGAGCTCTTCGAGGACCCTCTCTTCACTTAGTACACTAGCTGTGAGTATTGGTGTCTGTGAAGGACCAGGGTTTAGCAAAAACTGCGAAGGCAGGGAAATGTGGAAAAAATAAGGATTTTTATTTTGCCCCAATAATAGTCACCGTTCTCAGATGGGGAACAAGGTCTTAAAAGTAACAAAATAAGAACAAACATCAACATAAGTTAGTTAGCTTCATTAACTAGCCTTTACTACTAACATAATGAGGGCTCCCGTGGAACAGGAACCCCCCTTAGCCACCGCCAACTGCAGGCTATATAGCAGCCGGTGCATCCATTCTTAAGTGGAAGGGAAGAGCAGACCTCTCCCCTAGTGGAGCCGGGAACACCGCTGCCGGGAACACCCCTCTGACCCGAGATACCCTGGTATGGTCCAATTACCCAGGCCAGTCTATTTAGTCAGGTGCGCTGCAGCGGCGCAAGCCTCTTGATGGCTCATCTGCTGATGCTATGATGCGATGATGCTTCACGGTGTGAAGGTAGCCAACCTGGTGATGACCGGAGATAGGTACGCAGTCCGGCTCGATGGTCCGAACGTAGAAAACGCACCGTTTCCTCCTCAAGGTGCGTTCACATCGAACGCGACGCGAATATTAGCGCCGCGCTCGGTGTGAACGCACCGCAAGAGGGTACAGCTTGTCGCAGCTTTTGGAGGGCGAGAGACCCGCAACTCCGGCCAGTGGCCACAAGGCTACAAGCGACGAGCTTCTTTTACACAAGTTCAGCATTAGCTGATGCTAACAGAATAGTTAGCCTGCGCAGCGAGAAGATGAAAAAGGACTGATCTCAGGATGACGCCGGAAGTTATACCCGGCCGGGGGTCATCCGAGGTCACAGGTGACTTTGTTGTTATAAGTACTCAAACTGCGCTTGCGCGAGACGGAAGATATCCAGTGTGAAACACTGCCTCTGGCGGTCAGGAAGGATGAAATAGAACTTGACTTTGAGCTCTTGGGTACACTACTGGCATACCACTTAAAGTAATTAAGACAGCGTGCCATTACAATTCTAAATGATCCTACTTTTTTATTATCATAAGTGGACAGGTTTATGTAGAATTGTATTACACAGTGCAAAGGGTGTGGCATTATATTCATGTATTATGGTTGTAAATATTTTTTTTTTCCTGGGAGCTATGTTGTCCGGGGCATCTGCCCCTGGTAGGGTCTCCCAAGGCAAACAGGTCTCGGGGGAGAGCCCAGACTAAGAGCGGTTCAAAAAACCTCAATGATAAGCAGCCCAAAGACTGTAGCTACCTCGCCCGGACCAGGGAAACCGGGGCACCCTCCCGGAGCCAGACCCGGGAGGCGAGCTCGTCGGCGAGTGTCTGGTGGCCGGGCTTTCGCCCATGGGGCCCGGTCGGGCTCAGCCCGAAGAAACACCATGGTGCAGCCACCCTGTGGACCCACCACCCGCAGGGACAGACATCGGGGTCGGGTGCTATGTAGACCGGGCGGCGGGCCGGGCAGGGGGCCTGGGCGAGCCGATCGCCGGCGACATAGACTAGCTCTAGGGACGTGGAACGTCACCTCGCTAGCGGGGAAGGAGCCGGAGCTGGTGGGGGAGGTGGAGCGATACCAGCTAGATATAGTTGGGCTCACCTCTACGCACAGCGCTGGCTCTGGAACCAAACTCCTGGAGAAGGGTTGGACTTTGTTCTTTTCTGGAGTCGCCCAGGGTGAGAGGCGCCGGGCGGGAGTGGGGATACTCACGAGTCCCCGGCTGAGCGCCGCCGTGTTGGAGTTTTCCCCGGAGAACGAGAGGGTCGCCTCCCTGCGCCTACAAGTTGCGGGGAGTAAGGCTCTGACTGTTGTTTGTGCTTATGCACCAAACAGCATTTCGGAGTATCCGGCCTTCTTGGAGTTGGTGGGAGGGGTCCTGGAAAGGGCGCCGCCTGCCGACTCCATAGTTCTCCTGGGAGACTTCAACGCTCACGTGGGCGACGACAGAGAAACCTGGCGGGGAGTGATTGGGAGGAACGGCTTGCCTGATTTGAACCCGAGCGGTGTTTCGTTGTTGGACTTCTGTGCTAGCCACAGTTTGTCCATAACAAACACCATGTTTGAACATAAGGTGGCTCATAAGTGTACCTGGTACCAGAACACCTTAGGCCGGAGATCAATGATCGACTTCGTAATCGTATCATCTGATCTGCGGCCGTATGTTTTGGACACTCGGGTGAAGAGAGGAGCAGAGCTGTCAACTGATCACCACCTGGTGGTGAGTTGGATCAGATGGCGGGGGAGTCGGCCAGAAAGACCTGGCAAGCCCAAACGTGTAGTGAGGGTGAACTGGGAACGTCTGGCGGAGGATCCTGTCCGGGAGGTCTTCAACTCCCACCTCCGGAAGGACTTCTCACACATCCCGAGGGAGGTTGGGGACATGGAATCCGAGTGGATCATGTTCAAAGCCTCTATTGTGGACGCGGCCGCTAGGAGCTGTGGTCGGAAGGTCATCGGTGCCTGTCGTGGCGGCAACCCGAGAACCCGGTGGTGGACACCGGGGGTGAGGGAAGCCGTCAAGCTGAAGAAGGAGGCCTTTCGGGCTTGGTTGGCCCAGGGGTCTCCTGAAGCAGCTGACAGGTACAGGCAGGCCAGAAGGACTGCAGCTGCGGTGGTCACGGATGCTAAAACTCGGGCATGGGAGGAGTTCGGGGAAGCAGGGCCTTCCCCAGGCTGTTATCAGCGGGGGAGGGGGGCTGCTGACCCAGACAGAGGATATCGTCGGGTGGTGGAAGGAGCACTTTGAGGAACTCCTAAACCCGGTCAACATGTCCCCTGAACAGGGGGCAGCGCCTGAAGACTTGGGGTTGGATGAACCCATATCCCTGGCAGAGGCCACTAAGGTAGTCAAAAAGCTCCTTGGTGGCAAGGCGCCGGAGGTGGATGAAATCCGCCCTGAGATGCTGAAGGCGCTGGACTTTGTTGGGCTGTCTTGGCTGACACGCCTCTTCAATGTCGCATGGGGGTCGGGCACAGTGCCCATGGACTGGCAGACCGGGGTGGTGGTTCCCATCTTCAAGAAGGGGGACCGGAGAGTGTGCTCGAATTATCGGGGTATCACACTACTCAGCCTCCCGGGAAAAGCTTATGCCAGGGTGCTGGAACGGAGGCTCCGACCGTTTGTCGAACCTCGGATTCAAGAAGAACAGTGCGGGTTTCGTCCTGGTCGTGGAACAGTGGACCAGCTCTTTACCCTTGCAAGGATACTGGAGGGGTCCTGGGAGTTTGCCCAACCAGTCTACATGTGCTTTGTGGACTTGGAGAAGGCTTTCGACCGGGTCCCTCGGGGCTTTTTGTGGGGGGTGCTGCGGGAGTATGGTGTGCCGGACCCGTTGCAACGGGCCATCCGGTCTCTGTACGCCTGCAGTAGGAGCTGTGTTCGTATCCTCGGCAGTAAGTCAGATATGTTCCCGGTGGGTGTTGGCCTCCGCCAGGGCTGCCCTTTATCACCGGTCCTGTTCGTGACTTTCATGGACAGGATATCTAGGCGCAGCCGTGGGGCGGAGAATGTCAGGTTCGGGGATCTCAGGATAGCCTCTCTGCTGTTTGCAGATGATGTGGTCCTGTTTGCCTCCTCGGACCATGACCTCCAGCATTCACTGGGGCGTTTTGCAGCCGAGTGTGAAGCGGGGGGGATGAGAGTCAGCACCACGAAATCTGAGGCCATGGTGCTCTGCCGGAAACCGGTGGATTGCTCCCTCCGGGCGGGGACAGAGTGCCTACCACAAGCGAAGGAGTTCAAGTATCTCGGGGTCTTGTTCACAAGTGAGGGTAAAATGGAGCGGGAGATCGACAGGCGTATCGGTGCGGCTGCAGCAGTAAAACAGGCGTTGCACCGGGCCGTCTTGGTGAAGAAGGAGCTGAGCCGAAAGGCAAAGCTCTCAATTTACTGGTCGGTCAACGTCCCAACCCTCACCTATGGTCACGAGCTTTGGATCGTGTCCGAAAGAACGAGGTCGCGGATACAAGCGGCCGAAATGAGTTTCCTCCGTAGAGTGGCCGGGCTCAGCCTTAGAGATAGGGTAAGGAGCTCGGACATCAGGAGGAGGCTTGAAGTCAAGCCGCTACTCCTTCGTGTCGAAAGGAGTCAGCTGAGGTGGTTCGGGCATCTAATTAGGATGCCTCCAGGACGCCTCCCTTTAGAGGTTTTCCAGGCACGTCCATCTGGTAGGAGGCCCCGAGGAAGACCCAGGACACGCTGGAGGGATTATATCTCCCAGCTGGCCTGGGAACGCCTCGGGATCCCCCAGAATGAGCTGGTAGATGTTGCGGGTGAGAGAGAAGTCTGGGTCAGCCTGCTTGACCTGCTGCCTCCGCGACCCGACCCCGGATAAGCGGTGGAAAATGGATGGATGGATGTATTACACACATTTTCCATGACTCCGGGAAAACGGCGCGTTCCGAGCGAGGGGCGCTGGAACGCTTCACCCGGACCGTTCTCAGCAGTCCAGAGCCTAGACAGCCGTCCCCTGACCCGCCAAGTTGAAGAAGTATATAAATATCATAGGTTAATTCTAACACTGCAGTATATGCTATATGGGCTGGTCTTGTTCCCGTCCTGATGAATCTCATACTGTCTTTTTTTCTTTTATTGCCATAACAGGATTGAAAAAAAATGATTTCGTAACAACTCTGGTTCTGAAAAGTCTTTTCGGAAGTTTCCTCAAACTTGCGTTATCGCCACTGACCAGCAGGGGGCGACTCCTACAGTTGCAAAAAGAAGTCTGGTTGTATAGAAGTCTATATAAATGACTCTACTTCTCTCTTGATGTATTCCCTCAGTAAACATTGTAAACATGAGTTTATGTCTCAATCTCTAGTTTCAAGTCTTCTTCAATACAGCATGATGTTCATTTAGTAAATGATGCTCATTTAGAGTCAAACAGATTGACAGGACGCTGTCGCTCCCAGAGCCAAATACTGCGTCCAAATACTTTTGTTCACTGGTTGCAAAACAACAAGATGGCGACAGACAAAAATCCAAGATGGAGATGGCTCCTTGAAGCCCTTAAAACCAATGGGTCTTCCACTTCTCACATACTGTCTACGGTCACTCCCACTTGTCCTCTACGGTGCATGAATTCATATAATCGTAGTAATAGTAAATGTGCCTTCATGATTCAACCTAATCTTATAATTCAAATACTGATATTTAACCTCTGAGAAAACCAACAAACTGGAATATTTTCCCGTTTCAATGTTCCAGATGACAGCGCTATATTTCTTCACCTAAAAAGGAGAAGACACACACACTAACTCATGAGCCGATGACGGATGGCCTGTTGCAAATAGTTGAGACAGGATAACGTGCCACAGACGGGCGGGGGAGGGGAGCAGGGGAAAAGCTAATAGTTATTCTTGTTGAGAACTGGTGACAGATCGGAGATGATGGGTGTGTGTGTGTGTGTGTGTGTGTGTGTGTGTGTGTCCCTGTGCGCCGTCACACCTGCGTGTGTTTATCAGATCCGACGTGTGAGAGGTTTCTCCTCTGAGAGGATTGACTGAGCCATTATGGGTTGAAGCCGTTAGTGACGCTGCAGTGTGGACGCCGTCCCAGCAGCGTTGCCTGTCACCGCAAGACGGATTACCCCACCACACTGCTCTTACAGCCCTGTGTGTGTGTGTGTTTTTAGGAGTAAGGTTAAAATGATATACAGTATCTGTTTTGCAGTGTTTTAAGCTTTTATTTGGAAAAAAACTGCTGCGTTTGTTCAAATCTCTCTATTGTCTCTTGTGGCCAAAAATGCACATTCAGATGTATTCCCACTCGACAGAAGTAAAATAAATTGGATACATCAGCTGTCTGTCGGTTCAATCCGAAAGCAGCAGGGAAGTCTATAAGACTGCTGTTAGCAATTTATTCACCTTATCATTTGTTTCAGAGTTCTTTATTCACCCACTTTATAGTGAGCTCTTTGGTGCAGTGTGTGTGTGTGTGTGTGTGTGTGTGTGTGTGTGTGTGTGTGTGTGTGTGTGTGTGTGTGTGTGTGTGTGTGTGTGTGTGTGTGTGTGTGTGTGTGTGTGTGTGTGTGTGTGTGTGTGTGTGTGTGTGTGTGTGTGTGTGTGTGTGTGTGTGTGTGTGTGTGTGTGTGCGTGTGTGCGCGCGCGTGCGTGCGTGCGTGCAGGATCAAATCAAATTATTGCTGCTGTGGGGGGTGTTCACGTGCATCTATATGGAAATATAGATGCATTGTAAATGCATGCTTGTCATAAAATATATTGTATATTCCGTGTACGGTACTGTTATGAGTGCGTGGAGGGTCGTCTTTTGTTCTAAAATTGCAGTTTGAGTTAAAATGCGCCGACCGACTCAAAAGTCACACACACACACACACACACACACACACACACACACATATCAGAGCATTGCTGGGAAGCGGGGGTGCGAGGTCATGGGTTATGAGGAGATCACCTCCGGGCTCTCATTGGACACTGATAAGAGATAAGGGCCGACCACTTAACGAGTCATGAGCTCATCTGTTAGTCCCATCCCATCACACACACATGGAGACACGGCGCCGTTGTTTTCTGTGGGGGAGGTTGACTGAAATGCCATCCTTCCTGTTAGTTTGACAAATTGTCACGGGGAGTCTAATGCTTTGTATCCGATGCTTCACAAGATTTATGTCTCATAAAAGACTACAGTGCAGGCATAATATAATATATGTGCATCCATCCTATTTAACACATCCAGGATCCTTTTGTCTCTGTGGGCCATCACATGATTATTATTGATCATGTGACCACCACCCTGTGTAGTTTTACAGTTCTTTTGATATGCTTTTTTGCCCCATTGTAAAGTAAATATATATTTTTTTATATATTTATATATATATTTTTATCCTGAGTGATATGAAGTGGTTCATGAGTGTGCAGTATGATTTTCTTTGTGTGCGCTCTGCAAAGTTCTCTGAAAAGAACAAAATTAACCTTTTAAAAAAATAAAAAATATTAACAATGAGCCAAGTGACAAACTGGTGAACTAACAGATCCTAAACAAAGAGTGAACATTTAGTAGGTAGCCAGAAATAAAACATAAAAATTAAATGATAATGTTTCATATTAGCCATATATATATATATATATCTCTCTATATATCTAGAGATATTTCTCTCTCTCTCTCTCTCTCTCTATATATATATATATATATATATTTTAAAAAAGAAAGCAAGAAATATTTTATTCAATTTGTTGTCAGTGCAGCTGTCACCATAAAACACAGTGAAGTACATTGTCGGCAAACAGAACTTATGGCTCATGTTTCGTAGTTATTAGCACTCGAGGTGGCGCTGTTCTACACGCTGTCCGATCCAAATGGCCATGACGAACAGCCTCTGTGTGCATGTGTGTGTCTCAGATCAGGACGGAGCTGAGCCCAGCGCTAACTCGGTGTCGGCGTCCAACCTGCTGCGTCTGTCCCACTACTGCGGCAGGCGGGCGTGGCTGCAGAGGTCTCAGCAGCTGCTGGCGGCGTTCTCCGACCGCCTGACCAGGGTGCCCATCGCGCTGCCGGAGATGGTGCAGGCCCTCATGGCCCAGCACTACACGCTCCAACAGGTTGGTCTCCCATCCATTCACGCGGGTCGATGGGGTCTCGGGGCTCAAAGAGTTAAAAATCACCTCACGGTGAAGCACGCAGCAGGCGCCAAGCGAGAGGCCGGTGAACCGATGAGCATCCCCACGTTGGCTCTGCTGACTCAGCTGTGCATCCAGTTAACTGGGCTGTTGCTGCAGGCCCCGTTACAACAGAGTTCAACAGTGAAACCATTAAAGATTGTGATAATCCTGTCTGATTCATTCATATTCATCATTATTGATGAACATGTATAATTCCCTTCATCTACATTGGGTGTGAGAAACGGCAGCCACAGCTTCACCAGAGCCTGAAGTGGTGTCTTCAGATTTATTTTATTATCCCAACAAAGGTGTTCCATTTATTGTACAAATATGACAGATAGCTGATCTGACATATTGTATGTTTGGAAGTTATGTAACTGCTGAGGAGAGAAACCAGCCAGATCAGATGGCAGCGCAACAACGTTCAGCTCCAAAGAAGAAGTCATGTTTTATACGCCCCTCGCTTATGATTTGTCAGAGGTTTTGGTTATTTCATTTCCAAACATTATTACCTCATGCAATCTGTTTAAACCCTAGGCATTATACAATTAAAGAAAGGTCAAGGGGGGTTATTCATGAACAATTCTTATTGAGACCAAGCATCACATAAACCTGAAATATCACAAACTCAGTCACTAAAAATTCCTCCAAGCAAAGATTCATACGTCCTATCAGACCCGATACTAATCTATATTTATGGTACATTTTTTTAAGAAGGATCCTTTTGACCTCCAGCCACTGACTATACACTCGGATGGTGTTGACACGGTGAAGCGTCGTTAAAGGACGTGCTGGTTATCTCAGCCCTCTACAGACATGCACGCTAAATCTTTTCTCTCCCTTATTTAACAGTTATTTAACAGTCGACATGCATTTAATGGATTATTTGAGTGGTTCAGCCTCGGTTACATAATTGGTTTTCAGTTATTAACTCCCTCGGTTAGCCTGAAACCAACACGCGAGCAAAGCACAGCAGAAGTTTCTCTGTCTGAGAAAACTTTTTTGCGGGGAGGCCCCCGCCGCACAAAGGCAACGCAGAGTGAAACGGCAGCGACCAGGAGGACGGCGAGCTTCCTGTCAGTCATGTGTGACCCGCGGAGGACGAGTCTGGGCGACGGGTAACGAGCTGCGGGGGCGAGGCTTCACCGGAGGAAACACCTGCCTCCCCTTGTTACCGCCGCCAGTACAGCGCTGACCTCTATCACCTCCTCCTCTTCCCCCTCTCCTCTGATGCTCCACCTTTCCCTCGTCTTCTTTCACTCTGCTCATACCCTCTCATCTCGTTATCCACCCGTCTGTCTTTCCCCTCCTCTCTCGCGTCCTTTCGCTTTCATTATCTTCTTTTTCTTTTTTTTGTTAGATCGTGATCTGTGGCCAGAGGGATGCCCCGGACACCGCCGGTCTTCTAGCAGCAGTCAACTCCCTTTTTCTACCACATAAGGTGAGTGTGCGTGCGTGAGTGTGTGTGTGTGTGTGAGCGTGTGTGTGCATGCGTGCGTGTGTGTGCGACATCTTGTCAAACAAATCAGACCCCAAAAGCAGCCCTGAAAGAAGACACGCATTCAATTAACTCCAACATCAGTACCTGTTTTTTTTTTTTTTACAGTGGCAGCAGATTCACAGTAACCTTTCTCAACATGCACACGCCAAAAATCCCAGACACAACACAACAACACACACACACACACACAGTGGGGCCGAGCTAGAACAGGGCCCGGGGCGTTGGCCGGTTTAAGTGTGGTTCTGTAAAGGTCGGCCTGAGCTCCTCTCCTCCCTTCAGCGTATTAACTTCCCAACTATCTCCTTCTCAGACATCAGCTGACCTTAAAGCCCTCTCCCAACATCGATGCCTTGTGGTCCCAAATCTTAACTGCGTGACACAGGCTGCTGGTCATGAATTGGACAGCTGTCAGTCTGACTCAGACTGAAGGTCCAGTACAGTTTTCCACGGCTTCCATGTTTCGTGTTTCCCTCGGCCACGTTTCTCAGACGTTTCAGCTTTTAAACTTGGAAAAATAATCCTTTTTGACATTCCGAGGGCGGTTTGCTTTGCGTCTTCGGTTCCGAGAAGCGGATCCACAGACTGATAACAAAGTGCCAGCAGCACCTGCACTGCTTCCATCTGTCTTTTTTTAAAGCTTTGCTTTTACTCTTTGCGCTGTTCGCTGCAAATTATTCCCGAACCGCCAGAGAGCGCACGGACAAACTGAGCTGTGAAGACTCAAAGAGACAGCGGGTGGAACTCACAGACGTGTGAACATAGTCGTGAAACCTCCGTAAACTTGTATCTCGTATGCGTCAGCGACGTAACTGTCTTTGTACGAGCCCTGTAAAGAAAAATAAAGGTCAAGAATTACACGCTTTATAAAGAGTCGAAGCTGGAACGGCCTGTAATTTGATTTGGCTGCAAAATATAAACTCAAATAAAGATTTTTAAGACTTCCTGTTAACTGCCTCCCAGTTATTTTGGCACCGCAATTCATAAGCCGCATGAACACGAATACAATATGGGGAGCATTCGGTCGACGCACAGGGGTCATCTGTCCATAACCTTTTTGTTTGTAGATGATGAATGAACAGATATAATAAATAGAAGAAGGTTGTGAGATGTGTGAATGATTCAATATTCATTTACCTCCAGCAAGTTTAGTATTGAAGCCCTTTGGGTGTTAGCCATAGTGATCATAATAATAGTGGTCCAAAAATGATGCAAAATGACATAGTTTTAAATCAAAAACTAGTATCTAGTAGTCAGTATCTTTCCTTCATTTTAAAAATTCTGAATTTAATTGTGATACTGGCACTTTTTTCTTCTTCCACTTCAATCATTTTTTTTTCTTTTACTTCTTACAAAAAAAAGGCGTCCTCCTTATCGTTCCAAATTACAAAAGAAGACCCACAACAGCGAGGCGCGCTCAGGGTTAATGGAGATTTTGACTTGTGCTTCATGAAGCCTGAGTGCGTTGCCAGGCTCACTGAGCTCTGTTCATCCACCAGCCTGAAAGCAAAATAAGATCAGTGAATTAAAGCAGTGATTGCCCAGCTCTCTTTCTCTCTCTCACACACACACACACACACACACACACACACACACACACACACACACACACACACACCAGGGCCCTCCTGAAATATAGATGAGTGGTGCAGCATCAGGCGGTGGTTCTGCAGCCCTGCAGAGGCACAGAGACCAAGAGAGGGGGGATCCAGATAGACCATTACGGGTCTGTTATAAGGGGGTGTATGTTGTGTACATCACACCCGGCAAGGACCAGTCGCTCATGCTGGGCCCTTGTTACTTGTCAGGTTAATCAGGTTTCCAGGGAAGGTACATTTCTTAGTTGAGGGATGTATTAGACATCCAGGTTGTTGAATTGTTGAACCTGCGGTTCCCGATTAGTATTGAAACAGCTTGAAGTCTTTTCTTCAGTATAAACTAACTTACTCCAATTAGGTGTTCCAATGCGTCAAATTCAGACTAATGAAACTTCCGCCTGATGGAGGGCGTCGGCCTCGCGTCCGCTAATGGCGGCGGCGAGGGGTCGAGCCGAGGGCACGAGAGGCAACGGAGTCACGCGGTGAATGATGAGGGAGGAGGAGATGGCCTGGACCGCAGAAAGACACCGGCCTTCACCACTGGGACCAATAAGATGCTGAATGAGAGGGGGAGAGAGAGTACAGTCAGGTCCATAAATATTTGGACATTGACACATTTTTCATTATTTTGGCTCTGTACACCACAACAATGGAGTTGTAATGAAAAAATCAAGATGTGCTTTAAGTGCAGACTTTCAGCTTTAATTTGAGGGTATTTACATCCAAATCAGGTGAACGGTGTAGGAATTACAACAAATTCAAATGTGGCCACCCTCTTTTTAAGGGACCAAAAGTAATTGGACAATTGGCTGATCAGCTGTTTCAAGGTCAGGTGTGTGTAATTCCCTCGATATTTCATTTACAAGGAGTAGATAAAAGGGTCTTGGGTTCATTTCAGGTGTGGTATTTGTGTTTGGAATCTGTTGCGGTCAACTTTCAATATTAAGTCCAAAGAGCTGTCACTATCAGTGAAGCAAGCCATCATTAGGCTGAAAAATCAAAACAAAACCATCAGAGAGATAGCAGACACATTAGGTGTGGCCAAATCAACTGTTTGGTACATTCTTAAGAAGAAAGAACGCACTGGTGAGCTCAGCTACACCAAAAGACCTGGAAGACCACAGAAGACAACTGTGGTGGATGACAGAAGAATCATTTCCCTGGTGAAGAAAAACCCCTTCACAACAGTTGGCCAGATCAAGAACACTCTCCAAGAGGTAGGTGTATCTGTGTCAAAGTCGACAATCAAGAGAAGACTTCACCAGAGTAAATACAGAGGGTTCACCACAAGATGTAAACCATTGGTGAGCCTCAAAAACAGGAAGACCAGATTAGAGTTTGCCAAAAAACATCTAAAAGAGCCTGTACAGTTCTGGAAGAACATCCTATGGACAGATGAGACGAAGATAAACTTGTACCAGAATGATGGGATGAGAAGAGTATGGAGAAGGAAAGGAACTGCTCATGATCCAAAGCATACCACCTCATCAGTGAAGCATGGTGGAGGTAGTGTTATGGCGTGGGCATGTATGGCTGCCAATGGAACTGGTTCCCTCGTATTTATTGATGATGTGACTGCTGACAAAAGTAGCAGGATGAATTTGGAAGTGTTTTGGGCAATATTATCTGCTCATATTCAGCCAAATGCTTCAGAACTCATTGGACGGCGCTTCACAGTGCAGATGGACAATGACCCGAAGCATACTGCGAAAGCAACCAAGGAGTTTTTTAAGGCAAAGAAGTGGAATGTTCTGCAATGGCCAAGTCAATCACCTGACCTGAATCCAATTGAGCATGCATTTCACTTGCTGAAGACAAAACTGAAGGGAAAATGCCCCAAGAACCAGCAGGAACTGAAGACGGTTGCAGTAGAGGCCTGGCAGAGCATCACCAGGGACGAAACCCAGCGTCTGGTGATGTCTATGGAATCCAGACTTCAGGCTGTCATTGACTGCAAAGGATTTTCAACAAAGTATTAAAAGTGACAATTAGATTTATGATTATATTAATTTGTCCAATTACTTTTGGTCCCTTAAAAAGAGGGTGGCCACATTTGAATTTGTTGTAATTCCTACACCGTTCACCTGATTTGGATGTAAATACCCTCAAATTAAAGCTGAAAGTCTGCACTTAAAGCACATCTTGATTTTTTCATTTCAACTCCATTGTTGTGGTGTACAGAGCCAAAATAATGAAAAATGTGTCAATGTCCAAATATTTATGGACCTAACTGTATGTCACCGAATACTGGAGCGGGGAACGTTTTTACTAAAACAGAGGCAAAGATGGTTCTTTTGCTCAGGATGTGACACATGAAAACGACTGGGAGGAAAAAAGAAGCACACATGGACAGAAAGCTGGACAGGTTTGTCAGTGACGAGACGGATCCAGGTTCAGTTCTAATGAGCCTCACTGAGCCCAGAGTGAGATGGAGGGGGTCGCAAATGAGATGTGTGTGTCCAGATGTTGTGTGAACAGCCTTTCTGGCAGACGCAACTATCTTGGCGGGGCTTAGATGTGATGATCCACTACAAGACTTTATACGCACACACACGCACGCACACACACACGCACGCACACACACATGCACGGACACACACATACACATGCACACACACATGCACACACACACATGCACACTTTCTTGGGGATGAGATGGACCTTCCCAGAGGAATAGCACTACCTCCTTCAGTATCTGTTGTGAAAACACATGCGCTGTCACAAACACACACTTTCTGATGCCGTGTGTCACACACACGGTAAGGCAAGGCAAGGCAAGGCAAGGCAAGTTTATTTGTATAGCACATTTCAACACAAGGCGATTCAAAGTGCTTCACATACAACCATTAAAAGCATAAAAACACAATCCAAAATAAAAGATTTAAAAACAATTAAGAACATTCATTAAAACAATAAAAAACAGTTAAAAAGCAAAAATAGATAGATACAGAATTGAATAAAAGTTGCAGTGCAGTTTAAGATATAGAATGCAGTAGTAAGATGCAGAATCTGGTTTAATTAAAGGCAACAGCAAACAGAAAGGTACATATACACATACGAGTTAAGCAGGTCATTCCCTCTCTCATATCTAATATTGAAGCTTCTCAAATAAACTGAAAACATCTCCCTCGAACAACCCTATTTATTCACGTTGCTCGCCAAAAACTACATTTTACAGGATTAGGTTTGAACAACCTTCAGCGTGTGGCGAGCTATCAAGCACGACGACTCTATGGCTCAGTCAAGGTCGCTGCGCCGTGACTGGACCGTTGCTTTAAGGGGGAGGGGCTTAGGGCATAGGCCAATCGTTTGGATTGCCAAACGTGTGCCAGTTCAAGTTTTTCAAACATAAAGTTTTGCCTCTTGTGGTCTCTTGGGCCCAAAGAAAGGGATTGTAAGACGTCACCGTGGGACATCTTCACGCTAAAAGATTACATTTTGCCATCAATTATACTTGGTGATTAATTCCTAGTAGTAATCCCACCCGAAAAATACACAACGGGATGATGAATCAGATTAGTTGGGGGGGCACCAATTAGACTGGAGGAGAACGGGAATCAGAAGGAGAGAAGATACAGAAGACGTGTCGGGGAGATGGAGGGATGTGAAAGGAGATAACAGGAGAGGCAGGAGGCCGAGTGAGGGGGGGGGGGGGGGGGGGTTGTGCTCCACGCTGCATGAGGCAGCTGAGAGCCAGGAACATGTCGGATTTAAATCCAATTACTCCTCGCCTGTTTGGTTCAAGGCTCCTCTAATTGTGCTGAATGAGGTGCTCAGAGCCCAACTCATGCTATACCACGCATGCACACACACACACTCACTCACACACTGAGATCTTCACCTCCATCACTCCAAGACTGTATGCATTCTCTCAACTCCCCTCCAACACTTTTTGATTGTTGTAATCAATCAATTACAGTCACGCCAACCATCGCCTCTGATTGTAATTACTGCAAATAAATTGTTGCTAATTTTTCTATTACACAGAGATGTGTAATTCCTGTCATTGCAAGATTTACATGTGTGGCCCTTTTTTAATGAGCCGAATAGTGTTTTACGAGGACTGTAATTCCCTTTGTGAATTCCTTTTGTAGCTATCCTGAGTGCCTCTTGTTAATCAGCCTGTACTGTGCTGCTTCTTTTTTATTTTCTGCCCCCAGAAACGATCCAAGTAAGCGCTCTTGTCTGCGTTTGCTCAATTTTAAAGTCACGCGGTCACACAGAGAGACTTTGAGGTTTCGCCGGCTCTCTGGGGCGCACTTAAGGGAGGAAATGAAGTGGATGTGATGGGGAGACAGCGAGAGCTGCTCGGGGCAGAAGGTGTGGCAGGGATTTGTTTGGAGGATTAAGGAAAACAAGACGGAAAGGATCCCCAGAGGGGAGACGACTGTAAATAGGCGTTTCTTTCCTTGATCTCGATGGCCGTAGGAAGCGTCTGAGGGGAAACAACTGGGCAAAAAACCCTAACAAGACCTCAGAGACGTGGGGAAGAGTTAGCAGGTGACGGGGCGAGCAGAAGGAGGGAGGGACTAGCAGCACTGTGCATAGGAGGATGAGAGCCAGCCAGTCTCACAGTCCTCCTCGCTGACCTTTGACCTCCCACACGTCAAGCCGCTGCCTTGCTACACCTCTGCCCCCTCCCTCTCCCACTCTCTCATCAAAGGCTGCTAATGCAGTGTTGTATTCTGGGAATTGACTCTCTGTAAATGACCTGCTAAGCCCGATAACCAGTCAGGGAGCAGGTTGACTGACAGCTGTGAGGGAAAAGGTCCCGGAGCAGGAGAGTCCCGAGCCGGATTACGACTCAGATAGCCACTCATCCCCTTCTCCTCCTGCTTCTCCTCCCGCTTCTCCTCCTGCTTCTCCTCCTGCTTCTCATCCTGCTTCTCCTCCTGCTTCTCATCCTGCTTCTCCTCCTGCTTCTCCTCCTGCTTCCCCTCCTGCTTCTCCTCCTGCTTCCCCTCCTGCTTCTCCTCCTGCTTCTCATCCTGCTTCTCCTCCCGCTCTCCTCCTGCTTCTCCTCCTGCTTCTCATCCTGCTTCTCATCCTGCTTCTCCTCCCGCTCTCCTCCTGCTTCTCCTCCTGCTTCCCCTCCTGCTTCTCCTCCTGCTTCCCCTCCTGCTTCTCCTCCTGCTTCCCCTCCTGCTTCTCCTCCTGCTTCTCATCCTGCTTCTCCTCCCGCTCTCCTCCTGCTTCTCCTCCTGCTTCTCCTCCTGCTTCTCATCCTGCTTCTCATCCTGCTTCTCCTCCCGCTCTCCTCCTGCTTCTCCTCCTGCTTCTCCTCCTGCTTCCCCTCCTGCTTCTCCTCCTGCTTCTCATCCTGCTTCTCCTCCCGCTCTCCTCCTGCTTCTCATCCTGCTTCTCCTCCCGCTCTCCTCCTGCTTCTCCTCCCGCTCTCCTCCTGCTTCTCCTCCTGCTTCTCATCCTGCTTCTCATCCTGCTTCCCCTCCTGCTTCTCCTCCCGCTCTCCTCCTGCTTCTCCTCCTGCTTCTCCTCCTGCTTCCCCTCCTGCTTCTCCTCCCGCTCTCCTCCTGCTTCTCCTCCTGCTTCTCATCCTGCTTCTCCTCCTGCTTCTCATCCTGCTTCCCCTCCTGCTTCTCCCCTGCTGCACTCTTTTTCGCCGCACTCCTTATCGCCGCACTCCTTTTTGCCGCACTCCTTTTCGCCGCACTCCTTTTCGCCGCACTCCTTTTTGCCGCACTCCTTTTCGCCGCACTCCTTTTCGCCGCACTCCTTTTCGCCGCACTCCTTATCGCCGCACTCCTTTTTGCCGCACTCCTTTTCGCCGCACTCCTTTTCGCCGCACTCCTTTTCGCCGCACTCCTTCTCGCCGCACTCCTTTTCGCCGCACTCCTTCTCGCCGCACTCCTTTTCGCCGCACTCCTTTTCGCCGCACTCCTTTTCGCCGCACTCCTTCTCGCCGCACTCCTTTTCGCCGCACTCCTTCTCGCCGCACTCCTTTTCGCCGCACTCCTTCTCGCCGCACTCCTTTTCGCCGCACTCCTTCTCGCGTCTCTTTATCTTCACGAGCTGCTCACTTTTATTTTGGTCTGTGCTGTTATTGGTCTTCCAATACGATGTCAGAGGTCGTTTCAGCCGTTACACAGCAACACACCAGTAGTTCAGAACGTCATGGCCGGCTCATCAGTCCACACGTAACCCAATTTAATTCAAAACATTATTTTTTCATTTCCCAATCAACAATTTGCATATCCTTGTATATGTTGCCCATTGAGGGTGTAGGTTGGAAAATATAATTAAAGTACTATTAACACTGTAAAACGTAAGCTATGTAAGCTTTTGAACACTATTCTAACATTAGAAGCTAATCAGGTCCTCTCGCGTGATCCCTCATCTGAATCTGATGACATCGGGACATACATAATGTTGTCCTTTTTATTTACTAATATTTATTTATTTAATTTTGTATTACTTTAACAAGCTGGCCTGTGATTCTGCAATAACACTTTTTTTTTGCCAGCACAACTCAATGAAGCACAATTAATTTACCTGCCTGTTGTTCTGTCATTAAAAGACAACATATGGAGGTGTACATATACATCACTATAGCATGAAATGAGATGAGGTGTGTGTGTGTGTGTGTGTGTGTGTGTGTGTGTGTGTGTGTGTGTGTGTGTGTGTGTGTGTGTGTGTGTGTGTGTGTGTGTGTGTGTGTGTGTGTGTGTGTGTGTGTGTGTGTGAGTGAGATGTAACAGCCCTCATGTTCAGCTACTTGACACGTGACACGAGCCTCAGTTTCTGGTTTAGTTTACTGTAATGGGTTTGTAATGAGCTGATTGTTTCTCCCGCCCTGCTGTGTGGGTGAGAGCTAATGAAACACCTCTTCACGGAGTCCAGCAGTCTTTAATGTCACACATGCAGACAGTCGCTGGCCATCAGGGTCTTCGCTGTTCTTCTTCTTGAGGAGCCCAGTGTCGAGAGCCGGGTCACGCTGCTCAAACTATCTTCAGTCCATTCATTTCAAATGATAGAATCCTTTTGTTTGTTTTATTTTAACTTTAAAGTCAATAACAATTTTCAATCACTTCTAAAGCATTGGTCTATGAAGATTCAGGTGTCTGACTGTAACAGTCATGTTTCAAACACCTTCTCCTGCACACCAGGGGAACCACATGCTCGTCTCTCGGCTCACACCATCGCCACACTTGGATGTTTTTGATAAGTGGTGCATTTTTTTTATTATTGCAATTTAATATTCAGGTTTAGCGTTACTTTATCAACACCAGACCGTGGCATGACAGAGAGTGTCGGGTTATGCGAGGGTGTGTGACTTACCTACCGGCTTTGGTTTTCTTCAAACATCTATGACATCACGGTATTCGCAGATTGCAACAATAAAAGCAGTAAATAAAAACTAAAAACTTCTTCCCATCTCAGCTTTGACTAAAATGAAGAATAGAATTAATAAAAACAACAAGCATTTTAAAAACAGACCTTTTCCGCTGTGGTTTGGTTGCAGCTTCCATGCAGGTTTGCCGCTGTCCCGAGTCCTGAAGATAGTTGTACAAAAAGATGAGTAGTTCAAAACCCTCGTCCAAAGTCTGGAGGAGCGGAGATATTCTCAATATGGCTGCCGTGAAATGGGCCTGTCGCTCATTTTAAACGTGGATGCAGCCGGCCGTGCAGCTGGTGCCGTTAACCTGCATTTATTTTGATCATCGTCACATGCCGTCGCCATTATGCATTAATGATTTACTTACCAGCGCAGCAGCTTGGATAACATTTCAGCTGACAATAAATCCCCACTTCTTTTTTTTGACAACAGAAACAGAAAAAGACGATGAGAACATCTGTATCGTGCATTAAGACACAATACCAGTGGGAAGCCAAATGGCTCTAAACTCCCATTCGGATTGGTCAGCTTGTGGCTCCTGTGGGGATGGTGCCCTCAAATATCAACTTCCATCAAAATAATAAAAACCTACAGACACATTTCTACTGTTGTGCTTCTGTGCCATTGTAGTCCCTGAAGACAAATCCTAAAACAGACATGCGACCCTTCAGAGTCGATCTCCTTCCTGTTTTTATCTGGACACTCTCATGACTGAAGCAGATGGAAATTCCCCTTCGCCCCAAACGCAACACGAGCTGCTGGAGTATGATGGAGCTGAGAGATGAGAGGAAAGAGGAGAGGGGAGAGGAGAGACGAGAGAGGAGATGAGAGAGGAGAGATGAGGCCGTTAATGCTGCAGGGCGTTGCTCTCAGGTGATTTAGTGGAGGGTCCTGGAGAGCTGCTGGAAACCGATGCTCGGCGTTATTCGTTGTTCAGGCTCAATGAAAGTGTAATTGAAAGTGCATATTTGAATAACTTTTTACATGAATAACTTTTTACATGAATAACTTTCTTTCTAACCTTCTAATGCACAACAACAGCAACTTGTTTAGCTTTTCTTTCAGTGCAAATGGATCAAACAGACGGGGCTACACAATACAGCAACATGCAAAGAGTTCCTCCAAGGCCCCTCACTGTGCGTGGGACCCCAAGGCATAGAAAAGAGGAGGGAGATCAGAAACCAAAAACCATAATAACCTTTCTAGAGATGAAAAAACAAACGCATGCATGGTTGTGAGGAACAAGCACACTATCAGCCGTGTGAACAATAAATACACCAAATATGGACCTGTGACCAATTTCCGATCACTTAATGGTGATAAATAATAATAATAAATAATTATCTCCACAGTTTTTTGTTCTTTGCTGCCTTCCCGCCTTTCAGGTTTCTCCTTCCCCCCCACCTCACCCGTTTTCTCCCTTCCTCTGTCTCCTGCTGAATATTCAGTCAAGTATATTAAGCCGATGGTGGTGTGTGTGTGTGTGTGTGTGTGTGTGTGTGTGTGTGTGTGTGTGTGTGTGTGTGTGTGGCCCTGCTGCACCTCCTCCCAACATCGCCGCAGCTTTGTGTCAAGAGGGTGAATGTGTGTGTCTGGTAGTGGCCGTCCAGATGCCAGGTTGTTATGATGACTGAGCAGGTCCCTTTGTGCGTTTGTGTTTGTGTGTGTGTGTCCGAGTGCGAGGGATTGAGGAAGTAAATCTCCTCACGCTGTGCTGCACACAGCGCTTATTCACAGCCACCGTCATCCCTCTCTTCTTCAGGTATGACGGCAGCTCTCAGAAGCATGTGTGTTCATTGTTGTCTCTGAGTTGTGTGCGCACTAGGTGGGGTACCACCCCGGGGTGGGAGGAGAGGGAGGAGAGGGAGGGGTAAATGGTTCCAGCACCGGTACACTGTGTTCTCTGAAAGCTCTGCAGACTAGGAAGGAGATGTGTGTGTGTGTGTGCGTGTGCGTGTGCCCACGCTTCAGGGTTGCCCAGTGTATGAAGGGATCAACCCTGTGGGAGTTTGGCTCTCATGTGTAGCCAACTGTGCTGTCTGCTACAGCTTCAAGTGCACACACACACACACATTTGGCGAATACAAGACCACATGCACTATATGCTCACATTCACACATAACCCGTCACTCTTGCAGACACACACACTGTAGTGCGTCGATAGTGTTGTTTTGACACGGGGCACCACAGTGTGACCTTTCGGCTGCGGCCGGGCGGCCGGCCCCCCAGAGGGCCGCACAACGCCGACAGGCAATGAGAAGAGTCTCCATGGCAACGATCACACCGTTATGGCTGCGTTCCATCACACGCCTCGGCGGTCTAACCCGTGCGTGCGTGTGTTTTTGTGCGTGCGAGTGTACGGCCGTTACAATGTTTCCAAACCCCTCGACAGTGATCTGCGTGAGCGTTTCAGGGTGTTTTTCTGTGGAGGATGAGGCGAGGGCAGCATCCCGCTGTCATCCACGAGGGACGAATTTTGTTTACCGGCCATCACAATCGGAAAAAAACCTCCCTGCCCGCGGAGACGGTCCTTAGCGGCAGGAAACAGGAAGCGTAACCCGTTGATAGATTCTTGGCCGTCGGAGTGCAGATGGCCACCTGCATAACCAGCACCTGAGCGGCTCCGGAGCACTCCGGACGCATCGAGGCGCCCGAACGAGAGCATACGGCCCCATTGAGACGGGATGGAGAGCACGCTAACGTCCTGTCTGCACGATGCCCCGGGCGCAGGCTGGCAGGCTGGCAGTCCTACGGGGACAGAGGGGGAGGGTCTGCTCTAATGGACCGCATCGTCTGAGGGCCGCGCCGAGACTCAGACCAGCAAAATTAGGGCTTCATGACCCCCCGTCCTTGGAGCCACATGTACACGGTTGGATTGGGTTGGTAGGGAGCCGCCATGCTGGTTGGACTTCAGATTACGGGGACGAGGTCACCAGGTCAGCTTGCGTCATCGTGACTTGTTTTTTTAGTGCCGACATGATACCTGAGCTTCAGTGATGACTCTTAAATGTTTTTTAACGTGACGTCCATTTGCTTTCATGCGTAACTGCAGTTACCCCAAATCTTAGCTGGCGCGTGGCTTTAAAAGTGTGTGTGTACCGCGAGGTGTATTGGAATGATGGATTGCCTGCATTGTGTCTCGCTCCAAAGATCAATCAAGCCCACCGCCATCCGTATTTGTGTAGCCTCTGATGCATTCAGGTTGACCTCCAGTCTGCCATCTGTCACCCAGCAGCACTTCACCTGGGACGAGATGCATCATCAGGACCGCTCTCCTCATTCTGTCTTCCTGTCCCCCCCTTCCTTTTATCACTCCTGTCTCCCCCCCTTCCTTTTATCACTCCTGTCTCCCCCCTTCCTTTTATCACTCCTATCTCCCCCCCTTCCTTTTATCACTCCTGTCTCCCCCCCTTCCTTTTATCACTCCTATCTCCCCCCCTTCCTTTTATCACTCCTGTCTCCCCCCCTTCCTTTTATCACTCCTGTCTCCCCCCCTTCCTTTTATCACTCCTGTCTCCCCCCTTCCTTTTATCACTCCTGTCTCCCCCCTTTCCTTTTATCACTCCTGTCTCCCCCCTTTCCTTTTATCACTCCTGTCTCCCCCCCTTCCTTTTATCACTCCTGTCTCCCCCCTTCCTTTTATCACTCCTGTCTCCTCCCTTTCCTTTTATCACTCCTGTCTCCTCCCTTTCCTTTTATCACTCCTGTCTCCCCCCTTTCCTTTTATCACTCCTATCTCCCCCCCTTCCTTTTATCACTCCTGTCTCCCCCCCTTCCTTTTATCACTCCTGTCTCCCCCCTTTCCTTTTATCACTCCTATCTCCCCCCCTTCCTTTTATCACTCCTGTCTCCCCCCCTTCCTTTTATCACTCCTGTCTCCCCCCTTCCTTTTATCACTCCTGTCTCCCCCCTTCCTTTTATCACTCCTGTCTCCCCCCCTTCCTTTTATCACTCCTGTCTCCCCCCCTTCCTTTTATCACTCCTGTCTCCCCCCCTTCCTTTTATCACTCCTGTCTCCTCCCTTTCCTTTTATCACTCCTGTCTCCCCCCTTTCCTTTTATCACTCCTGTCTCCCCCCCTTCCTTTTATCACTCCTGTGTGCGCTCGTTGTTTACGTTGTCATTTCTCGCTCCCCGTGAACCAGGATGTTGGCCGGGCAGGAGGAAGTGACACGTGTTTGACGGAAGGCTTGCCTTAGGGACGAACAGGGCTTTAACTTCTGCTGCCTGTCCAAGAGCGCACACACACACACACACACACATACATGTGTGCGCGTGTGCGCGTGTGTGCGTGTGTGTGTGCGTGTGTGTGCGTGTGTGTGTGCGTGTGTGTGTGCGTGTGTGTGCGTGTGTGTGTGCACGCTTCAGGGTTGCCCAGCATTACCCACTAGCTACAGCTGCAGTTAACTCTCTAAATAAAACCACAGCCTGTATTGCTGCTGTAGCGTCACTGCAGAAATCCTTGTGACTGTAAAAACCTTTTCTTCTTCTTCAGTTAGTGTCTCTGTTTTCATCATGGACCAGATGGACAAGTGTCTGCAGTGATATCATGGTGATCTGTGTTAATGTCTCTATTCTATTAGGTTGAATACACTTAACCTAAAAACATCTAATTTAGCTGGAAAACATGACACGCTAATTGATGAATAATATAAGAAGTATACTGTAAAGGCCTCCACTGACAGTTTTCCAAATACACAATTTAACTTTTGATTTAAAACAATATTTGAGCATGGACTATGCCATTCTTAGACTATGGATGGAGTCTTGATTAGTAAAAACAAATTAACAGATAATTTCAAATACTTAAAAAACAAAACAAAGGTACATGTTTAAATGTAAAGCAGGTAAAAGAAAATATAATGAACTGCGTGAGCTCGAGTAGTAGAAATATGCTACAGTTACAGAGAAGGGATGGTCGAAATCGAAAGCTCATTCTGATCAATCTTCTATTTAGAATAGAAATATTGACACCTTATTATTTACTCTATTGGTACTCTTCACTGCCAGTTAGTGCTCCACAATGTGATGGTTAAATAGGGTTTATTTGACATATTTTAACTGACCCACTTTCTGTCGTCTCCTCCTCAGGTTCTGATGCACATCGACGACGATGCAGACGGATTCCTGCGCCAGCGGCTGCCGGTCCTCTCCTCCATGTCGCAGCAAGGGGGCGTGGCCACGGCCTACGTCTGCCACGACTTCACCTGTTCGCTCCCCGTCACCGACCCCCAGGAGCTACGCCGGCTGCTGCTGGACGGCGCCGCGGAGAGACGGGCGGAATGACCGCTGCAGAATATACCGACCTGAAACTTACCGGGGGGGCGGGGCTGTAATCTTCATAGACGCTCCCCATCTGCAGCAGTAGCCTATCGATCACTTCGGCTGCGAGTCAATGCTATAAAGGTTGATACGCTATATACATCAGGGAGTTAGCACCTCCAATGTGGCTTTCTAGAGACAGTTGATCAGCGGTAACATCCAGGTATCCAGACGTCCTGGTGAAGGAATACGTGCAGCAGCGGTGGCAGAATATTGAACAAAATGTCCCGACTGGTAACAGCCGGCGTGACGCCAGACCACACGGAGAACAGGACCGCTGATATTCATCAGATGAAGCGATGTCCTCTCCTGGGCCGCGTTCCAGCTCCCACGCTCACGTCACATGGGTCTGACAGGCTGCGTGACAGTGTGTATGAAAAGAAAGAAGCTTGGTTTGTATTTTCAAAATGTGCATTGTGTCTGCATTTGATTTAATGTGTAAGGTCACGGTGAAGTCGCCGCTCTCTCAGGATCCCGTTCACCAGCTGCTCTCAGCCGGTTGTGTTGAGTTCGTCTCCACTGCTGCAGAGACTTGTGGCTTTTATCTTGAGGTCTTAGTGCACCGCACAGCATGTACTGCATACGCACAACCCTGAATAATAAATAGATTTCCCTTTCATAAGTAGTGTCCATTACTGCTTTTTTTTCTTTTCTTTTTTTGATTCTCTGGGTGTCTTGAAAACGAGGCTTCATAAGTGGTTTTCTCTCTTGGCCTGAAGACTTCAGGAACACTGGAATAAACGGCCCGGCATGTTGGATGTTCTTGTCACATTCCTTTCTCTCGGTCCAAGATGGGAAAGCTCCTGCAGGAACGCCTTGACTGTCCCACAGTCTGCCTTTGTGCTGTGAATATTCATCTCACCGCGAGAAACCCACTGTGTTATTATTTATCTTTTCCTTCCCCTGTGTGTGTGTGTGTGTGTGTGTGTGGTGTTTGAGAGAGAGCTCAGAGGGAGACAGATGGACTGCTGAAGTTGAGGAGGGTGTGTGTGTGTGTGGGGGGGGGGGGGGGGGGGGGCCATGACGCCCCCTGCAATGAATCTCCATCTCATCCACCAACATTCAGGACATTCAGAGCATCTGCACAGGTTTATTTTGCTTTCCCTCTTTATGCTTTATCCACACACACACACACACACACACACACACACACACACACACACTCCTGCTCAGACCTGCCGAGGGGCCTTGTTGTCGCCTCAAGAACGAGGGAAGTCATTCTGGCAGACGGCTGCTTCTGTGGAAGAACGAGAAACTGCAGAGAGTGAAATGTGGGAGAGGAGGAGGGAATGGGAGACTGAGGGGGGGAGGAGAGGTATCACTCTGTTCCATTTTAGCACAGCCGTGTCCCGGCCTTCACTTTTCTTCACCTGTCAGGTTATGAACAGTCACACTTTTTGGCACTTCTGGGCCTCCACATTCACATGCCGCCCCCTCCAGCCCCCCGCGATGTCTCACCCTGTCACCCACAGGTCGGACCCTCTTTGTCTCTGGTTACAGTGTCTGCGTTCTCATTTGATTTAATCTTCATCCTCACGCACCATTTGTTATCCCCTCCCTCGGTGAACTCCACCGCTCGTCATTGTTCTGCTCTGATTGTTCCGATGAGCCTCGTAAGCTACATTTTAATTAGCGCTGACGGAGATTAGTGGTGCTGAACTTGTTGACCCGCTGATTATGAAGTAATCTACGTGCCACAGATCAGTGGAGATGCTAATAATAACCTTATCTATGTGCCACTTTTCATAGCGAGATTCAAACGGCAAACCTAGAGATACGAAAGACTGAGATGAGTATTCAGTACCAAGTAAGACCAGGTCAATGAGAGAAAATACCAAATCAACAATATAATGATCAGTAGATTTAAAATTCAGTTAGCATTTATCCCACAGTTAGGTGATGAGGTCACCCTTGGTTTTCTGATTTCTGCCAACCCAAGCGTGTGTTCCTCTACGAATGGGCGACCTGTTCCCGTCATACAGACACCTGGTCAGGACCCCGTGGCGTCACCGGGGGGCGTGATGGGGTCGCCCCAACCCTCAAACTATGACGCTCCGCATCGTGTTTTTAAACACGTGGTTTAGGAAAACGTGCGTTGAAATGAGAATGTTTGTTATCGTAAAGAAGTTACCGCCTTTTGGTTTCACGTGGGACACAAACAGAGGTCTCCTGAGTGAAAGTCGTCCTTTTTTTGTGACCCTTCAATCCTGACCTCATGACTATTCGGACCTTTGCAACAACAAATTGCACTTGATACCTGATGGAAGTGGGAATGCAAATTCCAAGCTCCAACTCGGGCAACACCCATGTAGCCTAGGTCTGCATCACATTTCTTGTTGTAAGTTGCCTTGTTAAAGGCGTGTGGCAACGTTGACCTGCAAAGCCCTTCTGACTGACTGACTGACTGACTGTATGATCAACAGCCTTGGTTAGTTCTTCTGGCCTTTAGATGCTCATGTTAATGACAAGTTTTCGAGAAGAAAGGCGGCCTCAGGTTGCCGTGTGCTATTGTTCTTGCCATCAGACATGGCCGCTGTGTTTCAGTCCGGCTGTGTGATGATGAGGCCACAGGGGGCTGAGACGCAGAGACTCACTATGGAGGGAGGAGGAACTTACTCTCCTCTTCTATCTCAGATTTCATGCCTCCGCTCACGGTTTTCAACTTTTTCGACTTCATTCTTTTGGAAAAATCTTTTCATGTCGAGCAAAGTAAATCTTGTGAAAAGCTTTTGTGTGTGTGTGTGTGTGTGTGTGTGTGTGTGTGTGTGTGTGTGTGTGTGTGTGTGTGTGTGTGTGTGTGTGTGTGTGTGTGTGTGTGTGTGTGTGTGTGTGTGTGTGTGTGTGTGTGTGTGTGTGTGTGTGTGTGTGAGAGAGAGAGAGAGAGTCAGAAAAGGTATCCCACCACCAGTGCTCGTCGGATAAGCTCAAGAAAGGAAAATCAATACTTTTCGTCATCAACCCAGTCTGGACCCTTGGTGATTACACAGAGAGGAATAAAGCATTGAAGCGTTGATTAGGCCCATTCAATCGGCGTGTAACATACGAAGCAGGTGAGAACGATCCATCAGCTCCTCATCACCGGTGTCAGAGGGCGAGCCGGACGGCCATGTCTCCCCTCTACAGCATCATACATCACATGGCACTAAAAACTGTTGCTGGCGTATTTATATCTCCGCCACCCTATTTCTCACTCTCATAACCTCTCCCCTCCTCTTGCCTGGCTCTCTCTAGACGTGACATTTTGGCCAACGCTGTGTCTACGAGACACGAGCTGGCGTGCAGCAGTGTTGCATCACGGCTCCGACCACAGCGGCTGCAGCGGCACGTCAAAAGCAGTCATGATCAGCGGAGTGGTGGCCAACCGCCTCCGCCCCTGGCCGGCGGTTGGCCACCACTCCGCTGATCATGACTGCTTTTGACACAAACTTACTTTTGGCTGTTGTAGTTCTGGTGGCACGGTAAGTCTTGCCTGAGAGGAAAGAGGATTTGTTTTAGTGACAGTAGCAATGCGGCTTGAAGATGGTCGTCCAACCTTTTGGTTCAAACAGGACAACTGACTACCATTGTACAGGCATCATGGTCCTCAGAGGATGACACCAACTGACCTTTGTGATCCACTGACATCATCTTGTATCTAGCGCCACCAGCAGGACAGGATGTCCTTTTATTTAGTTTAACGTCTCAACATCTGCCAAACGGATTGGCTCAAACCTTTGTGCAACCCTAATGAGTATGATGATGAATACCATTTCCTTTAACATGAAAAAAGCACACACTTGCTAGTGTAGAGTAGCACAGAGGCTTTGTCTTTATTTATTTATTATATATTCAACAGTCTTATCTTACCATTCGTTTCCCTTCATGGTCAGCACATCAACTTGTTGCATGACTTACGAATGTGTTCTTATTACCCATAAGCTTAAACGTTGATTAGTTTGATACTTGGACTGTGAAACCATGATTTTGCTTAAAACTAAATCCAAATCCCTCTCTAACAATGTCTGTGGGGGTAAGTGTGTGTGTGTGTGTCGGAGAGTGTGCACTCGCCTCCCTGGTGAAGTAATACTGAATCGGACAGCTCGTGATAGCTGCTTAATAGCAGCTCACCTCTCCTGATGTGTGCAGGTGACAGTAATGATCCTGCAGGACGATGACATGGAGCGAATGAAGGAAGAAGAGAGTCCCCGGCTCAGTTATTTAGAGTGAAACTGGCAGAGGAAAATGAGCTGGGCTGCCGGGGGAGACCGCGTATGGATTGTTATTACTGCACCTTCTTTTAGTGTGTCTTTAATGCTTTAGTGTGTCTTTGATGCTTTAGTGTGTCTTTGATGCTTTAGTGTGTCTTTGATGCTGCGTGCACTGCACTGGCTGTCCGTCCTTTGAGCTCAGAGCTCCTGCAGCTGGTTGCTTTGGTGGTGGTTCCCAGCTGATGCCCGGTGGACACAAACCACCGCTCCAGCAGAGATATTATTATTTAACAATGGGAGATTTCTCTCTCTCCCCCCCCACACCCCCACCCTTGTGAGAGCGAGAAATATGTGGGAGCCCCTTCACCGGCACGAATGGCTCTCAGACAGGTGTCATTGTTAAAGGCATGGGCCCAGAGGAAGCTCATTACGACAAAGAGAGGAAACAAGAACCGCAAATCACCAAAGGCCTTTTGAGCAGTGTGTTTGAGAAAGACTTAGATTTAATTTAAGTTTAATAAGTGCTGTAATTAATGGAACTTGCTTTCACTTTGAGCTGCATGTGCATTATGAAGTTTAAAGAAATCGTCCAAGAGAGGAAACTGATCTCATTCGCCGTGAAACAGAAGCGCCTGAATCTTTGTGTTTGTTGTCGTCGCGGTATGAAAAACACAACACCGGTACTTCAGCTGTCACCTGTGAGTCATCCAGGTTGTGATTCACTTTTCCCTCTCCTCCCTCACTTCCCGTAGATTCATCATGTGTTGCCACCTGGTTTGTGTGACTGGGAGGTAACTGGAGCGGAGGAGGCTGTGGGGAGCAGGGGGACTAGTTCATCACGTTAGCCCAGTTAGATGAAAGCTCAAAGAGACGCTCATTAAATCCTTCCGTCCTCGTCGCACCGACTCCACATTTCCCCCGGTTCCTTCCCCTGGTTTCCTTCCTCTTACCCAGTGTCAAAGTTTTGCATCATGCTTGCCGAGAGAAACATAGTGCAGTTGTGTTAGGCCGCCTGGTGTTTGTATGCCGCCCACTGCTCCTTTTTGCATCACCGGTTTGCCATTTATTGAACCCGACTGATGCCGGGGCATTTCACGCAAGTTCCACTTAAATGTGAGGGGGAACGGAGGAAATGATCAACGTGTCTTCTCTTCTTTTGTATAGTGTGTGACAGTTTTAATGGCTTCTCCATGTTATCTTTTATTTACATCATTACTGTTGTATGTTGGCTCCTTGAACAGATCTTGACCAGGTGATTGTCTCAATGAGACCTGAGTCAGCGTTGTGGCTTTAAACACACTCATTGAGTGCCTGCGTGTGTGTGTGTGTGTGTGTGTGTGTGTGTGCGCACACCCAACATCATTTTGAACTTTTGATTGCGAAAGTAATTTTAATTTGCAGAGAAGTTAATGTACCATAGCCTTGCATGCGACCCCCATACAAGACTCCTTATCAGCAGCAAACTGCCTCAAAGGGACATTTCTTTGGAAAAGCTCCTCCCACACTGTCTGTGAAATTGCAACCAGCCAGGCCTCTCTGATGGAAACAATATTAAGAGGTTTTGTATGACAGATGTCGAGGCAGACAGATATCGTTCGCATATGGAGCTCTGCCAGTCAGCCCCGCTCTGACTGAAATTCCTATAAACAGCCCTCACACCCGATCAGCAGAGGAAGGATGAAAGCCTAGAATAGAGAGAAGGAGCATTCAGTGTGATGACGGGGTTTTGAGGGAAGCACAGATATTCATAGTTCTCTGTCAATGTATCCTAATAACTTTGCTGGTCCCTTGATTTTTCATCCATAATGGATGAAAAATCAAGGGACCAGCAAAAGACTTTAGCTGAAGACAAAGAAAAAAGATGGATGGATGGAGGGATGGACGGAGTTGTGGTTCAGAGGTTGTGTTAACCGAATATCTTCCATAACTTAACTTCTTCAGCAGAGACAAACAGGAGGCCTTGGAGCGTCTGTGACGACGGGTCACAGCGCGATGCCGGGGAGGAGCACAGGCCGGGGGATTTCCTCCCGGAGAAGGGAACACTTGCAGGATCGGGAAATCCCGTGTTCACAGAGTCTGGTAAATCCATGTGGCGGGTTCAGCCTTCAGAACTAAATAAAAACAGCCATGAGAAGTCGTCTGTCTGAAGCAAATATGGAAAGAACGATCATTGATCTGCTTTGTGTGTTGACATTAAAGGTTTCTCTCTCTTTTCTCTCCATTCCCTTTACACAATCTATAAGCCTGTTCGGTATATGAGTGATTAAAAAAACACAAAAATACACGTACAGTATCGAGAGCGCTGTCAGACCAAAACTCCAATTGTATCACAAGATAAAGTGACGGGTAATGAAAAGATGATAGATTAGGACGGAATTTTTACCACCGCGTCCTTAAAATGATGGTCAACGAGAACGTCTAACGTAACCACTGATATGGACGGATGGACGGACGGATGGATGGACGGATGGATGGATGGACGGACGGACGGACGGACGGACGGACGGACGGATGGACGGACGGACGGATGGATGGATGGATGGATGGATGGATAAATAGACGGTTTGTTGAATAGATGGATAGACAGATGTTGAATATTTGGATGGATGGATGGACTGTTGAATAGATGGATGGATGAACAGATGTACGGGTGGATATATGGATGAGGAATATTTGGATGATAAATGGATGGATGGACAGATTGTAAACTAGATGACTGAAAAGGAGATGGAAGAAATGGTCACATTTAAACTTCATGTATTAATTGTGATGAAGGCAAATCAATTATGGTTGTTGACAATAAAAATATTGACTACAGTATAATTTGTTATGGTGTTTGAACATCCCGTAAAGTCAATGTTAGCCACAACCCCACGAGCAGGATCTCTATTAGTGCAAATGATTTCAGCAGCTTTGATCTGTCGTTGCTCTGCACAGAATGCAAACAAACTGCTTCTCATTCAATCTCAGCCCCTCTGTGATTTAGTGCGTTAATTTCTGCTCATATATACGCAGATAACTTTGATATTCAGCAAGCGGCGCGTGGTGTATTGATGATTTGATTACTGCTGCATTTCCATTGACTGGCTGCCGTGCAGTACGGCTTCTGTAATGAGGAGACACCTACTGTGGCTTACACAGATACATTCACTTCATTTCCTCTGGTTCACTGGAGGTTTGTTTTCCTGCATCAACGGGATGCAATAATTCTGGCTTTATTGAAAATATGAATTTGACTGTATATTTGGGATAGTGTACATAGAGAGAATGGATGTTCTAGTCCAGGCAGTCTGGATAAAGGAAACTGCTACTACACAATCAGCATTTGGCTCTCCGACATCCACGGAACAGGCTGAAAGCACAACATAACACAGCAGGGACATAGATTATCTTCATTAAGCTGTTATTGACCATACAATGCCATTTGCACATCAAGCAGCAACATAAAGTAACATAAGCTTTCAGGTGGAGTCATGTATCCTGGCCCGGGTCTCTGATTTGGTTTCCACCATCTTCCTCTGCTCTTTAGCAGCAAAACAGTTCTGTAATACATTTGTCAGTCTTCTGATTTATTTTTCATTTATTTTAAACCAGAACTACCCTTTAAATGAATGTGGGGGAGTGGGTAACCCATACAGTTCCATGAAGTCACACACCCTTAATTTCATAACCAGTGGCATGATAGTCAACAACGTAGCCGGGCTGAAGCCTCAGCAGGCATGTCACATCTGCAACTGCGACTTACTTCAGTCTCCCGGCCCCTTGGAATAAGATTGATAAAGGGGAAGTGGAATTCCTTTTTGATGAGACATCTAAACTCTAAACAGTGCTGTGACCACAAAGAACATGGATAAAAGCTGCAGATCATTTTTCTTCTGGACATTTCGTAGCCGCGAGCGAACCCTTGCGTGGCTTCTTGCTATTGTGGCCGTAACTCTCTCCAGACTGTGTAAAAAAGCCCAAGGCCAGCCAAATTGTGGACACACACACACACACACACACACACACACACACACACACACACACACACACACACACACACACACACACACACACACACACACACACACACACACACACACACACACACCCTCTCTGTCTCCCTCTACCTCTCTCTCAGGTTAATGAAATGTGACCGTTCTGACAGGAGAGACTTGCTCAGAAAACCCACTGAGGAGTCGATTACAGCCTCCATATTTCCAAATGAAACACACACATGCACACGTACACTGCGCCGGCCAGGAATACCTCGACTCAGACGCTCTATCTGATGACGATAGTCCTCACAGTGTGTGTGGTTTTCTTCAGTGGCTTATGAAAATGTTCTCCCACCTCCGACACTACATCTGGTCCCCTGGTACCACTCCCCTTCTTCCCTCTGATCTGCATCCAGATGACATTCCTGGCTGGCCAGCCTCATCACAGTCCCATGATCAATGAGGCGGCCTCATTTACATAATAACCATCTGAGCTTGACGTGGAGACGGAGATGCAAAAATGATAGGAAACCCACTCAAACTCTGGATGCCCTTCTGAACTCTGGGAGACTCTTTAAAAAATATATGTTTGTGCTTGAAAAAAGGCACATTCAGTGTACAGTTCATGGAAGTATGTAAAGATATTTATTTGGGAAATTGAGTTTAGCATCCTTAGATTACTGTGAGATAAGTCAGTTAACAGTATGACTTACTGGGGAAATGTAGATGTAACTTTAATTTGTTTACAAATACCTTTTTTAATTTGTGAAATAGTTTGCCAACTAGAATTTTGTCAACATTTGAAGATTCATTTCTGATGGGGTTAACCAAGTTTGTTTATCCCATCTTGACAACTTAGTACCATTTGCCATTAAATGTCACATGCGTATGTGCGGTCCACAGAGGATTATTGTCACCAAGAGTAACCACCCATGCTAACTGCTCGGCAAGGCTGTGGTTAGGAACAGTTTGGCTTTCAGGTAAATGCTATTATCAGTATGCTAAGCAAAGAGCAATGCTAACATGCTGTTGTTTAGCGGGCATACACTTTTGATACCAAGATGTGCTAACACACATTGTTTAATGTGTTAGCATGCAAACCTTGGAATTTTTACCTTTTGTCTAGTGGCAATATCAAGTCAGATTTCCCCCACTGATCGATGCATGGTTCATAAGAAGATATCTTCAAAAACAAGAGCCATTTGCAGTGTATATTCATGACTTCCAGAGGATAAATCCTCATGTTTGGGGGGTTTTTCAGACAAAATGTCCATTTGTACACAGGAAATATCGAACAACAAAATCTAACAGGCCAGATGCTGTCAAAGGAGCCTATCTTCTGGTGCCACCATTAGCAAAAACTCAAAATGTTTAGCCCCAAAAATTATTTTACAAGAATTTTGTGTTGTTTTTTTCAGGTAAAAACTGCAATGAACATTACAGCTCTCATTACGGCCTTACAGCCTGTTGCAGTGGCACAAATGCTATCATAAAACCAATAATAAAGTTAGCAAATCAGGGCTCTTTACATCGACACAAGAACATATACGTTGACCAGATCTGGTAGTCATAGCTCAGTTGGAACAGTCACCGCAGGGGTTGTGGAGTGAGTTTTAGCTTGCTGCTTAACAGGCCAGATGTAACCAATAAACTGTATATCGGTTTCAGGGTTAGTTGCGATTTGTAGCATACAGGCCATATATGCCCACACAGGAAACTGGTTTGTGGGTTTGTTTGGCCTGTTTGTATTTGAGGCATGAGCGCTACACAGCAAACCAGTTTCAGCCTGAATCATAAAGACGACCACATACAGTAGTTATATGCCTAAATGTTCTGATGCTCAGCTATTTCTAGACACTGTTACAATGTTGAATTTACATCACAATGTTTCTGAAGAATTGGTCTAGATTAAGAGAGAAGAACATCAAGTTTAGGTGTCATAACTAACCAACAGTGTTTTATGGGCCCTGCTGGTTGAACCTGTGCATCCGGGGCTGATAGCGGGTTCTGAGAGAGGATTTAGCAAGCTAACGGCTAAGTAAATACCTCGACTGGCAAAAAACACATCTGAAGCAAACAATTGGTTACTTTGCTGTGAGCCAAGTCAAGTAACTTGGCTCCCTGGTTATCTTATCAAAGCAGCTAGCATAGATTTCCAGCCTCAACTTGGCTAGCTAGATCAGGTAGCTAATATTAGGTAAGCTAACACCTTTAACTCAAATACTGATCAGCTTCAAAGCTTGATTAGTAGTTTGGTGTTTTATAAGCTTAAGCATTGACATTGTGAAACATGTTTTAACTTAATTGGTGAGTTAAACCTGTGATTTTGTTTTCAAATGTGCTGGTGTTCGCTAAAGGACATCAGATCTTAACAGGTTAAAAGCTGGTCAAAATGTCGAGGTCCCATTTAAGCATCTACATTTGTCTTTCCAACACATTTATTCAGTTTATTTTTATCATAATTAGTCCCCTGTCAATATTTAAAGTGCACTGTGTAGCTTAAATAGTGTAAAGTTACGTGAGAATATTCATAGTTTATTTTTATTAACCAAAGGATTGATGTCCGGCTTCCTCTCATTGCGGCCACTTGGAAATTTATCCATGTCCGCAGATGGCAAGGATGCGGTGTGAAGCAAGCAGCCTTTTCCCCTTTTCTCGCCATCTTTCTTTCCCCCCTCTCTCATGCACCCTACGCTCCCTCACTGCCGCACCTTCTCATTGTTCGAATCATTCAAAACACCCGAGCCAGCACTCGAATGGAAATATTGATCTCCCTCTGAGCCGCTCGTCTCAGCGAGGGGAGAACCGGCTTGAGACGAATGTGAGGGGCCCCAACCTCTTATTTAATCCCCACTGGGTAACATGTATACGCATTCAAAAGGCTGCATTCCCTTTCAAGATGCGGTATGGGCTTTCAATCATGTCAAAGAAACACCATCATCTGATCGCCTCTCACAATCAAGAACAATTTGCCTGTTTTCTGTGGACGAGGTGACGCAGAGGAAGTATGCTCACGTGATCACAGACTTAGTTTGCTCTCAACTTCCTACATGTCAAAGTGAGTAGTTTTTTTAGGGGTCCTAATTGACATCTGGTGCATTTGGGACACATTCCTTTCCTCTCTCTGTATTGTGTGTGTCTGTGAATGTATTCGTGTCCCATGATGTATGTGTGTCAATGTGTCTCTTGTATGTATCTGGCAGGTGAACAGGCTGCCCGTCAGCTGCAATTGACAGGTAGCAGCTGTAGATCATTTTCGAGGTCAGAGGTTTTGTATGAACACCCACGATGTCAGACCACCTTATTAGGACCGTCCCGGTAACAAAGGAATCCAAAAGAGACTGCGTTCGGACACGTCTTGACAAAACTAACAAATTAGATGGTGGAAAGTTATGAAAGTCAACTATGAAAAAGAACAAATGCACGAGGTTGGAAAAAGTGTCAAAAGGTCTTTTTTTCTTTTCTTTCAAAGGCAGCTTTCAACAAATACATGATGTGGCTCAGCAAGAGAGTGTGTGTTGTCTGTGTGTGTGAAAAGAAAGCATATCCACTGTTAGTCTTGTCTGTCAATATGTTTTGCCCTGTTGGAGGTACCGATTGCTGTGATCGCCTTTTACGCAATCCTCTCATGCATATAATTTGCATCTGCAATTTTTTGTTTGGAAGTGAAATGTTTCAGAAGCGTCTGATTTCCATGCGGTTTGGTACAGACATGCATGGTCTCCAGAGGAAGAAGCCTACCGACTTTGGGGATCCCCAAAGTTAAACACACACACACCCTGATCCAATTACCCCAAACCTTTACATTTTTTAAAAACTATTTCAATAGTTTTGATGTCGCTTTCCACACTTGGGCAATATGGGGCCGTCTCAATACAGCAATTTAAAACCTTTTTGTGTGTTTAGCTATTAGTCGCACAGGATCCAGAGCGGGGCCCCGCACAGCCCTGCCTCACCCCAGGGACAGAGGCTCATCCTGGGGTTGACAAGCTAAGACCCTCCCCCCCCCCGCCCAGTGGGAGCAGCGGGGCTCTGACGGAGCTGGAGGGTGCTCAAAGAGAAACGCAAGATGAAAGGTGAAGCGGGAAAGAGGGAGGCGCTGAGGGCCCTGTCTGCTTCTCCAGCTCGTTCGGCTCCACTTTTCCCTCTGCTGCCTCTGTTTTGTTATGTTGCAAAAGTTGCACATTTATTTTTTGCTAAAAAGAAGAAAAAAAGTAGCAGTTTTAATTAGGCTCGGGGAGGAAATCAAAGAGAAAACAACAGTCGAGAACTGAGGATCACCGTCTCAGTACCGATCTATTAGTCATCATGGCAGCGACACGGCGGCTTCTTGCTGCTTCTTCCTCCTCGTCTCCTCCTGGTCCTCCGTGTAGCTCCCTCTGTTTCTCGTCCTGCGCCTCCATCCTCTCTTCTTTCCATTTCGATGCCTCTTCCCTGTCCTCTCACTTTTGGATTCCTTCCCGTTTTTGGTCCCCGTCGTTTCTCTGCCTCTCTTGCTCTTTATTTTTCCTCCTCACTCGAGTTAATCTTTCCTATTCTTCATCCTCTCCTTCCTCTACTTTTCTTCCTCATCTTCTGCCTCCATGTCATTACAGGCATATAATTTATGAAGTGTTGAAAATGTTCCTCTTCGAGCTGCTCCGCTCTGTAACCAAGGTTACCAACATGTGAATCAGTATCACTGAGGTGGGCAAGCAGAGTGGAAAAGCTTCAGAGTCGCAGCTTTGTATAGTCTGGAGTCTTCTGTTTAACATATTTCAATTAGAAGTGATTTTCTGTTTATAAATGACTGATATTGTTGTCGACCCTCTTTGGGCTCCCATAACACGGCCACACACACACACACACACACACACACACACACACACACACACACACACACACACACCACATGAGTCCCACGGAGTGCATTGTATCACTGTATTGTTTTGGATTGCATGTGGGCTAAAATAAACTGACATGCTCATTTTCTTTGATTTATCATTCGACAGATAAATAGAAAAGTGAGATGAGGGGCGTCGTTCACCTCTCGGGCCCCCCGGATGCTGGCCTGATCCTGTGTGTGTGTGTGTGTGTGTGTGTGTGTGTGTGTGTGTTTTCATATATATCTTTGTAACGTTCTGGACCGTTTCCTGCAGCGTGTACACCCCACGCCACACAGATGTATCATCACTTGTTGAGGATTCGGCTCTCCTCCGGTCCAGAACCGCCTGTATTATTCACGAAAACCTATTTAGTCAATTAGGTCGTCATTGTGGGCAACAGGGTTTAGTTAAGGGAGGTCGTAGGTCACATGAGAAGTTCCTGTTCTTGTCCTTGCTTTTTTTCGCTGGTGTGAAATGGGAGGGGCTCAGTCGAGAGAAAAAAACCATCATGTGACTTATTTCATAGCGAAGCTGATCAAAGCACACCCACGCAGTTCTGGTAGCTGAGTTTTTTTCCAGCGTTAAACTAAATAATACATAAGGATGTTTTTTTCCCCCAAATTTAATCTTAACTTTGATTGTTGCTTATACAATGTTGTCGGAAAATAGTTCCAATTGGAATTTTGCAGTTTCCGGGGGCCTTTAATGTCCTCAATCAAAAATAATATCAGTCGCTATAGCTCTAAACAAGTGCAGGTTTGCTGGCCGGCTGCTCGTCCGGAGAACGAATACCACAAAGTTAAACAGCATATGTGAATAACAACTTCCTGGATTTCACAGCGACCGCAGAGCTCATATTCAACTTGGGCCGAGTTTATTGATTAAATGGAACCCGCATGTCATATTTCAACGTGCCGTCGGTTGAAATGAGCTGTTTTTGTCCTTATTTCCATTTTGGTTTGGTTGGAATCTTCCCCTGTTTAGGAAAGTCCTGCACTTACAGATATCGCATGACAAAAGAACAGCATGTAAAAAGCCCTTGTTTGCCCAATATGCTCCTTTATTATATACTTCAGTACGACAATTGTTATTGTCAGTGGCAAGGAAGCTCTCCTGCATGAAAGGAAGCACAAATAGGATGTTACATGTCTAGTGGCACCTTTGGGAGTTTGAAGAAAACCATTCTGATTATCATCGTCATTGATTCTCCAAAAACGATATTGGAGGGGGGTGGGGCTGGGTGGGGCTAATACGGGTTCAATTAAATTGATAGAGTGCAATTGCATACAACTTAACACACACATCAGGTCACCCACACGCATCGCTGCATGATAATCAGGGATCAACAGGCATCAGAACACTCGTAGAGCAATCACTTTACGGTTGCATGAAAACGGTAATGTACAGCTTTTTAGTCCCGTAGATAGCTCTAGATCTCAGGGGAGGTCAGAGGTCAGAGATTCTAGAGCTGTTTGGATCATCATGGCTCCTATATGGTGCTCTACACGTCCCTCTAGCATCAGTTTTGGACGTGTTAGGTAAGGCCCATTGGCATCAGAATAAACTTCCAACGTTTACTTAGTTTTTAGATTTAACTGGATTTAACTGTTGCATAACTGGAGTTGGTTAAGTGTGTACGTTACGTGACTAAAGTGTAATAATATAAGTTGACTTGGTTTCACACGGGACACGGACGCTGGTCTTCTGGGTGACAGTCCTGTGTTGGTTTGACTCGGCGGCCCGACCTCCCCTCCGAACCCACCTTATGAGGATGAACTTTGACCTGTTGGTCTGAATGCTAATGGAGCACAGATGGTCTACATTGGAGTTAGCTGATGGCGCTAGATGTCGGAAAAACTATCACGTCATTACAGGTCATCCTGTGAGGCCCATGCATGTCCAAATTCAATGGATTCCCTTTAGATATCCCTTTAGATTGTTAGATATTGTTTTAATTTGATTACTTACTCGTGTACAAATGGACATGTTTGGCGAATAGTTGTGCGAGAGGAGAGTTAACAGAGGTTAACCATAAAGATTGAGATGCATCCTGTGAGGCCCCTGAATGTCCAAATCTAATAGATTTTCATGAAATAGTTAATTAGATATTATTTTAACATAATTATTTTGAGTGTACAACTGTTGAACAGTTGAACATTCAGAATAATGGAAAGGTCAAAGATTCAGCATAAAGATTAAGTTGCATCCTGTGGGGACCTCGAGCAGTTAGCCTTCTCCAGGGACATTGTGAGCGGTTGTTGGTTGATTGTTAGACAAAAGGTCAACAACCATTATCGTCCTTCGGGGAACTGTAAATGATCAAATGTAATGGCAGACTGGCTGTCTATGTCCATCCTTCCCTCAGGCGCCCACATTTCTCTGTGGACCAGAGGGCCACGTAACGCTAAAGGTATGGATCGCAGCCGCAGTCAGTGAGGCCTCGTGATCACGGCTGTGATGTATGAGCCCCGTGTCCGTGCAAACAGTGCTGCTGGTCAGTAGAGGACCTCAAAGTCCACCCCTGGAGAGCCTGGATCACTCAGTCTGATAAATTGGGGTCTTCGCTTGAACTGGCCGGCACTAGCAAACATCGTTCGTCTCATAAGCACTCGCCTTGGGGGGTGTTCATGGGCACACAGCGTCGAATCGCCCCAACTCTTTATTGCATCGCATGAATAATAGATGCATCGTTGTATTGCTTATTATAAATTAATGTATTTGTACTTTTTCTTTGTGGGCTTCACCCAGGAAGCGGTCTTAATTATGTTTTTCTTTCCCCCTTCATATATTCTGAACTGGGCCTCATTCCTGCCTAACAGGTACGAGGTCTCCTGGGTCGATATGTTTTCATTGGTACTCCGTTAAGAGAGTACACAATTGAGTAATCGGCCCAAACAAAGGGTATTGACAGGAGCTGTAAGGAGATTTCTTTGTGTGGATCTGTGTGTGTGTGTGTGTGTGTGCGTGTGTGTGTGTGTGTGGGGGGGGGGGGGGGTCAGGTCATGTGTGCCTCTCTCTCTCAGTCTTCATGCTTTCACAGGGAGCTATGTGTAAACATGGTGATTAGTATCCGCTTCTGCACACGCGAAAAAGAAATTGGTTTCCCTCATTGATTCACTCCTGCTCTCAGATCAATGATCATACAGCGTGATGAAAACTAAGTACGGGCGTAGACTGCAGTGTGTGTGTGCGTGTGCGTGTGTGTGTGTGCGTGTGTGTGTGTGTGTGTGTGTGTGTGTGCGTGTGTGTGTGTGTGTGTGTGCGTGTGTGTGCGTGTGCGACCTTGTGGAAAACCTTTACACATGTATGAGAGATAGAGGTGCCAACAGGGGACAGCTTTGCAATTCAGACACGCTGTCAATTAAAAACTACAGAGCACAACTATTTGCTCTGCCTCAGGCTATACTCTAAAAGTAGAGTGTACAGTGTGTGTGTGTGTGTGTGTGTGTGTGTGTGAGTGTGAGTGTGTGTGTGAGAGTGTGTGTGTGTGTGTGTGAGGCAGAAAAGCCTGGGGAAACGTCTTCCCCTAGTGGCCACCAGACCAGCATACATGCCAGAGGACTCCTTCCAGGGCCCGAGGTTCCCAAATCTGCCAACTGAAACGGCCTCTGAGAAGTCAGGTTTATACATTCTGCACCAACACGGCCACCAAATGTATATTTTGCTGTATATTATCGACAGTTATGTAATCCGTTTTTTGACGTTATTTTATTATCTGGGATCTCTGTTTTGTTGAACTTTGGCTGTGGCAACAAGTGTACATCCGTATATGTATTGCCAGTCACTGCCCCCCCCCCCCAATAAACAAACAATAAAATAATCCCCATAATAAAGCTCTGCACCAATCAAACAGAAATGCTGCTATAGGGACCGTCTCTCCCTCGCTTCTCATTGGCTTGAGAGTTGACAATAAGATTCCAGCTGTTTCAACCCCCTCCCCTCCTCCTCCTTACTCCCTCCTCCTCCTTCCCCGACCGGCGTCGACGCTCAGCCAGTCAGGAGGCGGCTCCGAGTCAGGCCGCGCTGTGATTGGCTTGGAGCGGGCGCTCGTCAGGGCGGGCTGGCGAGAAGTTAGGGATCCCACCGTCCAGCTGTGCGCGAGCTCTGCCTGATGGACGGAACCGCTCGAGTGCAGTCCGGAGGAGCCGAGAGCGAGAGGCAGGAGCGCCCGCTCCGTTCACGTGCGCAACCGTAGGAAGGGGCCGGTGCTCGTGATATCTTTGGGGAGCGCGGGGGGGGGGGGGATAACTATTCAAAGGTTGCCTCCGTTTGTGCTCGGCGGCGGGAATGTGCGGCAGCATCTCCACGGCTCTTTAAAAAGAATAAAACCCCTGAAAACCGCCTGTGGATGCAACGGAAAGTACTGGATTCTTTTTTTTTTTCTTCAAGTGGAGGGGGAAAATCGGAGGAAAACGCGGAGAAACGAATACATTATTTTTCATCTTCTTTTTTGGGAGGTTTTGGGGGGGTGGAGGTTAGGAGGGTTTGGTCCATCAGCTCCGCGGTGGAAGGAGGGAATCATAAAAGAAGTTTGCGCGCGGCGTTGTGTTTAACCTGGAGGCTGCAGACGTAGACTCACGCTCTTCCTTATAAAAAGAAGAAAAATTAATCTGACGGGTGATGGTTATGGAGTGTTGGTGAGGCCCCCTTTGGAGAGGCTTGGACACCGTAGACCGGGGCCTTGGGCGCAGAGAAAGGACCCCGGCTCATGCAGCGCGCCACCTGGAAACTATACGCTCCTCCAGACGCACCAAAACCCACAAGGCCCTCTCCTCTCCCCCACCCCTTCCTCCTCCTGCTCCTCTCTTCTTCATCTCGTCTCCTCCTTTCGAACCAACCGGGTTTTTTCTTCCCCCTTCTTCTTCTTCTTCAGGCTCGTGTGGACTTTATAGCCGCGACATAAACTGATCATGCGATGACTGAGCGCGCTTTGGGCACATCTACCGAGTCCATTACAGGTAATGAATCCCACGAGAGATGCTCTCTGCACTCATTTAGCATAATAATAACAACAGCTGCAAATCTATCCATGATGAATGTATTGCTTGAAGTTTGGAAACGGACTGGAACGTGTTCTATAGTTGCTGATAAGAGATGGATTTTGTTTTGGATGAAAAGGAATGCGAGCCTCTTGAATTTGGGGTGGGCTCACCAGGAGCTCCTTTGTTTTTCATGACCATCTTATGTCAGCAAATATATACTTTGGTGGTGTGCACCCATTCATATATTCTTGTATTTTCTGTATTTAAAGCAGCTTTGTATCATTTTTATTCTTACAAACCATTTGATACGATTATTTTCGATGACTGGTGCGCATATTTTCCTGAAATGATTCCTCCACCAACCACTTCTCTCGACTGTTGCCTCTTCCTATTATATTTAATTGTGAGTGTATGTGCAGAATTGTATGTTTTTCTTCACTATATGCAAAAGTTTGCAGATGTATATGCTCAGATATGCTCCTGAATCTCACGCGCTCCTGCGGCTGCATTGGCTTTACGCATTCTCTGGTGGTGGTCGGCTGTGTCTAATATGTGTACGGTCGCCCATTGCGCGCAGGAGGTGAATGATGGCCGAGGATGGGGGAAATCTCTCCGGGGTCCCCGACGCCAGGGGCTCGGAGGGTCGCTCCTCTTTGCCGAGGACTTTCATCCGGCTCAACGACCTGTCCGGCGTCGGGACAGGAGGCGGCGAAGCGGAGGCGACGGCGGCGGAGCCTGCGTCCTCGGCGCCCCCGGCGCCCGACGGCATCTCCGCAGCCGGGGATGAAGCGTCGGCGAGCGGCGACGAGAGCCTGCCCTTCCCGGCCATGGCCCCCGTGGTCTTCTTCTACCTGAAACAAAGCACCCGGCCCCGCAGCTGGTGTCTCAAGATGGTCTGCAACCCATATCCTTTTTTTCCTCTCCCCCAGATAGGAGTCTGCTCATGCGCGCACGCCTCCCACCTGTGGCAGGTAAGAAACACCTGCTGCGGCTGCGCTGCTTTCCCAGTTGACCTCAGGGGCTTATTGACTCATCAGAGCACTTGGAGTCATAGTGAGCACCGTCCAGATGTTGGCATGTAGGAGGCTTATCGAGAGCATCCGGTGAACGAGCTTCATGACCTATTAGGAGCAGATCTGAGATGTGTGTGTGTGTGTGTGTTTGTGTGTGTGACTCCATGCCTGTGTTGGTCCCAGTGGAGGATCTGCATTCACACGGTCACCTGACAGCTGTACTGGTCTCACCATCACTATTGAATATCACTATGAGACCTATGGGAGTGTTTATATGGCGGACACCGCGCTCTGCTGGCTTCATCCTTTGTTTCTTCTCGTATAGGTGTGTGTGTGTGTGTGTGTTAATGTCATTCGGATTACCTCCGCTTCTTCCTCCGCTGTCTGCCATCCTCCCACGCTCCCTCCCTCCCTGCCTGCCTCCCTCCCTCCCTCTCTTCCTCCCTTCCTCCCTTCATCCCTTATGCCTTGTGTCTTGCTCCCCCCCGAGAACATTGTCTGCTTCTTGTTCTTGTTCCTCTGTCGTCGTTGTCCTCGTACCTGAGATCCTTCTTTCCCTTTCTTTATTCGGCCTCTGTCTCCACAGCTGATTTCCATGTCTGTAAATGTTAAATCTTTAAAAGCTCCTTCAAATAGCTATTTTCTCTTCGAGGAGCAAAGGCGATCATGACACTATTATTATCCAAGTTTCTCAAACATTTCACTTCACCCCACTAGGACCCCTGGTGACATGGTGCTCTTTCAGGCGCTTAGTTCCCGGGTTGCAGAGTGTTGCTACAGGTGTACGACAATCATCAGATCCATGCGACCGTTTTGCACCTTTTGTACGATACAAAGTATTTTTATCGATGAATTGTCTTCTAAAAATGCAATCAGCCGTCACAGACTTTATTTTCCCCGATTCTATTCATGTCGAACTGGTTTCTGTGGTTTCACACAGAAATATGAATAACTGTTTGCATGTCTCTATGTGTGTGTGTGGTGGCGGGGCCTGTGCGTGTGTGTGTGTGCGTCCCTACAGCTGTGTTTACTTGTACTGATTTAGGAAAAGTTCACCGCTTCTGTAATGCATGAACGTCCCTGAGATGGGCCGGTCTCCGTGTGCCCTGTGCGTGCGGTGCGTGCACACAATTTGTTTTGCAGCCGGAGAGCAGACACAATCTTTTCTGAACTCGTCAGACCAACAACATGAGAGCACCCGACTGATGACATGGGCTAGAATCCTGAATTCTGAACAGGCATCGCCTCGGTAAGCCCATGGCCTCAGGCGGCCTGCGGCCATTTTCAGCAGTCTGCAGTAATTAGGACCCCTGGATACTCGCTGAGGTATTTAGGGTTTAATTGAAGACCCCTGGGGTGAACGCTCTGAGTGATGTTTTGCCCAGCACATTGCCTGTGTGAAATCCCCTCTGCTGGTTTTGCTAATGATTCCTGCAGAATCCACGCACGATAGAGAGTGAGAGCTTTTGTACATGCGCGTCTAGTGTGTGTGTGTATGTGTGTGTGTGAGGTTGTGTAAGCAGCACACGCACTTCCACAGGACTCCCGTAGGTGTCTCCTCTATAGTGGGGGAGCTGGATGCAGTGCCAAGACGGAGGAGGGGGAGGGGGGGTGTTTGGGAACGCGTCCAGCGCTCTCTCTCGGTCCTTTTGCTCGCACAGATTTAAGCAGAGGATTACACGGCGAGGGAGGACACCTGGGTGGGGCTATGGGTGTTCAGCCTCACCGGAAGGCCCGACGAAGGGAGCGGATGCTACCGAGTTGGCACCCCCCCCCCCCCCCCCCCATCCCCCCCTCCCCGCTTCTGTTTCGCTCTCCTGCGTTTCAGCGAGGCTGGCTTTCACATTTGTTGCTCGTTGCTCGGATGCGTCCGTCAAATAGTGGAAGCAGAGGCAAACACTTACTTAATCAGCAGAAAATGTCTCCTGCCCTCCCCGTCGACTGTTCTCCCCTCACCCCCTCTCCTCCCCCTCCTCCTCCTCCTCTGCTTTTTTTCTTCTTCTTCCTCTGGAGTTAAAAGCCTCATGTTGGCTGGAGAGTGGGGAGTTGTGTGTGTGTGTGCGTGTGTGTGTGTGCACCAGTGGTGGACCATGCATTTTCTACCTGCGCCTTCTGTGCCGTCTGATATTGTTTACATAAATACGTGCATGACGGGATGCTGCGTCATTAACGCACAATGCATGTAGTCCACATCAACACGAACCAGTCACTTTTAGTTATAACAAAACATGACAAATGAATCCAACAAAACTGTAAAACACTGCACACTCAAGAGCACGAGCCACAATATGTGTTGTTTGTGTCTGCACAACACCTTTAAAGCATCACAACGCTGCCAAGTGCAGAGAAGCATCGGAAACTTTACTTTGAAATCCTTCGCTGCACTTGAAGTGCGAGGGAAACTCCGCCCGCCTGGCATGGAGAGGAAGATAAATGTAACCACAAAATGTTAGTTAGCGCTAGCTAGTTAGCTCCCCGACAACCACCGAAGGTAGCGGACCAGTCCTCGACGCGGGCAGGAGCAGCAGCAACAACAGTGGCTTATAACCCGCCGTGGCTTGTTCATGATGAAATACACTGCAGATGTAAAAACACAAACAGCAGTTCACTCACCAGATGCTGTTCACTTAATAAATAAAAAGTCCATCCTCTCTTTGTTAACAAACACTCCAGTACCAGGTCCTTCTCCATGGCCATGAACACCAGTAAATCCACCACCAAGTCCGTTTCTCCTCCTTCAGCCATTGTAAAACACAAGGCAAGCCAAACAAAAATAAGCTAATAGGGAAGAATAATTACACTACATATAGTGTATTTGTGAAAACCAATTAAATTATAAAATCATTTTGTGATTCTGTTGATGCCAGCAGAGAAGGCTTAGCTGGTCCTGACGGCCACCACTGGTGTGCGCCATTTCTGACGGCCTCCAAAACTAGCTGAAGAAGAAGGAAATAAAAAAGGACACAAATTTGAAAAGTCAGATTTCAGAGAGCATTTTTTAAGAGGTGAAAAAGTAGGCCCATACCAGCAATCAACTTTACTTTTATATGCCCCGCCCCCTCCCCTCTCCTCCGGTTCCTTGGAGGACAACCTTTCACAGTTTGAGAGTTTAATCCTCATTGATAATTCTATCTATATAGATGTGTGTGTGTGTGTGTGTGTGTTTGCGCGTGTGATCATATGTTTCTACATTTAAGAAGATGTGTGTGCGTGCGTGTGCATTTTTCATATTCTCTATATGAACTGAATGTTCTCTTTGATTCACTGGGAGGCTGACATGAACTCTGTGAATGCACTGACAGATTATGTTTGATGAAGTATTCATTTACTTTTTCCCGTGCAAGGCCCGTTTCTTTTGTGTGTGTGTGTGTTTGATGGAATGGGGTTCTCCCCCCATGATTCATGTGTCTCGCTAAGCATGTGATGTGACTTGAGCATGTATTTTGCATGTAAAGTGCTCGCTGCGAGGGCCGTGTATCCACGTGTATATTTAGAGCTGCCTACACAATCATTCCACATAATATTATGTTTAAAAGGTACGTTTGGACGTCCATCGCTCCTCGTCAAACGGACAAGGTCAGCTGGCAGTGTTGACCAATCGGAAGCCTTGTGGACCAGCCGACAACAAAAAAGCGGTCGACTTGAATGTTTGCCAAAGGGACTGGCACACATTTAGAAGAGCTTTAAAGTACTGTAATTATATCTTATATGAGTCAAATAATACGGCTGTTTCTTAGAATCATGCCACATGCAGGTAGAGATACATCCTAGAAGAAACAGATATGGCGGTAGTGCTTATACACTCAATAGACCAGCATGCAATGCATCGATGTTGTGGAAGACCTCCTGCTTTACTACTGCCTGGTCATCGACTGGATTGACCCAGTGCCAAGAAGTTTCAAAACCTTTCTCGGTAAACCAAACCTGCTTCTCATGCTTTTTGTAGCCAGATCTAGACAAACAAATGTGACCTGTGATTGGCCCACTGGCAGCCAGAACCCTTTCTACAGTCGGTGGTGTGGTGGAGTTCAGCGGACTGCGCTACACTGCTGTGTGATCTGATAAAAATAGATGTGGGGGCGGCGGCGTCTTTACGCAACCGAGCGCTTCCATTCACACGATCGGTATCACAGGAAGCAGAAAGGAAAGTACCACGTGAAGTACTCTGTTGGGATCAGTATCACTTTAAGGGTACTGGTACTGGTAATATATGTATTTTTATCGATAGCCTTAGTTCCTGCCGTCTGCATGTTTAACCCACAGCAAAAACATGCCCAGGTGCATTCCTTTTTTGAGGTGACCGAAAGGCATTCTGGGAGACAAAAGGTAAAGAGTTCAAACTGGGACAACACATACGTATGTGGCACCTTTCCGTGAGCTCGCCGGTGAAATGATGGAACCTCTGGACAGCCAGACGCTCTGCGCTCGATTCCCTTTTTAAGATGGAAACAAAGTGGTGGAGAAAGAAACTGACAGCATTGTTCATGAAAGCACAGCTACGGTCAAAAACATCGGGAGCACGACTCCCGCTGGTGTTCCCGTGGGCGAGCGGGTGCGTGTGCTTCGTTATTGTGCAAGAAATCTTTCTTTTTCATAGACACTGAACCTCATGCTAGTTAGCAGAGATTTATAGTCGAACCTCTTGCTCTTGGCTTTCCTCGGCAGTCGGGAAATGAGTCAGCGTTCGTCACATCCCAATCCAAACATCAGCCGAGCGTTTTACTCGTTGTCCGTTGTATTGTCCTTGTTGTATGGTGCGTGCCCGAAACCCAAACTAACCCTGGTTGTTGCCGCGGGCGCCACGGGTGTTGGAAGGGAAGTGACGGCGCCTTTTTGTTTTTTTATTTTCTTTTGCAAAATGGTTCGCCGACTGATAGATCAGTCCGCTGGCGATGAAAACGCTCCCGGCACACTGTACAGTGTGTGTGTGATTCAGACACGTTTAAAGTGCCAATTATTGATGAATAACAGGAGTGACAATCAAAGAGAGAGAGAGAGAGAGAGAGACGGTGGAAGGGAGCGAGGCCAAGCTCAGACTGCATTAAGGTGTGAGTAGACGACTCAGTATGAGGCCTGCTCTTAATGAGGAGCTTTGTTTAAGCAGTTAAACTGCAAACAGAGCCGAGCACAAAGAAACCCCTTCTTTGGGCTCGGCTCTGCTGCTTATTTTTCTGATTGCCGCACTACAGTTTACAGTTTCAACCTATAGTCAGCTCATTAAAGCACTTACGTTTTCTGCTGCGCACACCTGGTGTGTTCCCATCCCTGGGAAAATCCCTTCCTTTGGTGCACGCAAAGAGTGTGTGTACGTGTGTGTGGGGGGGTAAGCAACTACATGCCGCTAACACGTGTGCATGCAAATTCAATTTTCTATTTTTTTTAATAATTATATTATTATATTAGCCTTTATTTCCTATTTTGGGCCGTTCCCCAGTTAGTGCAGTCATGTACCTGTTGTGTTGAACCCTGACTGAACAGAGCTGTGTGAACCACCGTTGTGTAATGGGTCTCCAATGGGTTCGACACGTCCCGTGTTTATTCTGGTTGGCTAGTGCTTGAGACCTGGATGTATTTCGGTGTTTACTGGAGATGAACATGGAAAGACAGATGAAGGGGGGATCATGGTGCTTCTACTAGTGACAAAAAAATAAATAAATCAATCGCAAGTACTCAAGTGTGCCTCAGAGGTGTCTGCCTGTCTGGCTTCTACATCAAGTGGAAAGCCTGAGCAGCCTAATCTAAACACAGAGAACAGGCCGCCTTCCAGTCCTGCACGTTTCTATTCACCATGCAGCTCGCCGGACTGAAGCCGCCACGGCTTCTCCTGCATAACCTGCTTTCTCAGAATAACACGGTTACCTGAAGTGTCTGAGTTTGCGGCAGCAGTGTGTGTGTGTGTGTGTGTGTTGGCAGGGGAGGGCCAGCTAACCTGATACACACCTGGTGAGACTCCGAGCACAGTGATTCAGGGGCTAACCACAAAGCTCCACTGTAGTCTCTCTCTCTCTCTCTCTCTCTCTCTCTCTCTCTCTCTCTCTCTCTCTCTCTCTCTCTCTCTCTCTCTCTCTCTCTCTCTCTGTGTGTGTGTGTGTGTGTCTGTCTAAATCTACTCTGTGCTCAAAGTTTGATCATTAGTTTGTGTGTGTGTGCTACAACGTCCTAGAAATGGGTGTCTGTGCCCCTCTGATTGTTGGGTGAGGCAGCGACAGTTACGCGCTAGTCTTTTGGGGCGTTAGGGTTAGGGTTAAGGGTTAGGGTTAGGGGTTAGGTTTTTGTAGAAGGCGGGGTCCTCTGAAGAGGAACAAGGTAAGCACTGGCACTAAGGGGCTGTATTTTGATTTTAAAGGAACCTAAAACGGTTAAATGAAACTTAAAATTCAGGTAAAATGAAATAAGAGGATAAAAATTGGTAAAAACACAGGCAGGGGAGAACAGCCGAAGCGGGCAGTGGGAGAGGGGTCTGGTAGGGGTAGACTCACGAATGGGCGGAGCCCCCCGATACTTTCAGGGGGGCCGTTAAAAGGTTAAAAAGCGAGCCAGAGGCGCCTCCCAGTGGTGTTAATATAGGGTAAAATTAAGATAAGAACACTAAAATAAATATAAGAAATAAATAGAATAATACATTTAAAATCTGGTTAAATTATTAAAATAGATAACAAAAATAGGTAACAGCACAGTGACATAATAAACAATTGGAACATCTAGATAAAAAAAGTGCTTGCTTATTAAAACTTGCAACACAACCATAAGTGCTATAAACAGAACATCTAATTAAAATAAGTGCTTAAAATGAAGTGGTGGGGAAGGGGAAACAAACAAGACAGATTTATAATATTACATATAACATGAATGAAGGAGGGGTTAAGGGTTAGGGTTGGATGTTTTACAGGGTTAGGGGTTAGGGTTCAGGGTTAGGGTTGGGTTAAGGGTTAGGGTTAAGGGTTAAGGGTTAAGGGTTAAGGGTAAGGGGTTAGGGGTTAGGGTTAGGGGTTAGTGTTATGTGTTACTCATTTACTCTCCTATAAAGATTCTCTTTCCACCGCAAAGTCCAACTATTATACAGATTTAATCAGATCAGGTTCTGGAAATTCTCAAGCACTTTTTTCACTGGTACATAAAACACTATGCCCACCTGATTCTCTCCCACCTCATTTTTACTCCACTGACTCCTGTAATTCCATTATGACATTTTTTAATACGAAAATTGACCGTATCCATCAACGGTTAGCCCCCCAGATCTCAACCCTCAAACCTTCCTCTGACTTTCAATTTTCTTCTTGTCATCCTTTCTCTGACTTTTCCCTCCCCTCAGCTGCTGAAATAACCAACCTTGTCTGCAAATCTAAACCATCAACCTGCCAACTGGATCCTCTTCCGACTGCACTGGTTAAAGCTTGCATTAGCTCTCTGACCCCTCTTATAACTGCAATTATTCATTCCTCTCTTATCACTGGTATTGTTCCGTCATCCCTCAAATCAGCTGCAATAACCCCCATTCTTAAGAAACCTGGAGCTGACCCCAGCAACTTCAACAATCTCCGCCCAATTTCCAACCTCCCCTTCCTCTCAAAAATCCTTGAAAAAACAGTTGCATCTCAGATTCATGACCACCTTTCCCACAATAGTCTCTATGAACAGTTCCAATCAGGCTTCCGTCCCCTTCATAGCACCGAAACAGCTCTTGTTAAAATAACCAATGACCTCCTAACGGCTGCGGACTCTGGATTCTTAACGATCCTCATTCTCCTCGACCTGACCGCGGCTCTTGACACCATCTCCCACACCATCCTCATCGACCGACTAGCCTCCCTTGGATTATCTGATACACCCCTGCACTGGTTTAAATCATATCTTTCTGGCCGTACTCAGTTTGTCCAACTCAAAACTTTCAGATCCCTCTCCTCCCACCTCTCCTCTGGTGTTCCCCAAGGTTCTGTCCTTGGACCCCTTCTGTTCATTATCTACCTTCTCCCTCTTGGCCATATTTTCCGTAAACATAACATTCAGTTCCATTGCTATGCAGATGACACCCAGCTCTACCTATCCACTAAACCCACCACATCCCTACCTCCCACCTCTCTATCAAATTGTCTTCAGGAAATCAGATCCTGGTTCTCCCTAAACTTTCTTAAGCTCAACAGTGACAAAACTGAACTCCTTCTTATTGGCACCAAATCCATCCTCTCAAAAATAAATGACTTCTCTATCTCTATTGACAATTCATCTGTGTCTCCCTCCCCCCAGGTTAAGAGTCTGGGTGTCATCCTAGATAGCACTCTGTCATTCCAGTCCCACATCAAAAACGTCACTCGGTCAGCATATTTCCATTTACGTAATATCTCTCGCCTCCGCCCATCTCTCTCCCCCAACAGTGCTGAAATTCTGGTTCACACCTTGGTCACTTCCCGCCTAGACTATTGCAATTCTCTCCTCTATGGTTTACCTGACAAATCCATCCATAAACTACAACTAGTCCAAAACTCTGCTGCCCGCATCATTACCAGAACCCCCTCCATCAGTCACATAACACCTGTCCTGCGGCAACTTCATTGGCTCCCTTTCAAACACCGCATCATTTACAAAATCCTACTCCTTACATTTAAAGCCATCAACCATCTTGCCCCTCAGTATCTCACTGAACTCCTCCAAATCAAGACACCCACCCGTTCTCTCAGGTCCTCTTCCTCCATCCAGCTCATCCTCCCACCAGCTCGTCTGGTTACAATGGGGTCTAGAGCCTTCGGTCACTCTGCCCCACACCTCTGGAACTCCCTGCCCCACTACATTCAACACTCTACGTCCATAACCACTTTCAAATCTCATCTAAAAACTTATCTTTTCAGAGAGGCTTACTCGCTTTAACTCTTTTTTTCTCTCTTGTGCAATGACCCTTCTTTTTTGCTTTGCCTGTTCATTTTATTAATAGTATTATGATGTTTTTACTGTTTGCTGCTCTGTTTGGTTGTTTTAATGGATTGAGTGTTTCCTTGTTGATTTTGTAAGGTGTCCTTGAGTGTTTTGAAAGGCGCCTATAAATAAAATGCATTATTATTATTATTATTATTATGGGTTAGGGTTAGGGGTTAGTGTTATGGGTTAGGGTTGGGGGTTGGGGGTTGGGGTTAGGGGTTAGGGTTAAGGGTTAAGGGTAAGGGGTTAGGGTTAAGGGTTAGGGTTAGGGTTAGGGGTTAGTGTTATGGGTTAGGGTTAAGGGTTAGGGTTAAGGGTTAAGGGTTAAGGGTAAGGGTTTAGGGGTTAGGGTTAGGCTTCGGCTTCATTTCTCTTGTCGGTCTGGGCTGTGCTCTTTCGTACGCGGCCCTCAAAGATAACTTTTTGCTGTGTTTCACCGACTCATCTCCCTCTCGTATTGTCTGCGGGTTAAGATGTTTGTGTCCAGACAGCAAATTTGTCCCCTGATTTCCAATCAATTATTTGTACAGGGAGAACAATTAGTGCACATAAAACCCGGCGGTTAATGACTGCTCCTTCAGGAAGGCTTGCCATGATTAAGATGTCGGGGAAAAAAGAAAAACAATTCTGTCACTGTCATCTGCAGTTAATTACCCGGAACGGCGGTCTGGTTAGAAGATTGGTTCGTTAATGGGTCGGACGCTTTGATGGTTGGCTGTATGGTGAGGCTGTTGGTTGACTAGCTAGATGGTGGACTGGTGCGTGGTTAGATGTGTGGTCAACTGGTTAGTAGATCGGTAGGTTGACTGGGTGGGAGGGTGACCAGTGATTATTCCACTGGTCGGTAGGGTGGTTGGTTAGTTGGTGAACTGATGGTAGGTGACTGTTGACTGACTGTTTGGTATTTGATTGGTTGTTTGACTAAATCGATGGTTAAGTGATTTAATTCGATAGATTGTTGATTGGTGGATTTATGGGTTAACTGGTTGGATATGTGATTAGTCCATTGGTCGGTGGTGTGGTTGACTGATTGGATGGTAGATGTGTGTGCTGATTGGCTGGGTATTTAACTGGTTTGTGGACTGGTTGACTGGTTGGATAATTGGCTCCTGACTGGTTGTGTAGGTTTTTAACTGGTTGGACGGTTAGTTGGTTGACATTAGAAAAACACTTTTTTACTCTTCCACGTGAAATTAAGTTGGCATGCTATACACTTTACAGCTAAATCATTGTAATAGTGTAAATAATATAAATATCCACCCTAAAATAAATAATTTGAAGAGATAATATAATGCAAATCACCTGATTCCACCAACAGGTTAGAAAATAGTACCTAGATCTCAAGTTTAGTCCTGGAAACAACAGATATGTAACCTGCTATACAGTCTGTACACATATGAAGTGTTTTGAAAGGAATGAGGATATGACCTTTCTAAGTTTGTTTTATTTTCCTTCTCTTTCAATTAGTTTTTTTTCTCTTTCTTTCTCCCCCTCTTCCAGGGCTGTTCCGTGAGATGGCTGTAAGTTTATGTAGGACTCAGTCCAGGATTTTCCTACCAGACTTTTCTCATTAGGGTGGTGTAGAAGACGAGTTTGGCTGCACTGAGTGGTAACAGAAAGGGGGGGTGGGCAATATATACACTTACTCTTACCCAGCAAAAAACTCACCGGGCGACTTAATCAAGTTATCTTTGAACCGTCTGGCGTCATAGTCTCGGCCTTTTCTCAGCTCTCTGCTTACTCTCTTCACCTTTTCTCTCCATCCCTCCACACACACTTCATTATTTCACTCCTCGTCTTCTCAAAGCTCTTTTCTCTCCCTTCCTCACAACAAGCTACTCTTTCCTATCGTGTCTGTCTTTGTCTTCGCCACACATTCCTGCTCCACCCTCTGCTCATACTTCCTGTGATAACTACATCTCCTCCTTTCAAGCTTTCCCCTTCTCCCTGAGACAGATTAATAGGTTGGTGAACCAATCAGGACATGGGTCTGACAGGAGCGCTCCTTTTAGACCCTCTTACCAGCCGGGGACCCAGGTGGCGTTGACACACACCAGATCTGACCGCTTGCCTTATCTCAGTAACACACACACACACACACACACACACACACACTTCTCGAGGGACAAACATGCAGAGCGTCCAGTCGGGCGACTGTCAAATCAGCCGCCGAGGAGCTGCTGGCTTTTTCAATAATTCAGGCAGACAGGAGCACATCGGTCTCTCCACCTTTGTCTCGTCCACACACCTCTTCCAGCCCCTCTCCCCGTCTCGGCCCCTGTATCTCGATCTCGATCGCTCTCTGTCAAGTCATTGGGACACTAATCAGGATTTTCCCGCAGCAGGAGTCTGGTGAAGGAGCGAGAAGAAAAGAAAAGCTGGAGATGTCTTATTATAGATAACAAACGAGGGATATAAATACCTCTTGGGGTGGGAAGCTTATATAAGAGTCGTGATAGGTCCGTTGGCCTCTCAGCCCGTCTGTGCACAGGATTATGTGTGTGTGTGTGTCTTTACATATTTGTGCATATATACGTCCTGTCCATAGCCTTGTTTAGTTATATAGTTCCCATAGGTCCGTTCCCTCCCATTGAAGCTACCGTTGGTAACTTTCATACAAAATGACTCTTTGTCATAATCTTTTAGGATCTGTCACCCTATCCTGACAGTAGATATACAGATCCGGCTCCTCTGCTTCCTTTTAGTGCTCCTAAAGGCCCGAAGAAAGACAACCAATCAGAGTCGAGGCAATGCCGTAATGTTGGAAACAAAATGCGAGTATGATCTTATATATATACTTATAATAAATATTCAGGCTGTTTGCATGCAAAGCTCTTCTGTACATAGAAAAGTGGTTAAGTGTGTGAATTCTTTGCCATATATGGGTGTGCTGTTGACTTGTGTGCAGCTAATGCATGGGAAGGTATGTGTGTGTGTGTGTGTGTGTGTGTGTGTGTGATGCCTGCGCACTTATCGTTGCAGTATTGTCACTTAGAGGTCGGAGCCGGTGGATGTTTTACATGCCATTGTTATAGTTGGTGTTCCATCATCAACCATTCAACGTTCTCTCCTCCAAATGACGTAACGATCCATTCGTGTAATGAAACCGAACACTTTAAGACCCTCCTGACCCCGAAAAGTATGCATGAACATGAATGGTTCGTCAGAGTGGCATTTCACAAAGGATGGGTTCGTGCAACAGAAGTGATCCTGGGCAGCGTCACTGGGAATACACAGAACATATTACAGCACTCGGTGTGGTTAGTTTGATGTTCAATGTCAGATATGTTTATTTACCTTCGACTGAGATGTTCAGTTCAACAGCTCTGCACTCCAAACTATCAGTATTATGTCGGTCGACCTCTACTGTAATCACTCTGCCTCACTTCAGTGACCCTTTCCCCTGCGATCCGTTTTGCTCAGGCAGCGGCACTGACATGACAATAGACTCTCTCTTACACACACACACACACACACACACACACGCACACACGCACACACACACACACACACACACACACACACACGTTAACACACTATTGGGCTCTCTCTCCTTGGCGCTCGGCCCAAATCACTGTGACATTTACAGTTTCGCAGCCATTAGAGCTTAATGTCCCTGGGGGGAATCAGATCCCATCATTTTGCAGAGTGCCGAGCCTCAGCGTCCTTGTTATGCCGCCACACCTGCGCCCCGAGCATCAGCTGGGGAGGGAGAGCAGGTATCAAGTCTGGCGAGCTGGAGGCTTTCTAGACTCGCATGCGGGGTCACGGGGTCAGGTGAAGCAGGTGTAGTCGGTTAGACGGACGAATAGAGCGAAGTCACAGTTCGACACATTACCGTCTGATGATGGAGAAAGGGGGCTTTATTTTTAATTTCCCATTATTACGGGAATCTTGACGTAGGAGTTGATTAAAGAAATTAGATATGGGTTTGTTTGTGGCTGTTGTTGCCATCAGCCACATCTTTTGAATATTGGGGGGGAAAACACATTTTTTGAACTATTTGTGGTTTTGCGTCATCTTAAAATATGAACAGGAGATGTACTGGTATTGAGGCTGGGGCTTAATGAGGTATTATCAATGACCGTGATCGTGGCCGCTTACTGGGACTGCAGAGCCACGTTCCCAGTTCCACCTGAGCCTTCTCTGCTGTGACACGTCAACGTGTCAGCTCTCAAAGAGGTCTGATTCATTTGACTAAGCTTAGGAGATGCTGATTGGGTGGAATGTGTTCCCTTCGGCCAGAGCCAGGCTGGTTTGACCCTGTTCCCAGTATGCTAAGCTAAACCAGCTGTCTGCTGGCTACAACGTTAGCTTCATATTTGCCACACGGAAACAATATCAATCTCCTCATGCAACTCAGCATATACACCCCAGAATGAATTACTCGCTAATAGGTGCTGCCAATCCGTCCCGAGGAAAAGGTCCAATTCGCCAGTTTAGTCGCAAACAACCTGCGGCGATTTTCAGATTTATTTTTATTTTCTTATATAATGATTATTGAATATCTGCTTAAATGCTAACCGTGTCCCAGTCTGCCCTCGGGTTTACCGGCAGGTAGTGTGAGCAGCTGTCTGCAGAGGCCGGGGATGTGGTCGCTGACTTCAGTGAAACTGAACCGCCGTCTGTGGCACAAAAACGAGCAAAGAGATGCAAATCGTACCAGCGACCTCTTTCTCATGAAACACGGCAATCACTATTATTATCATCATTATTGTTTCCATCGCCCACGCCACCCACGCGATCGGATGCGTGCGTGCGTTAATCTTGTGCGTGCACCTCCGTGTCTGTCCATGGCTGATCTCGCGTTCTGCATAATATTTTGGGTTTCCCGGTAAAGGCTGCATGCCGAAGGACCTCATGCGGTGGAGATGACTCACATTTTCTAAAAAAAACACACCTGCTATTGCTTGTTTTATACTGCCATTGACTTCAAGCAGGCTGACTGCTGTGAACAACATCATACACGCAGCTCATCGAGAGAGTTTCAACCAAATAATAAGTGTATTATATAAGTATGCTATGTTGTCAACTGCAATTCACATTACATTTCGCACGCTACAGTGTGTGACTGCTGCTTAGCGTCATTGCTTCAGCAGAAGTCATGCTGGATTAGTAATTGAATCGTGAAGCGGGAAGTAATGAAAAGAAGTTGGACGAAGTAATAAAAAAAGAAAGAAAGAAATGCAGCCCTATATCTGGAAAGCCCACCAGCTCCCCAACACTCCCAGAGGCCACAGCTCGTCGGAAGGAGCCAGAAATCTGCAATACCTGCATCCCACACAGACACCAAAGATACCTAAACCAAACAGTTCCTCCATCACACATATTGCATTCAGAACACTCCCACGCGTTCATAAATGTGACAAAAATCCTATCCGGGAGAAAAAAAACTATCTAAAATAATAAATGCATTCGCTCCACCCGAGGGTGCAGGCCATCCCACGTGCAGGATGAGAGCAAGAGATCTGCTTTTTGTCTTGATTAGTATTTGTTCTTAGTCATATCATCCTCCTCTGTTTCCCACTCCCCCTGTGTGTGTGTGTGTGTCTGTGTGTGTGTGTGTGTGTGTGCATACTGTTGCGTACCATTCCGTAAGATCTGTTCTGTATTAGTCTTCATGTTACTATAGGCTAACTCAGCATAGCTGGGCCACAAGCCCATGGGGAGGTCTCGCTGCTTTGTTGTGTGTGTGTGTGTGTGTGTGTGTGTGTAAGTGTGTGAGTTTTGCAATCAACCCTTGGTAACTGCATGCAGTTTGCAGATGTAGACAGAGAGGGAAACCCTGTCTGGTCCCTGGAGAGGTTTGTGTGTGTGTGTCGTGAAACAAGCTCGCACTGTGTATTTGTTTGTGCGATTTGTAATCCAGCGCGAGTGTGTTTACCTGCATTTATGCATTGATTGCGTAGTTTCCGGTCCTTGCTATATGTGTGTGTGTGTGTGTATGTGTGTGTGTGTACAGTATGCTTGTGTTTTTTTTGTCAGTAGTGACTCAGATGGCACATGTAGTCCATCTGAGTGTGTGTATTGCACTTTGTAACCCACACATACTGTACACACACACACACACACACACACACACACACAGGGAGGGGAGCCTCCGCACTCGTGGTTTTGGTGTCCCTCGTTAACATGCTCTGTTCAGGATTTCCTACAAGATGTGGCTTCAAAACCAGTTCCAGACACTCTCTCTCTCTCTCTCTCTCTCTCTCTCTCTCTCTCTCTCTGGTGGAGAGTGGTTGTGGAGAGCTTGGTGAGCGGCGCTAAATGTTTGATGTATTTTCTCAAACATTTATTCTTGGTTTTTTTCCTAGTTTGCTGTGTGATTGAGTTGTTGTGGTTTTTGTTTGTTTGTCGGTGTAGTTTTGTGTGCTTATTTGTGTTTTTGCAGACGGAAAACCGTGTTTTCTGTTAGGGATGGCGTCCTCTGAGACGCCGTCCCTGTCTTTGAGGCATGGAGTTCGGGTTCAGCCCGACCCGTGTGTCCCGGTGGAGGCGGTTCTCCTGGCGGTGGGAGACTGTGTGGGACACGGTAACCTGTGCTACGCCTCCAGGATGAACCGAGGGGTAGTGGTGTTTCTAAAAGAGGAGCGCTATGTGGCGCAGTTAATATCGAGCGGCGTCTCGCTGAACGGCGTGTACCTGCAGGTTTCCCCGCTGGCAGTGCCCTCCACCCGGGTCACCGTGTCCGGTGTTCCCCCGTTCATCCCCAACCAGGTGTTGGAGCGGGAGCTGCAGCGTTTCGGGAAGCTAGCGAGCAGCTTTAGAACCGTTGGGCTGGGCTGTAAAAATGAGAAACTGAAACATGTCCAGTCCTTCAGGAGACAGGTGTTCATGTTCCTCACCTGTCCCTCTCAGACGCTGGAGGTCTCCTTCAGGGTGAAACACGGGGAGGGACACTACATGGTGTATGCTAGCACGGGTAGCGTCAGGTGTTTTGAGTGTGGGGGTGTAGGGCATAAGCGGGCCGCTTGTCCGCACAGACCGGCCGAAGGGCATCCTGAAGCGGGAGCCACGCCGGCAGAGGAGCTTAATAACACCGGGGCTCCGCTAAATAGTGAGGCGGCAGAAGAGTTTAATAACACCGGGGCTCCGCTAAATAGTGAGGCGGCAGAAGAGTTTAATAACACCGGGGCTCCGCTGAATAGCGAGACGGTGGAGGTCCCTGTTTCGCAAGGCCGTGAGGCCCCGCCCACCGTACCCGAGGCCCCGCCTGCCAACCTTGAAGCCCCGCCCATTGGGCCCGGGGAGGGGAACAGCGGGCAGACAGACAGTCAAGTGGGAGAACAGAGAGACGATTTAGGCATAGGGGAAACTATTGAGGGGAACTCAGCTGTTCTGAGTCCAACAACAGGGGGGGGAAAGGGAGAGGAAGCACTGGCAGCAGGAACAGAGGAAGGGTTGAGGGGAAGTGGAGCAGGAAGCAGTAAAGGGCAGACTGTTGAAGATGACCAAAGTCAGGCTACTGGTCCAGAAGTGAGTGGGGAGGCTTGTGTTGTGGAGGAGGAGATGGAGTACGACACTGACTCTGACTCTCACTCCCTCGCAGGCTCCCAGTCTTACAGTGGAGACCTGTACAAACTGGAGGACATTAATAACTTCCTGGATGAGACGTTTGGTAAAACTGTCAAAGTTTTAGATCATTTTCCAGACGCAGACAAGTTTGTGAAAAGCGTTTTAGCTTTACAGAAAGGGGTTGGTGTGGAGTCATTGGATGAGAAGAAACGTTACCGTCTAAGAAAACACTTGACGACTCTCAGGAAACAAATGGCGAGGAATAAAAGTTCTAAAAGGTTAAGAACTTTTAAGTGAGTCTGCCATGGATGTGCACTTAGGATTCACGTTACTGTTAGCTGTTTACGTCACGGCTCTTTTTCATTTTTCAATGCACAAGGTGAGGGTTGGTTCTTTAAACATAAATGGTGGGAGGGATCAAGAGAAGAGAGTGGTCACTGCAGACATGATTGAGCAGAAACAACTTGACATTGTTTTCCTGCAGGAAACGCACAGCGACTCACATAATGAAATAGACTGGGGTTTGTGGTGGAGGGGCCAGCATGTCCTGTCTCATGGGACCAACCGGTCTGCAGGTGTAGCAGTCCTATTCTCACCTGGGCTGGACGTTGACATCATCTCCTCCACAGAGATAGTGACGGGCAGGGCTCTGGTGGTCAGAGCTGTCATACAAAACATTACTTTTGTTCTCATTAACATCTATGCTCCAAACCAGGGCTCCCACAGAACGGGCATCTTCCACAAGCTCAGAGATGTCCTGCAGCAGTGTGATCAGCACGAGTGTGTGGTGTTGGGGGGGGACTGGAATTGCACCATTGATTCCGTATTAGATAGGACAGGGGAGGAACCTCACCTACAATCATCTGCCACCTTAGCACAGGTGATTGCAGAGTCAGGGGTGGTGGATGTATGGAGGGTCAAACACCCCCAGGATAGGCAGTATACATGGGTGAAGGTGTTGGATGGGAATATTAGGGCAGCCAGGCTGGACAGGGTGTACATGTCATGTAGCTTTAGCAACCGGTTGTTGAGCAGTCACATTTTCCCTGTAGGATTTACTGACCATCATTTAGTCACTTTAGATGTGCACACCTCACCAACCACCAAATGCAGCTCGTACTGGCATTTTAACATCAAGGTGCTTCAGGACAGCGATTTCTGCCAAAAGTTTGAGGTGTTTTGGGGGATCTGGAGGGAAAAGAAGTGCGATTTTGAGTCCCTGAGTCAATGGTGGGACGTAGGAAAGGCACATATACGTGTCTTTGTACAACAGTTTACAAGTCACTCCACGGGTAAAGTCAAAAGGCTCATTGAGGATTTAGGGAATGAAATCAGGGATTTGGAGAACAGTTTACTCACGCACACCAGGACAGACACTCAGAGGCTTCAACAGAAGAAACAACATCTAGGTTCTTTCCTAAGGGAACGAGCTAAGGGAGCTCTGGTCAGGTCGAGGTTCACCACTGTGAGGGACATGGATGCTCCTACCTCCTATTTTTTCAATCTGGAGAAGTCTGTCTCTCGGGCAAAACAAATGCTGTGTCTCCGCCTTCCTGATGGTACGATGACGACTGACCCGATTCGAATGAGGCAGCATGCCGTAAGTTTCTACAGCGCCCTCTTCAGGAAGGACAACCACAGGGAGAATGCTGACGAGCTGCTTCAGGACCTTCCTCAGCTGGGCCCCGAGGACAGAGCTGTCCTGGACGCCAACATCTCCCTGGAGGAGCTGACCGCTGCTGTGGGTCAGATGGCTGCTGGCCGAGCTCCTGGACTGGACGGATTACCGGCGGACTTCTACAAACATTTCTGGAAATGTTTGGGCGTCGACCTGTGGGAGGTGCTGCAGGAGTGTTCACGGACAGGCCTTTTACCGACCACATGTCGGCATGCGGTACTTTCACTGTTACCCAAAAAAGGAGATTTGACCTTACTAAAAAACTGGAGACCGGTGGCGTTGTTATGCACAGACTACAAACTTCTTTCCAAGGTGCTCGCCAACCGTCTTAAGAACTTTCTAGAGACTATAATCCACAGAGACCAGTCATATTGCATCCCGGATAGATCCATCATGGATAACATTTTCCTCATGAGAGACTTGTTGGACCTTTGCAAAATGTATAATATTGATGTTGGGGTTATATCTTTAGATCAAGAGAAGGCTTTTGATAGGGTTGATCATGGTTTTCTTTTTTCCACTTTAAGGGCTTTTGGTTTTGGTGAAAGTTTTGTGTCACTGTTAGGGTTGATGTATACAGAAGCTTCTTGTCTGCTGAAGGTGGGAGGTGCGCTGAGCTGTCCGGTTCAGGTCCAGAGAGGCATCAGACAGGGTTGTCCTCTTTCTGGTCAGCTATATTCTATTGTAATCGAGCCTCTTCTGAACAGGTTAAGATCCCGTCTGTCAGGTCTGGTGTTACCTGGGCTACCTCAACGGCCTTCACTGGTGGTGTCTGCATATGCTGATGACATTAATGTGTTCGTCAAAGACCAAAGGGATGTAAATGTCCTAGGAAGCAGTTTAGTTTTGTTTGAGAGGGCATCGTCAGCAAAAGTAAACTGGGGGAAAAGTGAAGCTTTGCAGGTTGGGCAGTGGTCTAACAAAGAAACACCAAAGCTGCCAGGAAACCTCAGATGGGGAAGGCAGGGCTTGAAGATTTTGGGTGTTTTTTTGGGAACAGAGGAGTTTCAAAAACAGAACTGGGAGGGTGCTATGGAGAGAGTGTGTGCCAGACTATCTAAATGGAAATGGCTGCTACCTCAGCTCTCTTACAGGGGAAGGGTCCTAATTGTCAATAACTTGGTTGCCTCGGCCCTTTGGCACAGACTGGTAGTCCTACCTCCACCACAGGGCCTGATTGAAGAGATCCAGAGGGCAGTTGTGGATTTCTTCTGGTCTGGACTTCACTGGCTGAGAGCTGCGGTGCTGTACCTGCCGGTCCAGGAGGGAGGGCAGGGCCTGGTGGACATCGCATCACGCATCAAAGCCTTCAGACTGCAGTCGGCGCAGAGGCTGCTGTACAGTTTCGGCCTGCCATGGACTGATGCTGCCTGTGTGCTGCTGAGGAGGGCTGGACACTTAGGCTACGACAAACACCTGTTCCTGCTTCAGCCCCAGTCAGTGGATTTAACGGGTCTGACACCGTTCTACCAGTCAGTTTTACAGGCGTGGCAGGTTTTTACAGTCCACCGGAGAGCTGTGACCACACCAGGGATGTGGCTCTTTGAGGAGCCACTGTTTGGGAGCGGCTACATTACATCCCAGGTCCTGACGTCGGTCAGCCTGAGATCCAGACTGAGAGAGGCCGGCTGTGTGAAGCTGGGTCATCTAATGAAGACTGCTATCCCTCATCTAGCGGAGCTGACCAACATCCGGTCCAGCAGGCTGCTGCGCAGGCTGGTGGAGGAGGTCTGTACTTCTCTGCCAGAAGTCCTCAGGGCGTTTGTTGGAGACCCCACATTGTCGGACCAATGGGACAATGAGTGTGAGTATGTCTTCCCACCCCTGGTTGTTTGTCCTGCTGTGGGACAGTGGAAGGATGAGGAGGACATCCTGCTGTCTCTAAAGACACCCCAGTTGGGGGACTTTGAGACTCTGGGGAGGAAAGCAGTGTACCAGGTCGTGGTGAAGGTCTCTAACTTGCGTTCCTTGGCAGGGGTGAGGGTGTCGAGGTGGACCGAGTTTTTTGGCAGGGGATCCTCCCCGGGGGGCTGTTGGCGGTCCCTGTACAAACCCCCTGTAGACAAACGGACAGGAGACCTCCAGTGGAGGATTGTACATGGGGCCATAGCTACAAACAGGTATCTGGTGCACCTCGATCCTGGCTCAGGAGACGGCTGTCCTTTCTGTTCTGAGACAGAGACCGTCCATCATCTGTTTGCTGAGTGCTCTAGGCTGGTGAGACTCTTCAGCCGCCTGCAGGCATGGTTTCAGGGCTTAGGAGAACATTTTTCTTTCCGTTTATTTATCCACGGTCCAAAATACTCTGCTAAAAAAAAACAGGTACACACACTAATAAATTTCCTTTCAGGTCTGGCCAAACTAGCAATTTGGAAAACAAGGAAAAATCGTGTGAGGGGTCAAGGGTCAGAGGACGTGAGTTGGATGTTGACGGGGCTGCTGACGGCTCGCCTCAGGGTGGAGTTTGGGTTTTACAAGCTGACAAAAAACACAGAACTCTTTGTAAACATTTGGGCTGTGAGGGACATTCTGTGTTCAGTCAGAGACAATGCTCTGGTTCTGAACGTGTGATTTGTGTTTTTTTTTTCTTTACTATTTATTTTTTAGTTTTGTAAGCTTCTGAAAAACAGTAAAGCTGTAAATGACACTGTTTTAGTAATAAAGATACTAGACAATCTCTCTCTCTCTCTCTCTCTCTCTCTCTCTCTCTCTCTCTCTCTCTCTCTCTCTCCCTCTCTCTTCTTTCCTCTTCCTTCACTTCTTCCTCTTCGCTTTGTCTTTTGAGAAAGAGAAAGGGAGAGAGAGAGAAGGAGAAAGAGAAGGCGTCTGCCTCTAATTTAAAGTGCTCCCTGCCGTCCTCCTCTGGGTCCTAACTCCCTTTGTGTCGAGATAGGACGCCTCTTCAAGAAAAACAAAAATTAAATTCATAAATAAAACCGTGTGGCTGTGGCTCGCAGGGGAGCACTGACTGTTTGCCTTTATTCTCTTATGTGCTTGTGTATGTGTGTGTGTGTGTGTGTGTGTGTGTGTGTTGAACAAAAGCTCTCGTGCCCCTCCCTCCTGATAGAAAGCCACGTATCGTACACGAGTGTGTTCAATCTTCATAATGTGTAGTTATGCAGTAGAGTAACATCCGAAGGCAGTAGCTAATAATTAATAAAGATTGCATCGTGAGTTAGGGGTCGGCAATAAATCATTTTATGTTTCTTTGTATTGTTCAGTCGTGTGTTGTTCAGTATGGGAGGGGCTTAGGTATGGGAGGTAGCTTTACTTATTACTAAAGTTAAAATATCATTGATTGAAGGAAAGGCCTCGAGTTGGAACTCAATAGGGTATAAACAGTCAATAAATTAGGCTTTCTAAAAATGTGTGGATCCTCCCAACCACCAGAGGTCCTTAGCATACAGCCTTAAATGGCAACAGAAAATATGAGCACAATAGTCCTGTAGTATGTGAGGTTAGCCGTGGACAGACGGACAGACACACACACTCACATGCTTATGATCTCCCCACAGGCTCATGTCTGAGGGGTAAACGTGTGCTGAAGACATTCTGGTCTCGGCTGTCAAGCTCCTGCTCTTTTCACCTCCCTACAAATTGGTGTTTTTTATTTCCTGGACAAAATCTTTATGTTTTTATGATGTTAATATTAACAATAATTTCCAGGGGATACGGTTCAAGGGTGTGGCAAAATCTCTGCTGACACATTTCCACCATCTTATTGTTTCTATTGTTATATTGCTCAACGAAGCCATGAATATTTATTTGACAGACAAATTAAAACCCCTTCTATTACCCGCTGTCTCAAACCTGGTGGGCTCAGTGCTAGATTAAGGAAAACAAATTAAGACCATATTTCCTGTACATCCCATTTCTCTCGCTGCCAAACATTTTTCATTTCATAATCCCATTCACGGCTTTTCTGCTCGTTTTTTGTTCAACAAATTTGTCTTTTGCTACATAATCCGGCACGCTTGTCCACTTTGTTGTTGTTGCAACGCTCCACATTTTGTTTGATTCGACAGAGGGGCTTTGCGTCCGCGACGCTCCAGAGTAAAAAAAAAAAATGCATGACACGTTTTTCCCTGAAGCTGAATCTGTATTACACAAACTACTCCATGAATGCAGCGAGGGGACATGCTGAGTCTGCATTCCTGATGCTAATACAAGAGAAGGCTTTTGGGGGGGGGGGGACGACGACACGGTTAGGTTTATGAAAGATTTGACATAAAATCTCCTTCATGCTGAACTACCTCCCTGAGGATTACGTTCCAAGCTAACTGCCTGTTTCCTCACCTGCCCCTCAGATATGCGGCCTCTGTTTCTACCAGACTCTCAGGGTATCGCCCTCCAACCCACTCTCATTACCCCCCCCCCCCTTCTCTATGCTCATCTGTTGTTTCAACGGCCACGGATCGCTTTGATTGAAATTTCGGACGGAGATTGAAGAGGATTGACGGCCGTGCAGGAGACATCATCTGTGCAGCCACATTTCATTTGTTGACATTTGAAGTGAGAGAAAAAAGCCAGACAAAAAGGGATGAACAGGGAGGCAGCGAGCCGTTCATACTAATTTCCGGTTGGCTGGTTTGGTTGTTTCTCTGTGAGGGGGGCGGGGGCGGGGGGGGGATTCACCGAGGCCCATTGGACATGATGCACATCCTTCCGTGAGCATTATCATCACCTCTCTGGATTGAAGATGATACTTTGACCTTAGTGACCTGCTAACCCCCACACACGCACACACGCACGCACGCACACACGCACACACACACACACGCACGCATGCTGTACCAAATGTCTTTGGTTTGTTTCTTATTTTTTTGCATTCAAAATATTGAAGTTTTTAAATTAAGATTTGTAATGTCATCAGCTTGTTATTTATTTTTCTGTCAGATACATATTTACTCAGCATTTCATATTCATGACATCCCATTCTCAGGTTGTGAACACTGGGCTATACTGCAGTGCTTCACCCTCCTCAACCCACGCTTTCAGGTCTCGGTGGAATCTTTGAGTTACAGATATTAATAACTTTTGCTTCTAGCAAATGTAAAAAAAAGAAGGAAAAGAAGAGAAGCTAAACCTGAGTTAATTCTACGAGGGATTTGAGTGGATTCAGTCTGGAAGGCGGATTCAATTATGGATTCTGATTTCACACAATAGCATCGGGCTCTAATTATCATGTTTTGTCCCATTGTGTGATGCTAAATACAATAAATCCTCATGCTATGCTTTTACCTTTAAATGCGTCCATATTTAATTCTACTGTACGTCGGTGTTTAGTGTAACGCGTACCTGTTCAACTCCTCTATACTCCCATTAACATCCAAATGATCCCATTTGATGAGCGTATGTAGAGAACGGCCATCGTCATCATACGTTTCCCTCCAACACTTCTAATCTCCCCACGTTCAGATCCGACGCTCACGATTCCCCACATGAGGGTTCCCACAAAAAAAATGAATCATCAAATGTTTGTTATCTCTGTGTTTCCGAATAATTGTGTTTGGTGATTGGAACGGTGGTTATTCTGTCCTCACACGCTTCCTCCTCCCTGCTGGATGCGGTTTACAGCCGGGACGGCCCGTAAAATACCTCAACTAACCTCTTCAACGCCCCCACAACAACCTGCAGTTATGGGATGTTCTTTGGCGTGACGGCCTCCAGCAGCGCCTCTGGCGGGGCGGTGGCATGTCGCCTTTCGGCAGAATGAGCCTGCTGAGTCTGGACACTACGAGCCCCCCCCCCCCCCATTATGAATTATTTAGCACATCTTTACACCGAGGAAATTAAGAGTGAGAACGAGAAGAAGAAGAAAAAAAGTGGGTTGGGGGGGAATTATATGACCACCGGGGGAGGAGCTGAATGAAGTGCGGATGAGCGAGTGGAAAGAAAGAAAGGGAAGAGGTGAAGGAGCGCTGGAAGCCACCTGCTTTAAATGAAATCATCATGTTTGGTTTTACTCAGAAAAAGGATGAAAGGATTCAAAATTTGAAATCCTAATCGTCTATTAATGCTTTACTTTTTGCTTTAAGAATGTGTTTTAAGCCATGGCACTGGGCTCAAAGGGAACCTTTAAAGACAGATATCCATGGGGGGGGGGGGGGGGGTCTACAGGGTCTGATATGAGCTGCCTACTTCAACCCCCCGACCCATCATCCGTTTTTGACCTTTTACTGACGAGCTTTATTTCTTCTCCAATCACTGCTCTTTATATTTTTCATCTCCATCAATCCCTTCTTTCCAGACACTTTTATTTTCCTCTCTGTCCCTCGCTTCTCTTTCTTAGTAGTTTTCTTTTTCTTTTTTTCATCTTTCTGGTATACTGCCTTCCCCCCTCAGTCAGAGTTGCTATGGTGATGTGAGTTTTATTTATATATATGTATAGTATATACACACACACACACACACACTGGGAGCTTCTTCCAGTGTTTTTTTCTTTCTTTCCCCTTCTTCCTCCCTTTGGTCTTTTGTTTCTGGCTGCTTGCCTATGCAGAGATGCAGCCATTGTTTTGCCTCGCAGGGCGTTGAGCGGCCGGTGTGTTTATTAGCCGTCTCTGAACGAGCCCGAGAGGGGCTGTAGGGAAAACAGGTCTCTCTTTCTTCCCTTTCTCGTGTGCGGCCTGAACACCTCCGTACTTTATCTACCTCACCTCATTTAGCTTCATTCTCTCCACCTCCTCCCCGGTCCTCCTCTCCCCGTCTCCACCTGTCTGTCTGCCTCTCGGCTCCTCTCATCCGTCCGCCCACCTTACACCGGCTTCCTCTTTCGCATTCAGCTCATTGAAATACACTGCGTGTGTGTGTGTGTGTGTGTGTGTGCAAAGCTATCCGAGTAGCTGCCGGGGGGTTTGGCGGGTGCAGCGTGTCGCCGCTCAGGGAGCAGAGGCTGCAGTGAAAGGATGGAGCAGCGAGGGGAAAGTAAGAGAGTGAGAGAGTGAAAAGGGTTTAGGAAGAGAGGGGAAACCCCGTCTGGGGAGCGATGTGGGAAACATGGTTTGGCACAGAAAATGAACTGAAGTGAGTCATAAAAGATGAGATGAAATTTAGTCAAGGAGAGGCACAATTAATTTTACAGCAAGGGAACAACAGAAAAGAAAATGAGATAAATCACAAAATTAGGCTGAAGGAAGCAATAATATAGCAAGTGGGCTTTAAGAGATAACAATATATTAAAAAAAAATATATCATTTTTTTCTGGGGTTATTATACATAGACCTCTGACACACAAATGATCAAGGATTTTGAGCTTTGATTCAAATATGATACCTCACTTGAATGGCCCGTTCTCTAAGCCCCGCCTCCCGTAGTTACTGCTGCTGCCGTGCTCTCTGCTCTTGCATGGCTCATGACTGCAGTTCACCAGGATAACCATGAGTTACCTCCCGCTACTCATGGCTATAGTGCAAGTTATATAACAATATCAGACTGTTGTGGTCCGGAAATGAGGTTCAGCGAACGGTTATAGTTTAAAAATGTCACTTTAAGTATATCAAGTAAGTGTCTTTGCTACATTCCTTTTTTTTCTACCTAATACACAAGCAGTAACATTTGTAGAAGAGGGACGCTATGTGTGAAACGGCCACTAAAGGCATTAACACTGAGGGAGAGGGACGTGGAATCAATTCTGATTAGAAGAGATACCGAGATGAACGCTTCAGGAAGGTGGAACCCAAACAGGAGGGTTGAGTCTCTTTACGTAAGCATTGAAGTCTTTACCACTTCTACCTGAGCACACGTTTCTGCTGCAGATTGATACCTTTATTGGATTAGGAAAGACATTTGTGTGTGTGTGTGTGCATACCAACAAGAGTTGAATCAATCACTTTATATCGGCCAAAAATAAAACCAGGTGATTTTCTGAAATATTCTTTTTGACTTCTAAATTTGAATGTCACGTTTTTTCTAAAAAGTGTGCGGAGCCGACCCGGTTTGAACGTCGGCGTTGTGCGCTCAGAGGATGAAGAACCGTCTCCCGTTTACGGTTTCCCACATCCATGATGTTTCTCCTGCTGCTGCAGACAGCCGAACAACATGAAGGGCCTTTGCCCATCAGACGAACACAGGCGCACACCCACGCTGGCACGTGTACACACACACACACACACACACACACACACACACACACACACACACACACACACACACACAGCATCGGCTAGCCGTCACAGAGCTTGTGATCAAAGCCTGGAGCTCGTCTTCCCTCACATGCGTGCAAACGCCGACTAGTGTTTGAAACGGTAAAACTACAGCAGGTGTGGGAACCATCCATCTGTTCCCTCAGGCGCTGCCGCTGTAGCCGTAACGTGTGTGTATGTTTGTGTGTGTGTGTGTGTGTGCATGCTTGTGTGTCCTACAGGAGCCCATTCAGCAACACTAAAGGCCTTTAACCCCTTTAGGAGGCCTGAGTCAGCAAACTGCTGTCAATGAGGTTGAATATTAGAGCGTGTGTGGGCGGATGATGTCTGTGTGCAATGGAAGGAAGAGATGGAGGGGGGGGTACGAGTTTCATGACATATGCATCATAGTCATGCGAGTGCAGGAATGATTAAGTACATGTTTGGTGGGATTGCTGTATGTGTGTGTGTGTGTGTGTGTGTCAGGGATTTTCTCCTTTTGTTCCTGTGATTATGCATATTATTTGCTCTGCTTCCTTCAACTTCCCACAGGCGTGCGCACACACACACACACACACACACACACACACACACACACACACACACACACACACACACACACACACACACATGCATCAAAGCGGCAAAAAGGCTGAGCAGCATCCTTTTTTGCATAAATGATGGTTGATGAAAGACAGATAAAGATATGTGAGACGGATGGGGAGAGCTTTTTGTGTTAAATGAATAGGAGGAATCCGTGTTAAACGGATGGCTACACAGTGATTTTAAGGAATTAGTCCTGGAGGGAAGCACAGCCCGGTACGGCTTCACCCTCAGCCGGCATGGAATTAAGAAAAGCGGATGATTTCCAACACGCCAACTCAGTCACTTATTATTCCTGATGATGAAGTGCTGTAGAAGACAACAGTTTACTTGAGTAACTACGTTCCATGTTGTTTTTTGGGGCGAAGCCAGCAATTTCAGAGGTGAAAATCTTAAAACGTCGAGAGGTTTTGTAAGAGAGAGAGAGAGAGAGAGAGAGAGAGAGAGAGAGAGAGAGAGAGAGAGAGAGAGACCCCCCAACACACTCTCACGGCTCAACGCTACTGCCGAGACAGTCATCCATCACACTTAACTACACTAACACACACTCACACACATGCATACTCAGACACACACAAACACACACACACACACACACACACACACACACACACACACACACACACACACACACACACACACACACACACATATATATCAAACTATAGACTGAACACATACTCACGAGCGCTTTAGAATGTACCATTAGTGTAAACATAAAAATAAACACATTCAAAAGTTACACACGTATTTGACATTTGCTGAGGTCAGCTTTAAAAAAGAACATTCTATTTGCAGACATGAAACAGGCTTTTATTCACCTTGTTTTAAACAGATAGGTAAGTCATATCACGCTGAAATATGATTTCCCTCCCCCAAAAAATAGTGCTGGGTTTTGATGTTGGCGTGACGACCACTTTACAGCCCACGCACCCTCGGCACAGAAGGAACGGCGGTGAAATGATAAATACATTTTAATGAGTCCCAAACACCCCAGACGGACTCTTTGTATCATCTGACTTCAATCCAGTTACTCCGTTAATAATTTAAAGGTCTAGAAATGAGGCGGTAAAAATGGGAAGTCAGCCCGCTGCAGGAAGCACCCGCCTCCCGGGTGATTGACACCTTGGGCCACGACCATTTTTTACAATTACGTTGAAGGCAGTCAAAGCATTTGAGTAAAGTTTGGGAAAGCTCTCGGCATTGGTTAAATATTGACAACGTCAGACTGATCAGACTGTCTCTAGTAAACTACTACGACATCTCAGAGAAACATACGTTTATGTTGTTTTATGCATGTTTTAACCCTCATGTTCTATAAACGTGCGCCAGCTGGTGCAACTATATTTTGTTGCATTGTTAGCCCAATGATGACACATTACATCTCTTTTGAGTCAGCTAATGCAGGAGAGCCAGAAACAGCAGTTCCTCAATTGGCCACTTGAGGCCAGCTCCATGGGCGATTCGATGGCCATTGACCGCCATGTGAAAATACCTGAGATTACAGCGGAAAATAACATGCTTACAGCCTGGTAGCAAACATTCTCAACAGTCTCAACAGCTAATGCTATTATTTTATAGTGATTATATACTTACTTACTTAAAGGTATGCATAATTAGGGGCATGGACACCTTATGATTGACAAGTCGCTACCATGGCGTTCAGTTGTACTAATAGACACTCTGAGTAGTTTTTTATTGTTTTTCTGGTAAGAACTACCAGAATTAGAATCCCAATTAATATCACAGTCAAATCGCAGATGCTCCTTGCTAACCTAGCTAGCTAGATAGCGCTAGCTGGCAACCAATGTTGGCTCCACCCTGGCTCTCGCCCTGGCTCCACCCTCTCTTCCAAAATACATTTGCCTCTGGCATCCAAAGAAACAAGATGGCGACGACCACAAAAAGTAAAACTCAAGGCTTCAGAACGGTAGTCCTACAAAAACCCACGTCTTATACTGTGTATGATCTTTCCTGCCGTGACCAAATGTTTCAGCATACACCTGTGGCACCGGATGTGAACCCAGGCCTCCGGTGTCCAGGTCCTGATCTTTTTACTGTTCTACATGACCTCCTGTGACCAATCCTGAGCACAGGGAGGCGGATGAGGGGCACACTGCTTTTATATGTGGTGAGATAGTTGCTGCTGGTAGCCCACCACGTCTCTGTAAAACAATAAAAGCCGATTCATGTCTACATTCCTCAGGTGGTTGTAAAAACCTGCTTGCTTGCTTTTAATTGAGGGCTCTGCCAGTCGTTTCCCCTACATATGCCTCCTCTTCTTCTTCTTCTTCTTCTTCTAATTCTTTGTAAGTGCACACATACTTGGCCAATAAAGGTGATCTGATTTGTCTACCCCTCCTCCTACTTCTCTCTCTTCAGAGAAAGTCTTTCCTCTCCTCCCTTCCTCTCCATGCGGCCTCGAGCCAACACGAGAACCCTGCTGTGATCTGAACGTCAGGGTGGGGAGAGAGAAAGATCCTCGTCCAAAAATGAGAGACGCCGAGCGGTTTCTGGCTGTGGCGCAAGAATAACAAGCCATTCTGGTGTTTCCTTGCCTCGAGGGCAGAAGAAAAAAAGCAGAGGGGATCCAATCAGCCTCACTTCGGCTCTCATTCACGGCCCGGGCTGACTCGTTTAACATTCCTCGCCTCTCCACTAGCATGAGACTCTCGTCGTGGTGCTGGCTGCAGCTTTCTAATCTGATAGGAGCAGCTATTAAAGTCATATCCCTGCACACGGATTATGGCTCGCTGTGGTCGGGAATCGAATGTTTATTCCCCGTCCTGCGGGTTGTTGCATAACGCTGCACTGGAATCCATGTGGTCTCTGCAGCTCTTTTGCTTTTGCGCGTATAATTGTTTTGACACTCAAACCTTTTTCCCTGTGGTGTAATTTAGTGCGTGCATTTATGTGAAATTGGTGTTCTGCATTTCCTGCGCCGCGCTAAAGTGGCGCTCTCGGATGTCAAAGAAGTGGGTTCACCCGTCACGGCGAGCGCCGCCTGACCCATGAGAGGTGTTCTGTCACGTCCGAGGGCAGCGCTGCCTTGGATTACTCTGTTTTGTTTTAATGATGGAAGCAAAGCATAGCCCAGTCTGTGTGTGTGCATCCTCCCCTCCTCACCCTCTCCCCTGCTCTTACTCCCCTTGTGACCAGCCTTAAATTACTCTCTGCCAATATTCTCGTCCTCCCCTCCCTCCATCCAACCCTTCCTCACGTTACTCTTTCATCTCACTTTCTGCCCCCCGACCACGTTGGATCCTTTTCTTTCATTCGCTTTAACCACCCTCTCTCTCTCTCTCTCTCTCTCTCTCCTTCCCTTTCTTTCCTCTGTGGTTCCATGGCTTATGCAGGAATTTTGCCCCAGCTCCAGTCCACTAATCAATTCCCTCCTGAGTCAGTCAGTTCTCTTCTTTACTCCTCCATCTCCTCCTCTCCTCCACGTCTATTCGGCGTGCTTCATTCTCCCCATTTCCTACACAGCTCTGCAGCACAGCCTCACCTGTTATTCCTTTTTCCCCATCATGGCTTCCCCTCCCTGCCCTCCCGCTATACCTCGCTCCGATTCTCTCATTATGTCAGCGTTATCCGGCGATTTGCTCCCTCCCAAACCTCTCACTTCCTCCTCCCCGTTGCACATCCCTCTCTTCTCTTCTCTCTCCTCTTCTCTCTTCTCTTCTCTTCTCTTCTCTGCCGGCTGTCTTTTATGGGAACTGGTGGGAGGCTGCGGTGGTCCATCTTGAGTTATAGTTTGTTTTGATGTGCTGGTAAAGATAGAGATAGAGGCTGAAGGACGGAGCGCTGGGAGAGGAGAGGAGAGTAAGAAGACAGGAATAGATACATTTGGCCAGGGGAGAAAAAAGAAGAGAATGACAGCGCATGAGCAAAATGAGAGGAGGAGGTGTACAGTATGAGTGATGGCTCACTTCACAACGGCCTCGGCCGTCCCTCAAGGACCGCAGGTCTGAATGCACTAAAGCGGACCTCCAGAGAGGCTGACTGCAGGAAGGGATACAGTGATGGAGGGGAGGGGAGGGGGGGCAGTGTCCTGCGTGTCGGAGCAGACAGGGAAAACCCCTGAAAGGTCCCTGTGTGGCGTGAGAACCACGCTGAAGCTACAGACGGCAGCCCGCGAGGACTACGAAGGCCAAAAAGCCGAGGACTGAGCACACTGGACTCACCCTGAAAGGCCTCTCAATGTCTGTTTGCTTTGGCCACTGACTCACGAGAGGGGCCGCGTCTCCGGGTGGCACGTGGCTAGCACCGCTGTGAGCTAGCGTACGCTCAGCTAGCACGTTTCTGCCATGCGCTCGTAGAGTTTGACTGTGTTGGGAGTCGTGTTTCCTTTATTAGGAGAAGACGGTTATCGCAAGCCTTTAAGCCGAACTCCTACCCGCATGTTGGACGAACGTATTGCTTCATGTCTACGGTGCCCTCATCTGATATTCGGTCACGAATGTGCGCAGCTAGCAAACGTCGCTGTTGGAAGCTGGCGGGATGCAACCGCGGTGCCTGACCCACCTCCCGAACGACTTCCTGCCACTTCTGCCTTTGCTTCTGAGACACAAAGGTCCGTATTGCCATTGCAAAGGTCCTTGACCATTGGTCCTGAACCGTCCTCACCGCACCGCGCCTTTGTTTGAAGCCATTTCCCGTTCGATGGCAAGCACGCTGGGTTTTTCAGAAGAGACTTCTCAATAAAAGCAGCAACGGTAGCAAATGTCCTTCACATTTTGCCTCAGTAACTTCATACAGCCGTCTGATTCGGCTGCAGAGAGCGATCCATGAACAACGGCGCTTCTGTCAACCAGATACGATCACCATCGGTAGAGTAGAAGTACATGCATGCGTTGTTTAGGCAACTAGTGTCGGAAAGTTTAATCCGTTTTTTTCTTGTGAAGGAACGCCCCCGATTGAACTCACTGCTCAAACCCAGAGCATTTGGATGAATGCTATTCCCCGTCCTCTCACTTTTTTAGTTCTGAACGCTCAAGTCGCATTTGTGCGCACTGAGTCACTAACTTCATTACGCTTTTATTAACATAATAAACCTCGCTTTAATCACGTCGGTAATTAATACAAGTGTCGATGGCCGTCCACAAGCATCCAAAATGTTGGCATCAAGGCTTTATGGAGCCTTCACCAGCGAGCGGTTAGTCAGCCAAGAACAAAAATCTGGCTTTACTTTGTGCATTTTGTAATTTCCAATTTTTTTCTCCGCAATCCACAATATGGTTTGAACTTTGTCCTTTTAGCTTTTCAAAGTCGTAAAAAGCCTTTCCAACAATGTTCTTTCTGTATTAATTAACTCAGTATGTTTTTTTTTTCTTCCTCTGAGAATGTTGTGGAAGCCGTACAAGTCTTTTACTTCAGTGAAATAAAAGGTAAAATAACAGCGCTGCTGCTTGGGTCGACATTAGAGTACTATTTCCACCACTGTCTCTTTTTCCTCCGCCTGCCCTTTCCACTCTCCCTCCTTTTTGTGATTTGTGCGGTACTCCCTCCCTCTCTGCCTGAACCCCTTCTCTCCCTACTCCCTCCCTCTCTTCTCCTCTCCTGTACTCCCTCCCCCTCGGGCCTTGGGCTGGTATGCGACCTCTCTCCGCCACCTTTTCTCTCTCTCCCACTCTCCCCTCGCTCTTTCCCTCCATCCCCACGCCAACGTTTATTTTCTTGCATTTTCATATCCCGTATTGCAGTGATTTGCACCATCTCACGATCAAAGTGGACGCAGTAGGTTCCGTCGTGTTCGCGTCCCTAAGAGGGTCACTTGAATTGCTGCCGCCGCCGCCGCTTCCCCTTTCATCTTCTCATCCCCTCGCCTTTCTTCTGCCATCTGTCCGGCTACGTTGCTCTGCTATTTCTCAGTGAATCTACATTTCTGCCTCTCCTGTCCGAGACGATCAATTTCTGTGCTCTTCTTTTTTTTCTTTTTCTTCTTCTCTCGCTTCACTTACATTTGCCGTCACTGTCTTCTTAGTCGGTCAGCTAAGTAAACAGGGCCAGTTTATCTAGATTGTTTTTGTTTTTACGTCATAGAGACGTCCCACAAGTTGCTTTCTTGGGTCACGGGTGATTATTTCTGATTCCCCCTCCCCCTGGAGACCTCTGAGAAGGGACCGATGACTTGTGGCCCGACGGGAACAGCCCACGCAAACACAAAAGCAGAAACAGAAACAGACACAGACAGCTTTTAAATAATATCACTGGGCCAACACGGTGTCCACATCTGCTGCAGCGCAGTGTGGAAGCGAGGATAGCTGAACATGGAGAAGGGCGGCCGCGGCAGCTGTGACAGTGTTTTTTGTCGCTGATGCAGAAATCTGTGATCCGATGCAACTTGACGGCTTTCTTTGATCAGCCCTGTCAGGACCACCGAGAAGGGAAGACATGTTAGAGGACAGCTTGATTCATGAGCTGGCAATCTGCCTGTGGAATAGTCCAGTGGAGGTGTCCCTTCACGGGAGGGTTCAAAATGCTCCGTCCGTCCAAAGATCCCAGAAGGCAAAAAAAACAATAACTCTGCATTGAGAAATTGTTGCCAAAGAAGTGATATCTCTTTAAGGCATTTATGGGTTTATTTTCTGTTGATGTGAAATCTAAACTCCACATTCGGCCTTTGACCTTGAAGGCAAACAAAAATTAATTACTGCTGTCGGCGAGTGTGTGCTGGGATCCGGTGGAAACCTCCGTTTCTGAAAAAGCAAAGCCAATATGGGAGTGTCTTCAACTTTTGACTGGCCAGCAGGTGGCCGATTTAAAAGAGGAAATGAGCAAATAAAGAACTCACTGTAGTACCTCAGTAAACATTGTAAACATGAGTTTATGGTATAAATCAGGTTATGCTTATGGGCGGGGCTACCTTGTGATTGACAGGTTGCTACCACGGCGTCGTCCATGTTTTCATCAGCTTTCGTTCGTACTTGGCTCCGCCGGGGGCCAAAAATCCAAAATGTCAACAGGCAAAAGACGAACTCAAGATTTCAAAACCGGCAGTCCACAAACTAACGAGGGAAGTCACGTGACCACGCCCACTTCTAATACACAGCGGATTGGTGGAGATCTGCTTTGTGACCGACTGGGAGAAAGTACATTTAAAGGGACAGCGCGGCTTCTTTGACACAAGATCACTTACCGGCTGTCGAATTGATGCACGACTTTGTTCAACTGGTTTATCACAGGAAAAAAATAAAATAAAATGTGATGTTCCCGTTAACCTTCCCTGAATGAAGGTGAAGGAGTGCGGCCCGTGGTTGTCTCATCACAGCCCTGCCGCGTGCCATCGGCTGCTGCTGTTTATCTCTCCATAATCACTGCAGCCTCCACTTAAGCCCTTCAGCCAGAGGCACGGCGCTCTCAGACCTGAGAGGACCTGCAGCGGCCCCGATAACGTGCACACGCTCACTTAAACGTGCACGCGCCGCACTCCACTGCAAGTATTCATGTGGACGTAAACACACGAGTGGCCAGGACGCCCGAGAGGGGCTAATGAAGCCCGGCCATGCCTGTCTGAGTGGCAGAGGTCCCACCGTCTGTCACCAGTGTGCCAGCAATAAGTGAAGTAGGGGTAGAAGATCCAATCAGCGGCCATCTTTGTCTAATGGTCTCCTTCAGCGTCCACACACACACACACACACACACACACACACCCTCTCCACAACAGCAGACGGTGGGCGCTCACACACACACACACACACACACACACACACACACACACACACACACACACACACACACACACACACACACACACACACACACACACACACACCCTCTCCACAACAGCAGACAGACGATGGGCGCTCACACACACACACACACACACACACACACACACACACACACACACACACACACACACACACACACACACACACACACACACACACACACACACACACAGATGCCAGCAGAGAAAGTGGAAAGCAGTTTTTAAACACACTTTTGGCCGAGGGCCACCTTTCATATGGAACAGTCGCTTCATGTCTACTCAGAAGCACCGTCATTTAGCGCACTGCTGCGTAAACATTAATTTCTACGAAGACAAAAAAAATCAGTTTATTATATAGATTTATTTTTGCCTGTCCATCAAAAGGCTTTCAGCAACTTTGTATCAATGTTTAGAACAGAGTGTCAGCGCTCCAGGGATTTGGGAATAAGTCAATAAGCAATAAAGACAATGTTGTTGTTCCCAAAGTAACGTGCGTACAGAAGAGTTAACGATGACAACAACAGGGCTCGGGAGAAAGAAGTGCGGGAATATTTTGGCTTGACTAAATTGACTGAAAACTTCAATGTAATCCGATGACTAAAAAAGACATCAACACTGTTTATTGACTAAAACTATACTTACAATTGTCACGCTTTTCTTTGACTAAGATGCAAATATTTTTTCAGACTTTTGGTTGAACATCACTTCCCTGAATGCATGAAATACAACAAATAAAAGAATTCCCCCAAAAACAAGCATGCTGACGAACACCTCGGGACACGTGCAGTTGTTTTGCTTCCTTCCCAGAGTTTGGAGGACGGAGAGGAGATTCTTCTGGACGAAAACAGCATCAGATAATCCCCAAACTGTAACAATAACATCACCAAAACTCTTTGCAACACACACACACACACACACACACACACATGCGCTCACATCCCCATCCACAGATCAGTGTGGGAATGTTTGTGCCAGCACCGAGCGTCTTCTGCTGTGTTGATGTTGTGATTATAGAGGGTGTTTAAGGTTGAGGATGACTCATCTCTCTCTCTCTCTCTCTCTCTCTCTCACACACACACACACACACACACACACACACACACACACACACACACACACACACACACACACACACACACACACACACACACACACACACACACACCATGCACCCACAGTAATCTCGATGAAGATCATCACTCTCTCGCCCTCCTCCTCCCCCTCATCCTCTGACAGTGCTTACAGCTCACCAGGATTTATCCTCACCGTGTCCCGGTTCAAACATCTTCGTATAAACGCTTTTAATTCCGACACACCACTTCTGGGGGGAGAAGCCACGACGACAGCAAGGAGTCAAATTAATTAAAGTCGTTATCAGAGCCAGTTTTAAAGTGGTGCTTTATCTCCGGCTGTATGTGTGTTTCATCAGAACGGATTCATAACTGAGCACAAAGTGAAGCTTTGTTTCTGTCCCCGACACGTCTGCCTTGTTTCATTTCTTTATTTTATTTTGTGATCCTGGTAGACAGTATTCACAGACGGGTCTGCACTCGACGTTCCCATTTCTGTGAAGGCGCTTGTTGTTTTCATCGAGGACCACGTCTCCACCGCGGCATGTAAACACCTCCGCTGGGCCCTGCTGCTCCACTAAAGCCAGTCTGAGTCTGTCTCCATCTCTAAGCTCCACACACTTTGTTTGACTGAACTTTATCTTAACGCTGCACGTTTTCCATTTATTTGTTTTGCAGACACTTCTGGGCGTGTCGGTGTTTGAGTGGTTAGTTGTGTCCGGTGCACAGATCTTCAAATCTTAACGCATTCATAAATATGGGAGACCAAAGACAAAGTGACAGATTGACCGAAATGTTATATTTTAATAACATGTGGACCACAAACCATTTCAGAGATTCCAGACGCGGGATCTCAGACACAAAAAAATAAACAATAATGTTTTCTCACAGACTTCCATACAATCTGACTTTTCTTTTTGGGGACAGCTAGTAGAGAGAAGGATGTCCAGAACCAGAGGTTACGCATTGGCTGGGGCCTTGTGGCCAGCTATGAAGCCAGGTGTGTGAGCTGGTTGTCATGCTGGGGTAATGATTGTCCACCCCCCCCCCCCCCCCCCCTCCCCTCCCCCCCATAAGGCCAGCTCTCTTCACTGTTCCTCTTTGGAATCCAAGCAGGTGAGGAGAGATGAGGCCGGCCGAGTCCCAAACAGTGTGTGTGTGTGTGTGTGTGTGTGGGGGGGGGGGTCCACGGGGAGAGATTTGTTCTGCTCTTTGTTTTGCTCCACTCAGCCGCCCCTCCTCTCTGTTTGACTTCCCGTGGCTGGGCTGTGATTTGTTTGGTTCTCTTCTAATGTTATCTGCTGCTATTCTCAGAGGCTCACTGGCAACGAAGATGGACGGTGTATATACACTAGCCTCGAGTACGTCGTCACATCAACGCTGCCATGGCTGAGTGTGTGTGTGTGTGTGTGTGTGTGAGGGGATGGAGTGGGTCTTTGAGAAAAAGAAAGGAGCCGGAGAGCCTTGAGCTGCATGTGGACGAGCATGGCTCCACTCCACAGTCACCAGACAGTCCCCCTGTCTACTTGTCGACAGGCTTCGGCTCGCTGCAGAGTTTCTGATCACAAAGTCGGACTCTCGGATTGTAGTTCCTCGGCGATCTCCATCTTAGAGCCTCCCTCTCCCGCGGTGCCGTCCCTGTTGATGATGTCGTCGGTAGCTGTGGCCAAGTCCCTCCCCGCTCTCAGGAAGCCACTGTGCACAGACAAGACACAACATTGGGTTATATACGACTTTGGAGTCCTGCGATGGCTCAGAGCGGGGCTTTATTGCATGTTGTGAATCTGCTGCATGTGGTTCTGATTTGGGTTACTTGTCTTTCTTTTTTTTTCAAACTGGAGCGCAGACACAGACGTACAGCCACACATGCGCTGATGCAAGAAAACATGGATAAATATGCACACACACACACACACACACACACACACACACACACACACACACACACACACACACACACACACACACACACACACAGCAGCAATGCGGATACTGTACACACTTAAGGAAATCCGCCCTGCGGAGCCGCATGTTTTCCTCTTAAGATCACTAGAATCCCTGATCCCTGCTCTTTAGCTGTCCGACCCCGCTGTGGCTTATTCCTGATGGCTGCTCTTGCAATTAATTGTCGGTCATGGTCCGTGTGCCCTTTATCGAGGGGGGCTGATTATATAGCTCGTGCTGGTCATGGTCTCATTACTTTAAAAAGCCAGGCACTGACAACTATACATTACAGCGGAGGAAACCAGGATCAGACACATCTCAGTTACTGTAATTCAAGCTCTGATTCCACTGGGCCGAGGGGGTTTAACCTCGCAGAAATGGTCCCATTAGTCGAAAGAAGCTCGTCAGGAGTTTCCGAAAAGGTGGTGTTTTGCTAATAGAAGTCGAGCATAAACGATGAGAGGGAAAAGAGGAGGAGTTGTGGAGAAGACGAGATTGAGTTGGTGAAGCTTGGAGGAACGATGTGCATGAACGTACAGCAGCTGCACCACATGATGCACTGAGCACCCTCTGGAAAGGGGTTTGGATGGTTATGTGGTTGCTCATAGCGCAGACTATTTGTGAACGAGCAGAAGTAAGTGTGTTGTTCAGGCATCAGGCAGGTGGTGAGGTGACAACATGGGATGAGTAGTGATAACCACCATGACATGGATTCAGCTTCACCTTTGTTGGTGTCGAGAATGCATTCGTACTGCCACATTCCACCTTAAGCATCAGTACAATTCACTGTGTGATAATCAAATAAGAGATGAAACGTGTGGAAATGGAGACACGTGCTACCCGATCGTTGGAGAGCGTCCTCTGGCTCCGACACCAGAAGCTCTGTGAGGAAGACAAACACAGAGCGGGAATCATTGTCTGAGTCACGGAGTAGTCACTGTCCCTGATGGAAACACACCTCATGCCAGTGCTGTCGGCACGTAGAGACGTGGTGCCCACCAGGCTGCCGACAGCGAGGGCTTCAAGGCCACGGGGAAAAACACGGCATTCACAGTATGGAAGGCCAAGAGGCAAAAACCTCACACACAACAAGAGTCCTGCAACTTGTACAGCAGCTGTCGTGAGAAAGAGGAGCAAATGGTGCAGACACATACACACACACTCACACACACACACACACACACACACACACACACACACACACACACACACACACACACACACACACACACTCACACACACTCACACACACACACACACTCACACACACTCACACACACACACTCACACACACACACACACACACACACACACACTCACACACACACACATACACACACACTCACACACACACACACACACACACTCACACACACACACACACACACACACACACACACACACACACACACACACACACACACACACACTCACACTCACACTCACACTCACACTCACACACACACACACACACACACACACACACACACACACACACACACACTCACACATAGCTTTAGCTGTGCAGTGTGTTAACTTCCACCAATGTGTATAAAACCACCTCCAGAACCATTGTAAAGTATATTAAGGATAAATTGATAACTGTCATTTTAAATAATCACCTTCCTTTAGTCTTTGAGATATGCATTCAATCTCATTATGTGGGAATAAGTAAGGATCTAATTATATCACCACATACACTGTATATACACACACATTTACTGTAAAATAATAGCATGACCTGAAAGTTGAGGTCACTGCTGAGGATCATGGGGCATTGCTGATGATACATCACTAAGAATATAATACAATTGGTTCACTTAATATACAGCTTGGCTGCATTATATTTTGATAACCACTCCTTTGACCTCATTGTTGATCAAAAATACTTCTTGTACTTAAACAATTAAAGTATTGGATAAACGATACAAATTCAATTTGTTACCTGGAAGCAATAAACACACAGCTGAAAATGTTTAATTTGTTAAATGACTACATAATAGATAAAGGGTTGAAATAGTTAGCGAACCGTAACAGACAAACAGATAACATAGTACTAGTATCCTTATGCGTAGCATACACAGTTCAAATTAAAAACATTTTGTCTGAAGGTAATTGATAAGTGGTTGAAACATTTAGCTAAAAGTGATGGACGAACAGATAGTAAAAGTAGCCCAGTGAATAGAGCTATGCAGGCCAGATTGTTTGCTAAAGTAATGAATGTACAGTATGAATAGTTCTAGCTGAAGCTGAAATATTTAGCTAAAAGGTAGTTTGCTCAAAGTAACAGATAAAGGGTTAAAATAGTTTGCTAAAAGTAATAAACAGTATAGTGAGATAACTGTTGATTTAGTTTGCTAAATGATAATTAGTATTGTTGGCTTAACATAATGGAAAAACCATGACATTTGTTAATACCTCATTTCTGGTTGATATTGTCAACTATTTGGGATCCTTAATAAAATAAAAGTGAATACATATTCTGACAGCTCGGCCATGTATGGACCAACAATGTAACACAAGTGTTAAATAACATCCAGTTCAAACTCAATGTGAACAGAAACATTAGGAACAGGGAGGTGCTGATGAAGGAGAGCGAGTACATCTGGGGAAAAGGAAAAAGGTTGGAACCACTGATGTACGACATCAAACCGCCTCACGCTCAGGAGAAAGTTCAGATGCCGGTAGAGTAGCGGCTCTTTGAAAAGAACAGCGAGAGGTAACTAGGTCGACAATACACTCGCATGCGAACACCTCATCCTTTGAATTATTCATCTCTCATATTCAAAAGAGGACGTTTTTTGTTTACTCGGCACCTGATTAACCACAGCGGAGCCGAGTTATTGGCAGGGGGGGGGGTTATTTACGGTGTGTCCCATCACGACTCACTGGAGCATCATCAGGTCAGAAGAAGTGCAAACAGAATGATTAGAGTCCTTCATAAGCCACGTCCGGCTCATGCATGTGTCTGTTTGTGCGACCGTTGTCTGTTCTTCTTGTGCTGCAGGCAGAACCTCGGACCTCTTGGCCTGAACCCTCGGGTCCGTCATGGAGCACGCGGCCGGGTTGTGGCCTAATGCATAATGCATGACAGCTGCGATATCTTGGTTTCACGGTTTGTGGACCTGCGCATGGGGCTGTGCTGCTGCTCAGATAATACAAAGAAAAGGGATCTCCAGTACAGTGAATGCCATGTGATGGATCCTGTGAGGGATGGAAACCAGTCACACAGCATTGTCCTTTCACAGCTGTCCAGCGTGAGGAGGTCTTGTTGAGCAACAATAGGATGTTTCCGGGCTGTACAGTGAGCGGCCTGTTCCTTAAGGTGGAGAGTCTGTGTGTTAGAGACACCAAAGCCCTGCCTACCCCACTTTGAACTATTTCTTTTGTAAAAAGAAAGAAAAGGTCTCCCCCTCTCACATTGTTACCTTCTCCTTTACTCTTCACCCCCACATCTCACCCACATTTCTCTCTGCTTTCAAACCCATCTACCTTTCTTTCATCCTTCTGATCTCAATGCAACCCAGAGCCTTGTAGTGTTTGAGAAGCACTTAAAAAAAGAAGATAAAGGGAAAGAAGCAGCTCTATACAAGGCAGCTCTTCAAGTATCACGAAAAACAACCCTTGACTCAAAAGAGAAAGTGGAATAATCTCCACCCCTGGGCGTTCGCTTTAAGAAAATATGTGATTTTAAGACTGCGCTGGGATAAATGATTGTTTAAGATGCATTTGTTCCCCGTGGGAGGCTGCAGCACTCAGGACATCGCTCCATGATGCTTCTGGCTCCAACCAAACACTCACCGGTGGTTTCATTGGCAGCTGGCAGCCCTGAAAGGCGGCAGCGGCATTCATTTGTGTGTATTGTTAGGTGTCCGGGTCGGAGGGGAAATGAGACGAACAAATAGCAGCCGTTTGTTGGTACGGCGGAGGCTGCGCCGCCACGGGCTACCGGCGGCTGCATTCTTCTGCTTTTGAATTCCTCTATTGTTTTAGCAAAAAAAAAAGTATCTCAACTGTCAGCCTACTGCGGTGAAAAACAAAAAAAAAGCAGCTCTCCATCCTCGGGTCCTTCGGCTCTTCACAGCTCTGCGCATGTTTTAGCATGTGTATGAAGCTCATGGTTTCTAATGGCTCTAATTGGCTCATCGCTCTGGAGTGGGCTTTAATCTTTTGTGTGTCAAGGTCTCGCCGAACCAAAAACAAATGAATCAGTACTTGTCTCCATTTAACTTATCCGTGTTCATCCACCTGCCTTCTTCTTCTCTCTCTCTCTCTCTCTCTCCTTTAACACGCAGAGGGTCATTTTTGTGAAAATGGCCTGTTTATAATTATGAGAGTGAATTACCTGCTCGTATCAATGTCAAAGGCTGCTTTCTGTGCAGCTTTTGAAGAGCTGAGGTTTTGTGCGTCCTCACTGAACTATTTATTTGCAGTATCTTTGGCAGGTTGTGGGGGAGGGGGGGGGGAGCCCAGGTTTCGGAGGTCATAAGTAATTTGTATGAAATTGTCCTTGTCCTTTTTGGTGTTTATCTTCTGGTGATGTGTTTGTTACTGCATCACAGCACCCTGTGCGTCCCCATGAACTCTCATACCAGTAACTGATTGTGTTCAAAGGCACGGTGTGATGGATTTGGTGGACATATAGCAGTGAGGTTGAATCCCCCTCTCACTCCCACCCGTACCATGGGCCAATGAGTGGCGGGCATCGTGATGACAAACCGCTTCCTTTGTAGATGAAGGGCTTTCTAAGCTCACGAAAACACAAAGATTCTTAGTTTCAGGCGGTTATTCACCCACGAATACGTAGTTATGAATATTAAATTCAATGTTTGCTGATAGATCCCCTGATATGCTACACACTGGCCCTTTAAATATACTGCAATGTTTTAAAAGTTTCAAAGTGGTTCGCCATTACAAGAGAGCCTTAATTCAGTCAAAGCTCGGTGTGTTATTCTGACACTGATCTTTTGTTCTTGTCAACACCTTGTTTTTGTCAGCTTTTCTCAGCTTTCTGCTGTGTGTGTGTGTGTGTGTGTGTGTGTGTGTTTGTGTGTGTGTGTGTGTGTGTGCACTGTAAGTGTGAGTATGGAGCCCAGGTGTGGCTGGGGAAGTGAGACCATTAGCATGCTCACACCATGTCAGAGCGGTTCTCCTATGGGGCTGGCTCCTCCTTCTTTTTTCTATTTCTAAGTATAAAAAAAGAAGCAAAGCACTTTAAAAACACATCTCTTTGTGTTGCAAATGAGATTCTTTTCATACGGACACGTCACAGCGTATTTCGTCCCCTCGCTAATTAATTCAGCGTTCTTATTGATTCACCTGGCGACCCTTCCCAGAAGTCTCCCGTCTTTCATTTATCTTTCCAACATCATTAGCTCCTATTACTTTATTAATCCCTATTTACAACATCTACCTCTCTTCTGCCTGATTTCACAGAGAGATCAACCACTCGTCATCCTCTCCCCCTCCTTTGACAACAGATGGACAGAGCCTGGCTGCTAGAACACTGTCCCCACGCCGCCGCTGACCCCTCTGCTGTTAACCGCTTGGTGAATCACTAACCCGGCAGATTTGGGGTCACAAGGGCCCAACATGTGTCAATTGTGTCCATCTGCTGGATGGATCACGGGCCCCCGGTAGAGTACAGAGGGCAGAGCGCTGGCTCACGTTGCATCACCAGCGTGAGGTGGACGTGTGTTACGGAGAGGGAGGGAAGCTGTGTGTGTGGGAGGAGGGACCACACTCATGCTGGGCTGCAGGTGCATGGACACGTGTAAAGGGAACGGTTACACGTCGGGAAGCTGGGAAACAGCAGCATCCCTGAAGAAAAGAAGAAAACGAACCAAGCACCACTCGTCACAGTTTTATGCAAATCCAACAGGAACACAGAGCTCCAGAGTTATTTCTGTTCTAAGAATGCATTATCCAAAGTGACGAAGACCGTTTTTGAGGTCGCTCCTGCTGGAGAATACTCAAGACACCTGCCCCCCACCCCCCAATGAAAAGTCTCTGTTCTCCTCTAATTGCTGCTTCCCCAAAAAGCTGCTTGCTGACAGTTTTGAGTTTGACAAAGGTGGGCGGGCGAGAAGGGAGGAAGGGAGGTAGACATGGGGATGAAGGGGTGAGGAGAGAGAGAGAGAGATTGTCTAGTATCTTTATTACTAAAACAGTGTCGTTTACAGCTTTACTGTTTTTCAGAAGCTTACAAAACAAAATATATATATATATATATATATATATATATATATATATATATAGAGAGAGAGAGAGAGAGAGAGAAAGAGAGACATAGAAAAAGAGGGTGAGGTTGAACCACACAGACTGAATGTCGATATCGGTACCTTCTATGGAAGTGCTGCCAGCTGCAATGTCCCCCCCCCCCCCCCTCCCCCCCCCCACCACATCCCACCCAAATCTCCCGCCGGTGTGGAGAGCACTGCAGTGTCCTCCCACATTAGCCCACCTTAATAATCCCCCCGCTGTTTTAAAACACCACCACCAGCGTCCTACACCGGGCCGTGTGTTCCTCCTCCAGTCTTCCTTCAGAGATGCAGCATCGTTAACGGGGTTCTCAATTGCTTAACGCGGCCGTATTTGTCACCGACGCGTTTACATCGTTCTCCTGCGGTGAGAAAGCAGATCCCGGTGACGGCCCGGACTCGCAGCAAGAAAGAAAAGTACTCAAGCCTCTCTTGCGGCGTAATCCACTTTCCTCACTTTTGATCCACATGCTCAGTGTGGTTGTTGTGGAACACCCTGTGCCCTCTGATGACCTCCAGAGGAGTGAGCTGCAGGCGGTTTCAGAGATAAGACAGAGTGCCCCTTCAACATACTTTAACAGTAGATCCCTTCTCGGTCTAGGAAAACAACAGCGTGTGGGATTTAGGGGGATATACTGGTAGATGTGGGATATCATATTAATTATTATGAATGTATAATCTCCTGAAACAAAACAAAACATCGTTCTGTAACCTCACCACTGGATGCCACGGGTCCTACACACTTCAGAGGGATACTTCCACTGACAGGAAATGCGCTCAACACTTTTTTTGGCGAGAGTTGGACGAGAGGATCTGCCGGTTAGCTTAGCTTAGCATTAGGTACTGGAAACGGGTTGAAGCGTTTCGCTTAGCTCCGCCCCAAATGAAGCAGAACCCGCCTCGAAGCTCACAAGTTACCTCGTTACTTTTTGCAGTGGCTTCCTCGAAGCTGGAGCTTGCAAGGGGAAGTGGAAACGTAAAGCCCCATAACGCCACCATCTGTTGTCATTACACTTTACTTAAAAAAACAAAAAAACATGCTGTAACAGTATTTTTCAAACCTTTAGACAGAGGCAGGCTAGCTGTGTCCATCGTTGATGCTAAGCTAAGCTGACAGACATGACAGCGGCATCATTCCTATGATCTTCTTGTACGTTTCCTTGACTGGTACTCTCATCCGAGCAGGACTTCCTTTCTCTTTTGGCGTTCTGCACATGTTGGGCAGCATTGGTTTTTTTTTCTGGGGATTTTCTTGCCCTCATGGTTACAAGACAAAATGAAGTCTTGTATCGCAGAAACAAAACCCAAATAGTTTTTCTTTGACGGTTTACGCTTCATACTTGACCTTGGCGGTCGTTCGAAAAGATCCACTTACTTGCTTTTTCCAGAGCTTTTAACCACACCCGACTGTCTTCATCCAATGTACTTCGTCACAGCATCATCATGCCATACATCATCGCACTCCATGATCTCGGTCTCGGTGAAGACCATGGGGGTGTGGTTAAATGCCTCAGAAAAAAACTAGTAAGCGGACGTTGAGTTAAGACCATTTTGGTCTCCAGTGGTATATTTTCAGTCGTGTGGCGCTCATCTCTGGAACGGGTTAATAACGAGTCGTCTGTCCCCGTGTTCGGCTGCCGTTGATTCATAAAGCTCAGCCTGTAGGGTTTCCACCTGGCCATCAGTCTCTGTGTGTGGACAGATTTCATCAATACAGCCCCTACAGCTCTCAGGCCAATAGGGTGGCTCTCATCTGCACACACCCACTCTAAAAACTAAAAAACAATCCCACAAGTCCCTGTTGAAAAGTACGTAGGGGGCAAAGCAGAACAGTGAGTAAGTAATAGGATTTCGTGGTGGTTTGGTCGTTGTGTATATTTGCATGCATAGTTTTATTGGAAGAACAAAAAGTACGAAGCAAAGGATCCATTACAGCGGTTTATGAATCATACACTCATCTTAATTTCAAGCCTCAGAAACTAAACACACTCCTCTTTCTTTCCATTTTTCTTTGGCTATTTTGAACGGATTATCAGTGCGTTACATGAACTATAGCGCCAATTTCTCAAAAAATGGAGCCACATGTTGTTTTTGTTGTTTTTCCCCCTCGTACCGTCGCTGCAGGGGAATCGAGATGGTGGCGAAAGGGTTAAACGGAGAAAAAGATCAATAAAGAAATGTGGTAATAAAAGGGACGGTAGTAAAAAAGAGGGCTGCAGTTGATGTGTTGCAGTGGTTTGTGACTGCTTTGTGACAAATTACCTTAATTATCTTCCATCCCTTGAGACGCATTAGAGCTCATGTAAACAGCACCGCTGGGAATGGTCATCCCCCCCCCTCTCCCCCCCCATCTTCACCATCATGATTCTTTATGTTCCTTTATGATTTTCTTCTCTCCTCTCCGTTTCTTCTCCTTTGCGGCTCCTGTCCACTGCTGTCCTTTCCTTTTCCTCCTCTCAGTTACCCCCCTGCATTCCCACAGTGTGTGTGTGTGTGTGTGTGTGTGTGTGTGTGTGTCTGTGTCTGTGTGTGCAAACGTCAAACAGATCTAAGAAGTTTTTGAGTGATGATGACATGCAGTGACAGCATCCCCAAGTTCGCGATCGTGGCCGCGAGCTGAGTACCAATAATGACTGAGCAGAGAAAACTCCCTTCAGAAACTATCTGTTACTTTTTGTATTTTGTGTTGGTGCTCTTGAGTGTAAAATGATAGATCGAGCACTACAGAAACCCTTTGAGGAGAGTGAGACAAAGGAAATCCTTCTGATGACCCATCCACAAGTCTGATCTCGATGGTTTAAAAAAACAAACATAACACGTTTTGATTTCTCCATGCGTTCAATTCACAGAGATAAACAAATGTAATGAAGTTATGTACCTTCATTATCGGGAACATGTAGTACTGGCCGCAGTTAGTATTAGAACAACAATAAATCACTGCCACAAATGATTCTGAGAAATGACCCAAAACAAAATCTGCAGCCAAAACGTAATTTGGCTGATAAAAAAAAAAAAAGTTCTTAAGTCATGAAACCAGGAGAGAAAAACTATTTATATTGGACCTAGAAATGTTGCACAACTGTACTTTTTGCACATTGGTGATAGCACCCTAGTACCCTACTTAAAAAATAAATAATTATATATATATATATATGATGATGGGGTAAGATTAGGATTAGTTTATGGGGCCACACAATATTGCAGATAGAAGCTATTCAACTATATCTTGATACTATACGTATCAACGTTGGTGCAGCTAGGGCTGGGCAATATGGTCAAAATATCCAATCATGGTAACGATCATATCACATAAATGTGTGCAGTGTACACGCAGTATGATTCCATTGAAAGACGACACATCGTCATATTGAATGATCGCCGGCCCTCATGTTTGGTTTTTTGGAGCTACAGACGCCATAACACAGGACAGATGCAGCTGAGCGAACGCAATGTGATGGTCACACACACACACACACACACACACACACACACACACCTTCATGGTGTCAGCCAGCGGTGACGCCCCGAGGGATGAATTCAATTAGAGGAGATACACGAGGATATGCTCTGTCAGAAGTCTGATCGCGAGGAGACAACAGACACAGCGATGTGTTCGTCAGAGAGGAAACATTATCAAACTCATCAGCACCTCCAAAAGAACTCTGCTCTCATGGGTTCGTTTAGCTTTTCCCTCTCTCACACACACACACACACTCTCACACACACACACACACACACACACATATACACACACACACACACACACACACACACACACACATACATACACACACACACACACACACCTACACAAGTCCCTCTTCTTCTTGTTTAATGAAGGGGAAACAATATGCAAGCCTTATGCCCTCCCCTGCCTCACATTGCTGATTCACTCCGATTCTGTCCACTAATGATCTGACACCAGACAGCAGGACACAAACAACGAAGAAGAGAACCAGTGTGTGTATATATATGTATATATATGTATATATACATATATATACATATATATACATAACCGATCCTGGTATGAGCTGGTGGATGTTGCGGGTGAGAGAGAAGCCTGGGTCAGCCTGCTGGAGCTGCTGCCACTGAGACCCGACCCCGGATAAGCAGGAGAAAATGGATGGATATATATATATATATATCTATACATATGAGGAGCACGTACAGTCCGAGGGCGATCGATACAGACGAGCCTCTTTGAATAGATATTATTCATTGTGTTTAACTCACACACACAGACACACTGCACATCCTTTGTCTCCAAATCTCAGAAACCACCACACTTTTAACGTGAAGTGTACGTCTCAACAAATCATCGTACAGAATCCTGAAGGTATAATCGTCAGTGAATGTTTACCTAACGCAAGACGCCACCTCTCCACACTGGTTTAACGCTGCCGTTGGCATGGTTGTGCAACGGCTTAATGTGTATGTACCTAAAATGAATTCAGGGAGAAATATTGGTGGATGTGTTGAGAGGATTGAAAATGTAGAGCAAAGATGGTCGACAGCCGCGGGAGAACTGTGAGTCATCGCCTGTACGGTAGAGGTATTCTGCACCTGAATAAATGTACCGAATCTGTAGCCTCCTCTCTGGGTTTCCATGTTTCACGGTTCACATCTTGACAATTGGTGGCTTCCATGGAGTTGAAAACATGTCTGAGCCGGAGTAAAAACGGCAGGATTGTTGCTTACAGTAGCCGAGACTGCTTGATGCAACCTGCTGAAATTCTGGCTTCACGGCTCCCCGTCAACGCTCATGAAAGGAATCCAGATCAAAGCACAGGGGATGTGCAAAGACAGCCTTTCCTTGATTAAAAACTCACTCTGCCCCCGAAGTTCCCAAACATGACAAAGGTCTGAGTCCCGCGCCGCTGGTCTCTTCTCATTGGGAAGAGTGCGTCCCCTCATTAAGACTTGCAGGAAAAGGCGGGCCTGGTCTGGGACAACAGGAAGAACCGGACAAATGAGATGCAGGCGATACACGGGTTGAAGATGGAGGGTCCAAGAAAAGTCCACCATCGGCACACTGTGAGCTGGGCTCTGGCTAACTAAAGTAAAGTCCTGATCGTTATGATCTGTACACGGAAACGTGTTTGGATTTAGCATCAAGTCGTCCGGATCAACTAACAGTTGCGCACAATAAAGGGGTCGATGCCTCGATTGGTAAGGAGGACTCATTTGTTGCATTGCAAAGCACTGTTGATGAGATTAATTGGATTTCTGCCGCGCTGAAGGTTTGGTTAGGTTCAGGGACTTTGCCGTGTTCGGGAAAGATCGGCGTCATCGTTAACAGAAAGCTGAAGCTGGTTGTCAAGAGGGATGGCGTCACACTGTTCTCACACGCCTCTTTTCTTTTTCTTCTTTTCGGCTTTTGGATTCAGCCAGAAGTTAGCTTGAGGGAGGGACAGTGATTGAAGCTCCTACAACAGTAGTCTTCTCTTTTATAAACAACCCTTTTTCTGTCTCTCACCCCACCGCCGCTTTTTTTTCCGTCTTTGTTTCCTCAGGAGTGCAACGGCCTTCTCTTCAGAAGGCGAACTTTCAGAAAGGTAAGAAAGCAGAGCAACTATGTGTGTGAAGGTGCGTAAAAAAACAGGAAGGAAAGGCAGCTCAGGGTGAAAAGTGAGCTTTATCTCTGAAGTCGGAGACAGCTGCTGCCTAACCTTTGCTGCTCATCTCCCATCAATCCCTAACTCTTTCTCCCAAAAAACCCTCAACGATTTTCCTTTCTTACTTTTACCTCTCCTTTCACTTTTTTTTCCCGTCTGTACCGTCTCACACCAGCTATTTTCAGAGAGGGGATTGTCAGAAATGAAACTTTTTCTTTTTGGAGAAGTATGCTGAAAATGCCAGAATGAAATCCCCCCAAAAAAGAGAAGAATAAAGGTAAGAGAACTGAAAGGATCTTCATGAAATATTGAGGGCGACTGCCGCAGCCTTTTGTAACGGGCGATCTGTCACTGTCATTGTGCTTGAAAGTGTGCACGTGTGCTAGTACATGTGTGCCCGTGCACGTGTGCTTGTGCACGTGTGCACCTCCACACGTCTACATTCATATTGTCTGTTTGCGACTGCAGGCGCATGAAGAAATGCCCCTTTATCACAAAAGTAGCTCTCTGGCTGTTTCCCTTCCCCCGTTCATTATTCAGTGCGACTCTTTTATTCCATTTGTTCTGCAGCGAGTGCGTTCACTGCGGATCGCCAAACTCAGAGTCAAGCAGAGTTTGAGAGAATGCCCAGGTTTGGGCCGGTGTTTCGATTCCTGATGAATTGCTCAAAGATCTGTCTTTTGGACAGCGGCGTGGACTCCGGGCACGTCTTCACTCTCGGTCGGCTGTCCTGCATTCCGATCCAACGATCCATTATTACCAGTCGTGAGCTTGTTTTAATGTCACGGGATTAGTATCTGGGTTATCTGTGGATAACCGGTATTAATATTATATTGATATTCTCTGAGGAACAGTCCACATTATCTGAATCTTCCCAGAAACCTGCTGGTTGATATTCTTCTCGCTGAAGTTCAAAGTAGAATTGCATAAAGCAACGCTGCTTTTCTCCTCTTAAAAACAAGAATACAAATCCCGAGGTCGGCTTAAATAAAACCTTTTTGGAATCGTCAGACTTCCATGTCGATGTTCAGCGTCGGCATCTGAGGTCGTGATCGTTAACCCGATCGGAGTCAACAGAACGTATGGGACATACGAGATTACATTACATTACATTACATTTCATTTAGCTGACGCTTTTATCCAAAGCGACTTACAATAAGTGCATTCTACGGTTTACAAACAAGAATCAGAACAACAAGAATCAAGAAGGTACAATTTCGACAAAAAGTTCAACTACAAAGTGCTATCAGTAAGAGCCATTTCAGTGCTACTATAGTGCTACATCCTTTATTCAAGGTGTAGTCGGAAAAGATGTGTTTTTAGTTTGCGACGGAAGATGTAGAGACTTTCTGCTGTTCTGATGTCAATGGGGAGCTCATTCCACCATCGAGGAGCCAGGACAGAGAACAGTCAAATAAAACGATCTTCTTCTTCAGGTCTACAACTTCACACTACTGGGCGAGGACCGTCATTATTACAGCAGCTTCTGGAGGTCACTTAACGCGAGTCATGTCCAGCATTGCACGAAACACAAAGCCGTTGTTTTGATGGCGAGGACAGTTGCAGTCCGGAGGTTTCAAAAGCGTGACGCAGAGATGCTGCAGTAGTTTGATTGAAGGGGATAACGCCATCCATCTGAATTTTGCTGAAGCAGTTCTTTCCCTTTTAATGAATGCATTTTAAAATAAATCTGGTTCAGCTTGAACCATTTTTCACTCCTGTGCCCACAAACCGTTGCCAAAGGGGAAGAAGCACGAGGACCTGACAAAACACTGGAGGCTCCGACACGGCTGTCAATAAGCAGCAGCACGTTTAATTAAAACTACGCCGCTCAAATTGAGTATTAGGCTTGTAAATAAGCTGCCCTCAGCGACACAGTAGGAGTTACAGCGGAGCGCCTCGGCTCGGGGTGGGGGGGCGGAAAGTCCCGCTGGTATAACAGCGAATATCCCGACTCCTCGCTGACACGGCTTATCAGGAGCCTGAGTCAGGAGCCGGGGAGTTAGGAGGTGGAGGGAAGTAGCGGCATGTTGTGTCACGCCGGCTGTATCAGTGCCTGCCATACGAGGGGGGAGGAAGAAGAAGAAGAAGAAGCACGTGAGGGAGCTGAACACACATTGTTCCATCTCAGTCTGACCAAAATGTTTTGATCGTTTTGACAGCCAATTTTGCGGAACTTTTTTTACTAGCTTGCATTATTGATAACTCCCCCACCCCCCCCTTCTTTTATCCCTAAGATGCAGGTCCGTATACATAAGCAGCAACTTTGCTTCATTCTCTCATGTTCCACCCACAGTGGGGACACCTCAGGGGAACTATGTGAAGAAGAGATCACTCTTCATGCCCGGAGGGGAGAAAAGAACGACTTCACAATCCGGCTGCTCGTGTCCTCTGGTGGGCGCGTCGTGCCCTGAACGCTGCCTGTGTGCTTCAGGAGTGACTTGTACACATATAATATATGCGTTGGAGGCTTCCTAGTGAACAGATTCTCTCCACACACACACACACACACACACACACACACACACACACACACACACTATCCCTCTCATCAGCCAGGAAACACCCCTGTATCTATCTCTCGCCACTGCGGACTGAGAGTTGCTAAGCAACGCCGGCTTTCATAGGGAAGTGTGGTGAAGTCACATGTCTTCGGCTGTGGTGTCTACGCTCGAGGCGATGGGGGCGGAGCTGCCGCAGCTACGGAGCACAACTTCCGAGAGTGGGTCCCGACATTTTTATTTTTTTTCTTTTCCTTGCGAAGGCATCCATCATCATCAAGCAGGGACACCGTCCGGAACAGGAGCTCGCTCGCTCGATCCCCTCGCAGCTGGAAACAGAAGGAGGTGATGGCGTGAAGCGGCAGTGTGGCAAAGCGCTGATGTAAACACATGCAGCGTCCAGAGACTCCACCGCTGCACTCTGCTGTCACATGGCGGCGGGCCAACAAGTGGGAGAGACTTCACACTTGTAGGAGCTGCCGTGGTGACGTAATGTCAGGAAAGATGTCTTCCTCCGCTCCCAGCAGCTGCCAGGTGGAAGAGGAAGACGACACTAGACACCACATATGGTACAGAGGCTCTCGCTCATCTCTGCAGATCAGTTTTATGACGTACATTACTTCGTAGGGTTCGTCGCGCTGATAAAGCTGTCGAGTCGGCCGCTTTATCCAGGCGACCGTTCTCACACTGGGAAGCGGATGGAGAGCGCCCCTTTGCTAAATCCCGCCCCTCAAAACGCAGGCTGAGGCCGCCGTCCTGCCCGGCTCTGACGGCTGTCTGGCTCTCGCTCAACTATTTCAGGGATACTCATCACCCAGAGAGGCCGGGAGGAGCCGCTTTCTAAAACATTTTTTAACGCAAAAATGTTCGATAGTTACCTGTTGTTAGCACTTCTATGCTACGCTAGCTCCTGATGGTGTGCTGAAAGTATAAACAGGCTTCTTTAACTTTTTAATGGTCGTGACAGTTCATTGTTCTTGAGCATTCAATAATTTCACATCAGCAGAAGTTTGCCAGTGTCGTTGCAACAGAATTGTAGATGTCCATATTTCTATTTTCTTTTGAGGAGCAGCAGTTCAAAAGGAACCTTATGGAGAGATATGTCCCTCGGTTAAGGAAAGATTTCTTTTAAAGTCAGTGACACAAATTCAGCCGAGGAATTCACGCTTATCTTGAGATTATTATTACATCAAATTTATGAATCGACTTCAAGGACACAGAGACGAGAGGAAAAAATGAGAATGATCGGAGTGAAATGATGGAGATGTGTGCTCCGTATCTGTTAACAAACGTAGTCTCTGAACACACCTGCGTCTCATGCTAGCTAGTCTGCAGCTAATATCTGCACAGTTAGTAAATTATCTCTTTGGGGGCAAATCAAAAGAGACTGCACAAACACAAAAAAAGCTATAAAAAAAAGGATTTGTGCCGTAGACGCTAGGCGTAAAAACAGGCTTCCCCTTGTGTCTAAACCCAGCATCACCATTACTATCATCATTACTATCCGAATGAGGACCACCATCGGTGCAACAACACGCCCCTCGAGTTTGTTTCAAGCGTTTGAACGGACAAACTGTCATCTTCACTGCTGAGGACAGGCTTCTTGTCTCCATGCACACGTTGTCCATATATAAACTCAAGGGAACATACAGTACTGCACTCACACACACACACACACCTACACAGACACAGGCTCAGAGGTAACGGGTGTGTCTTCGTCAGACGGGACTCAGCAACCCATCCGTCACCCTCATGGACAGAGATGTACCGTGTGGACGGGGGTTGCATGGAATATGCGTACGTTTCTGAATGGGGTTGAGAACTCATAATAGCTCAGAGGATAAGAAAACACATATTAGATGTGTAAAAAATAAAATAAAAGAGAATTATTTCCAACAGAAATCCCTCCGATGAGTGCAGGTCAGGGTTTCTTTGTTGATTTCTGAGCACACACTCATGTGTCATGTCCAGAGCTGGACTACAGGGAGCGGGGGAATGAAGGACTGAGCTAAACAAAGAAAGAAAGCAAAGACTGAGGTGAGAGAAGAGCAAATTAAACAGGCGAAAAGCAGGCGAGCCAATGAGAGATTGAAGAATGAATAATTGATCTGCAGGCTGGGTGAGTCTTTAATCCCCAGCAGACTGCTTTTTTAAATTAATTTTTTTAACCAATTTTGTTTGAGTTGTGGGTTGACATGAACACACACACACACACACACACACACACATTTGCAACAAAATTCTCAAGACACAAGTGGTCTGTCAGAAAGCGTGTGATGGAGTGGATGCGATGCAGGGGTCAAGCAGTGTTTCAACTCCCCGTAGCTCCTCATTAATTAAGCATCGACTGAATCCCTCTCTCGCTCCCTCTGTCTCTCTCGGTCTATCTCGCTCGCCCAGTCCTCGAGTCTGCCACCGTGTGCCATTTCATTCATAAGCGGAGCTATTTAGAGACCTCCTTCCATTCAGAGGAATTAGCATTGAATGCACAGCCACAAAACGCACACTAACAACCACACACGCACAGGTTGCCTGAGGAGATCCAGATAAATGCCACGGCAGACAAATAAGCTCTTCATTCTTGAGGTGTGTGTGTGTGTGTGGGGGGGGGGGGGGTAAACAAACCTGGTGCTGACAGGTTAGCGAGAGGTCAACTATAGCGAACACACACTGAGAGAATGAGGGGAAGAAGCTTAGCGAGAAAGGAGAAAAAGTGGAAGTGAAATTGCCCCGACTAAAAATATGCAAATAGAGGAGGAAGTCAGGATGTGAGAGAGGGAAAGAAATGCAATGGCCGCGCCAGAATCAGCATGATTACCATGAGGTCGGCTTTATCAACGCGGCTCATCTGGCCCCCGGAAACGCTACAGCGGCTAACGCTAGGGGAGTCGTGGCACGCTACACACAAGCGTGCAGACAACGCGCACACAGGTTGCGTCAGTCCCAGAGCTCAGATGCTTCGGAAAAGCCAGTCGGTAATCAGTGCTAATAACGGGAAAACAGGAAAACACCTTTCAAAGCCCATCTGAGCCCTCCAGAGGCCAGATGAAAGGATTTGGATGAAAAGAATACCTGATATAGTGTAAGGATCGGCCCGCTTCATTCCTACAGCCCGGGTTTGGTTTTCTTACTTCTGTGATCTGAGATCAACTCAATGGTCCGCTTGCTATCTATGTCCAGAGCTTTCAACCCTTTCTTAGGGTCTTCTTCAGCTAATGGAGCGGGCGTAGGTGTAAGGTGCAAATTGTTTTGTGAAACACTGCACCGTATGAAGTATACCTGTTATTATGCATCTGATGATATTCTGACACTAGTTCACCACGCAGCAGTTCTGTGTTAAAACCTGTAAGAACAGGGAAACCCTGCACTGAGGCTCTAATCTTTCTGGGGCTTTTTTTTTCTCATCCAAACATTTTTTTAAGAACACAGAACAGCCTGTTCTTGCTGTCTTCTCTTGTCCCGCTCTGAATAAGGAAGATATAGCAGCTTTTTTTTCTGCTTATGCTGGCAGTGATGAGACTGGCTGGTGGAGCATGAGGACCGCAGACACTGGGGAGATTTGTTTTTATTACTGGTACTAAAATACATTTCAAATTCCCAGTATCACAGCATGCGCACACTCAAACACAGTAGATGTGTGTGTGTGTGTGTGAGAGAGAATGTCAGCATACACCTTGATAACTGTACATATCATCTGCCTCAGTAGCAAGGTTTTTATGTCTCTCTAGATACAAATCACTTTAGAAGAGGCGTGTGTGTATTCGTCCAGCAGAGGCGTTACATTTAACTGATCTACGGCGGCTACCCGTCACATCACGACTACTGCTGGTCTCGTGACAGTTTTTGGGGGTATTTTAACTTGACCCTTTGCGTTAGGCACATAAATGTGAGCGTTAATGGATATCCACTCAAATGCTCAGCACCGATGGGATCGTCTCTGGCTGATTTAACCCCTGAAGTGATGACGAAGTGACAACTTTACCGGAGGATTAATGTTTCTTCTACAATGATACATATCACAAAATATTTTTAAAGAACTGTTAGAGACTTCTCCTAATTTTCTCAATTGATCACATTTTCGTGATTTAGTGCAAAAAATACTGATCTACATGTATGATGGCAAAAGAGTACATAATGAATTCTGTGTAAGCTCTCTAAATCAAATTCAGTTAAATTCAAGGCACCACACATCTACAATACCAAGCCATATTATTCCTCAATTGCCATGGTATCAGTACAGGATATAACATGTTTGAGCCACACTGCAGCTCAAAGACATCAGCACCAGTTGACATTTTTTAATTTAACCGGGATGTTGTTAACCCAATCATCAGGTGCAGTGATTTAAACTTACAAAGAGTAGGATAACTACGAGTAAGGAGCAATAAAAAGGGAATTCAGATTTATCTGCTTGAAGTAATCGATAAAATATGATCAGAATTCACTACGAGTGAATCATCATCAAATCGAATTGTGAGGAAAGTGAAGATTAACACCTCTTCTGACCGGGTAAGAATCTCACTCGTAGTAATCATGCTCATGGTTCTAATTCACAAACAAAACCTTGGTTTGCTCGCTTAGGAGGACTTTGAAGTAACTCAACTTCCCTAAACCTTAATCATAACCACTACATGCCTAACCACTAACCCACACAATAACCTTCACATGAGCCCATCTTAACCTTGACCAAGAACCATGTCTAAACTGTAGTACATTACCTTGCGGGGACCAGCTCTTTCTCCTTTAGTCCCCATTATGTAACTAAGTCCCCACAAGGTGAGTAAAACAAACATTCACACACCTTCTTAGTCTAATAGTTTGTAACAAGTGGGACAGTTAACCGGCTGTAACGGCTGGTGTGGTGTGGTTGGTTAAGTGACCCTAATCTCCACACCCGTACCCTCATCCCAACAGAGTCCTGGGGGTCCTGAGGCCCCCAAGCAGCACTCTGCTTCTGTCTCCTCTGGTTATACAAAGCAAATAAGCCGTGGGGATAGGCCCTGATGGCTTCTCAGAAAGGAAGAGCGAGGTCAGCAGCGAGCGAGTGAGTGTGTGTATGAGTGTGTGTGAGGGAGCGAAAGAGCCCATAAACCCCAGTGACTCTAAAAGCTTTGCCAATCTCTAAGAACGCCTTGTGGCTATGAAGTGTTGGATGACTCAAAACTTTCTCTGCAGCTTTACAAAAAAAACAGCTCTGAGTTGTTTGGCTCCCTCGAACATCAGAAACAGAGAGAAAGAAAAAACAAAACATCTCTAAGAAGGACTTGCCACCGCAACAACGGCACATTTAAATCTTCCAACTGTAAGCTCCTTTACGACAGCCTCGCCTGGCGCTGACGTCTTTGTCACCGGGTTCAAACCGGACCCCAGATCACCTCCAGACCGGGAGCCGAGGCAGACCCCCTACGGGCCTGAGTCTGCTGGAGCTAACAGCCCACCACACTGTGTACATTGTTGCTGGTATTAAGACGACCACCGACCTTCTCTCTCACACACATGCTCACACACACACACACACACACACACACACAAAGGCTGTATAAAAATCGGAACAAATATGTGGCATGCAAACAGTGTCCATTTCTCCATGACAACAGAGGAAAATGTTTACACTCCCGAGGATGGCAGCCCCCTTCGTACCGGCTGGGATCCGGTTTCTATGGCGACGGAAGTCGGCATCCCTGTGTTTGGGCATCGTGAGTGTGTTGATGTTATGTACAGGAATGTGTACACACATGGCTGTGATTACGCACGCAGAGATGCGGCAGGAATATCATGTGTCTCAAAATTGGGAGTCCGACCAATGGACGAGCCACCCGATTGGCTGTTTTCATCCTCAATGTAAGTGAGCAGAAAGCCCTCTACAAAGTCGGGGATGTCTTTTAATAATAGTTAAGTCACGCCTAGATGGGTTGTGTGTTCTTGTTTAAGTAGTTACGTCTGTCTGTGTCTGCGAAAACAGTCATCTTTTTAAGTTTGGACAAATCTCCTTAAAATGCATCTATTTATATGAGAAAGTAGGAAAACAGGATTTGTCCTGTTTCTCTGCCAACGGAGCAGCTCGAAAAAAGAAAAAAATCAAACACACACCCAGTCACACACATTTAATCCGCGCTCAGCCCTCACAGGGTACCAGCCGCCGGCAACGAGGGAACACCAGTGAGCGCCAGGGGAAAAGAAGAAAAAAGAGGAGGCGGATGGAAATAAAGATGGATGGAGAGAGCTGGGGAAAGAATCAGCGACGGAGGAAAATCCAAACAATAGGAAACAAACAAGAAGGGAGCCGTGGGACAGCTCTGTTGGGAGATACTGAGAGGATGAAAGCAAGTGGAAAGGGTCAAGAAGAGAAGAGAGCGAGTGAAAATTGGGCCAGAATGAGTTTATAATGCAGTTTCGTGAAATCAATATTTATGCAATGAAAATGCCAGCGTGAGGTTTTAGTGCCTGAATCCAACTGAAGCAACGCTCCAGGGGAAATGTTCCACATGGGGAACCTGAATGCGCCATCGAGGAAGACCCGCCGACAACTTTCAAAAACAAAGTGAAGACATTCCCCGTGTCAGATGGCCCGATGAGTCAGGGCCGGCCTGTCCATGTGGCCAGCAGCGCTAACAGCGCCAACAATTAGCAACGTGTTTTTTATGTGTTTATCTTTTGAGAGTGAATTCCTTCTACGCTCAGAACGCCATTACTCCACTTTATCTTCACACAGCAATTCATGTTGTATGTAGAACCGTTACACCATGAGACTGTTGGCTGAGTGGGAGCAAAGATGTAACACACAAACTTCTTAAGAGAGTCTGCGTCGGTGAACTGTTGGAATGGGACGAAGTCCTCTTCTTATGTCCAGGCTCTGCCTTCAGTAGCAGCTCGTAGCTGAAGCTTTCACCCTCTGCTCAAACTAGAGGGACGGCAGATTAGTTTGGAGTAGGCTCTGCATTGTAAAACAACAATATATTTGAAAAAAAGGCTAGACCTGAAAGAGGAATACAAGAGGAATAGAGGAGGAGTAAAAGAGCAGCAGACAGAGTCGGTGAGGCTCTTGAGCAAACCGGGAATACACCAAACAGCTCCAGGAGGCCCGAGGAGCGACTTCCCAGGTGCACCCGGCACAAACAATGTTCCTTTCACACGGAAACAAAGAGACCGGGGGGGGGGGGGGGGGGGGCAGGAGAGGCCGATCTACTGCGCAATTAGAGGCGCAACAGATCTGCCAATGCTCCCTGTTTTTCAAACAGATCGACGTCAGTTCATTCAGTCAAGGTGTAAACGCCCCTCTGGTGGCTCCTCCCCTCTGGTGGCTCCTCCCCACATGTGCTTAGGCTGCGTTTCAATTTAAACTCAAACAGGGAGACCAGGGCGTGAGACCTCAAATGGCTCTTGCGTCCTTTGTTTCATATGTTTCCCATCCCGTCTATGATTTGCCATTTATTCTCCACAATATCGTCCACACAGCGTACCACCTGTTCCCTTTGCATCGGTGTGATGGGCCTCGGCAGTGAGACGCTGTGAGGGCCGCAGATGCCCGCCGGTGGGCCGACAACAGATTTCAGGTGGCGTCTAACACCTGGAGCTTGTGCACGTTTTTCTTTTTCTCTCTTTCGTTGCAAAGAGAATCCGCGGCTCTTATGACAGATGTGTGACAGGAGATGGATTCGATCCGGCCTTCCAGAGCACAAACTGTCCAGGTTAGGGTTAACGTCGTGAGACGTCGCTGAGGCTGAATAAAGCCTGCGGAGCCAAACCGGGGATGCCAGCAGGGGGTTCGATGCACCGACGCATTTGTTCGCGTGGCGGCTGGTGCGTGAGGGAGAGCATAATAACAGAGGGAACGAGCCAGCTGGGGAATGCTAATTAGCCACATAGGCTAACAATCAAATCTAATGGGTGCTGGGTAAATACCAGCGGTTGGCTAATAGCCATTAGTGGCCTAGAAGAGGGCCAGATTACTGTGGCATCAGGCTATATTTGTGTGTGTGTGTGTGTGTGTGTGTGTGTGCGTTCGTGTGTGTGTGTGTGTGTGTGTGTGTGAGTGAGAGAGTGCGTTCGTGTGTGTGTGTGTGTGTGTGTGAGAGAGTGTGTGTGTGTGTGAGAGAGTGCGTGCGTTCGTGTGTGTGTGTGTGTGTGTGTGAGAGAGAGAGTGCGTTCGTGTGTGTGTGTGTGTGTGTGAGAGAGTGTGTGTGTGTGTGTGAGAGAGTGCGTGCGTGTGTGTGTGTGTGTCTGTGTGTGTGTGTGTGTGTGTGTGTGTGAGTGAGAGAGTGCGTTCGTGTGTGTGTGTGTGTGTGTGTGAGTGAGAGAGTGCGTTCGTGTGTGTGTGTGTGTGTGTGTGAGTGAGAGAGTGCGTTCGTGTGTGTGTGTGTGTGTGTGAGAGAGTGTGTGTGTGTGTGTGAGAGAGTGCGTGCATGTGTGTGTGTGTGTGTGTGTGAGAGAGTGCGTGCGTGTGTGTGTGTGTGTGTGTGTGCGTGCGTGTGTGTGTGTGAGAGTGCGTGTGTGAGAGTGCGTGCGTGTGTGTGTGTGTGTGTGCGTGTGTGTGTGTGTGTGTGTGTTTCAATGCGGTTTGGTCCTCATCAGGATCAAACACTGTCTGACGAGAGGAAATCATGAGGCCATCAATCTCCTCTAGGCAAAAATAATAATAAATAAGCATGTTTTTTCTAAAACAATGTCAAACTACTGCACTCATAGTTCATGAACACATCTGTCTTTGCACAACTTACCGCAGAATACACCACTTTGTGTGAATGCTGTGCGTGGCTCGATGAAAGCGAGGGAAAATGAGCATCGACTGTTCGTTTAAACGAACAAACTCCACATTCAGCTGGCTGAGCGGCGGAAGAGGAAATCATATCCATATTTTCTCCGGGGAAGAAGGGTAATTTTCTGCGAGTAAGGAAAGTGCGTGGGATAATTTCCGTGGTCTACTTAAGCATTAATCAATACACGGAATTTGGAATAAACAAAAGGTGGGTGTGGAAGCTCTTTTGCTTTCTGAAACTCATTATTGTGTAAAATGCTAATCCCCCCACCTCTACTCAAAGGCTGTTAGCTTGCGCAACGACAAAATGTTAACCCACGACGGGCGAGGAATAGTTTGCAGAATGACTCTGAATGAAACATCTGGTGGACTCTGGTTAGCAGAGGATAAATTATGGAAGCGCAATGGTCCGCTGGAAATCTGGACGTGCGAGCAGCCCAACGGCGCTCTCCACGGCGCTCTCCACGGCGTTCTCCACGGTGGCAGAGCGACTTCAAAAACATCCCATTTCCCCCCAAGTAAGCGAGCGACTGTCTTTGGAATCGCAAGCTTTGTTTTTTGTATTTTTAAGTGACTCACACAGCTCGTAATTGGAGCGCCAGCAGCGGCAGCTAGGCTAACCCCGTTAAGTTGATTCAGATTAGCATCAGAACGGACGGCTTGATTGCAGCTAATTCACTGGGATCACACTAATGGAGCCGCTAATGACTGATCCACAGGCTAATGACAGCTGAAGGCCACTTTTAAACTTTCAAAAGGGCTTCTGGTGTCGAGGGACAAAACATATATACATACATACACACACACACATATACAGTATATATATATATATATATATATATATAAACATTAGGCAAGAGGACTCGGTTTGACTAAGTGGGTAATCCACCGGGGACGCTTTGTGAAGATCAATTTTATGAATAATTTAAAAGATCACTCTGGTGTTAACTGCAGCTCGGTGACATGAGCCTCACCGTGGCTTCTTTTTCTGCCTCATTACTGTTTAATTTTGTTTTTAAAAAAATGTAATAATGAACAACAACACATATCTTGTCTGTCGCGGTACCAGTACTGGGTGTGCTCATCTAATTATCCCCATTAGGCACACACACACACACACACACACACACACACACACACACACACACACACACACACACACACACACACACATTCTCATCCTGTCAGAGTTAAGTATCTCCATAGACTTGCCATGGTGCTGATCAATTCCCATTTGCATTAAAACCAGGGTTCTCATTAAACTGCAGGTCCATTTTTTTCTCTCCCTCCTCTGGGACTTAATATGCCTCTATCACACACTCCATATCTCCTCCTTTCACTCCCTTTTCTCTGGTAATGTAGGGGAGGAATGAGCTTTAATCCCTGCATCCTTCATTTGGTGGCAAGCAGAGGGAGGAGGCCATTGATCTGCACACACACACACACACACTTCCATATAGCTACAGGCGCCACATGTATGCGCGTATACACGCATCACCGTGACTCCATTAAATTAACAGTGTGCGTTCCATGTTTGATCAATACCTCTTTCATTCCACATCAAGGCAGGTTTCAGCCGAGCCGCGGCCCAAAACCGGCTGGCGGGATTACTAACTGTTTGATGGAAGTTGCCGTTTGCCAACATTTATGCGGTGCCACTGCAACCAAAACCAAAACAATCAGCCCTCTGTCTTCTCTAAGCGAGCAGGGGAGGTGTGTGTGTGTGTGTGTGTGTGTGGGCGGCTATCTGGGAGCAGTGATGAGGAGGCAGCAGGTATGAAGCCCCGCCTCTCCCTCGAGGGCGAACGGCGGAATGAAACGCTCGCTGGAAAAAACTCTCTGTTCCATTAGGCTTAACATGCATGTTGTTTCCACACACCAACCCCACATTAGCCCCCAAAAAAGAAAAAATCTGCTTCGTGCAAGGTGAATCGTGATTAACAGAGGATTCCCAGAAAGCTTTGGGATTTACTGTTGCTGGTTTTCGAACGGAAACTCTGAAACAGCTCACTGGCCAGCATGCGGCGAGCAACCGGAGCTCAGGTGTTCAGTTGATTTGAGCTTCTGTTGGAAGGCGCTCTGTGGACCTCTCCTAAGGGTGCATGGGCATTGTTGTGCTGGTTTTCATGGTGTCGGACTGGCCAAGTAAGAATTGTCGGATATTCTACCTAAAAAAGGATTTCATGGACAATTAAAGAAATCAGGCGCTGAAGTTGACGATGTATAGGATCAGCGGTCTAGTTGTGGGACACGTGTAGTTCTGCTGATGTGCAAACAACAAACTGTTCGCAATCGAGTTCCCCAAAAAGTGGGGATATGTTGTAGCGTCTGCTGCCAAGAGAAATCAGTTATCAAAGGTTCGACCTCTCCATAAATAATATCTGAGGATGTTTGTCGCCCACCAGACCAGCTCTACACAGACGTACACTGTGTGTGCGCCCACTTATTGACAAGGGAAGGAGGAGCGCTGCAGCCTGCATTCAGGAGCACCAACGCAGGCCAGACGGGACCCTGATGCCAATATCAATGTCCCATGATACACCTTGATGGAAGGTGAGGGCACGCAGTGATCAATATCTCATCTGCTGCATTGTAATGGACAGATGGACCCCGTCCCTTTGGGGCGTGTAGAAAAAGGTCGGGATGCAAACGGCCTCCTAACGAGGCGACGCACGGCGACTCGAACCTGGGAAAGGTTTTCAGGGTTGGTCTTTTTTACGTGCATGTCGATAAGACGAGACAAATCGAAATCGACGTGACGTATCATCGCAGGCGGGAATCAGAAACAAGCCCTCATTTGTAAAGCGACGGCCAAACACATCCACAGACACACACACACACACAGATTGATCCACTTTATTTCAACTCCGGCTCTCCTGTGAGACGTTAAGAAGATGTGTGTGTGTGTGTGTGTGTGTGTGTGAGAGAGAGAGAGAGAGAGAGAGTACCCTGGTGCCGAAAGCATCTCCAGACACCATCTCAGATCATATTGCAAGTCTGGAGGGGAAGTCAGATTTTTTTCCGCGTCCGATACATTCAAAGCTGAAAAGAAAAACGAAAATAAAGTGAGAGGGAAAGATGAGAGTTGTGACTGTTATGCCGTGTTCTGCCAGAAAAAATGAAATACTGCTGCTACAAAAGTTGAGAGCATCATTTCCAAGCCTTTATGGGTATAATTTTCATTGATATGATATTTAAAGCTCAGAAGTAAGCTTTATCTTTTTGGTTTTGACTTTTCTGGCATCGGAAGGTCCAAACCAAGGTGGTTGTTTTTGTGCCACCTTGTATTTACACTTGATCCAGTTTGCTTTGGTTTCAGATTGCACTGATGCAATGATATGGGTCTCGTCAACAGAGACCACCTTGTTAGACTAAAGTTCAGTGCTTTGATCCAGATCCGTGGTCCAGGGTAGGTTGTACACCAGTACCCTCGGTCCAAAAGGTCCGGACCAAAAAAGGTCGATAAGAAAAAGACATAATTACTAATAGTTAGCATGTATTATGACATGTATAGTGTATAATAACAGGAAACTAAGGGATGAGATGAGCCCCTCACATCTACTCAGGTAGCGGTTCTCTTTCACGTAGTCTTCATGCGACGTCTCTACAGCAGCCCAGAACGGACAAACCACACACCGGCTGGAGAGAGAGAGAGAGAGAGAGAGAGAGAGAGAGAGAGAGAGAGAGGTGAGTGAAGGTCCTTTAAATCGGATGATTTTGAATCAGGGGGGTGGCTAACGGATAAGCTAGCATTCGCGGTGGGAGGACTTAGCGGATGTACGCTAATGTCTCCTCAGATTGCTCCTCTGTGGCTCACAGCTGGAAGGAGTTCCCACATGTTAATGACGGCTGCGAAGACGGTGTCTTCATGAACGCCCTCTGTCGGGCCTTTACAACTCCTGATATTTTAGAAAGGCCTTTATTCCCTCTCTCGCGGTGAACGTCAGCTTTAAAAGATCTTAACTGCATGAAAGGACTCCGGGTCTAGTGTGCATAAATATAACATTCGGTGCTATTCAACTCCAGGATGACGTTTTGGTTTGTTTTTTACGGAGAATGTCAGAAACTGTTCTCTGTGTAGCTCCAGAAAAATCCTCAGTGACTCAACTCGAGTGTGTGGCCTACGAACAGACCCCTCTTTCCTTCGCCACATCTCTGTTATCCGACACTTTTCTTACACCAGTTGGTTCTCACACAAACAAATCTGCAAGCTCAGCATCTCTTTTTCCAAAGAGGTAAAAAAAATATCCGTTACACTCACCAGCAGAAAGTGTGTATCTTCAAAGAGGCATTTGCAAAAAGAGTAGACTTTAGCATACACACACACACACACACACACACACACACACTGCCCAGCTGCATCTGGTTTGCGTTACCACGTCGACGGTGGAGAAGTGCATTGGCGCCCTGCTCCCATTGGTCCTTTGCTGCCAGCACTGGTTTTAATTGGTCGTCTCGGTGCCAGACCCTCAAGCTCATCCATGCACACGCGTGCATGCACACACACACACACACACACACACACACACACACACACACACACACACACACACACACACCTAGCTGGGGGCTGAGAAGGGGAACGTTTAAAAAAAGGGGAATAGTGGCCAAAGTTTCAAAGTTGAGCTAATTGGGAGCCCCTCCCCCCTCGCATGGACAGAAGCCTTCGATTAAATATTCTGCACATTTAGCAAACTATTAATATCCCTAGGTGTGTGTTTGATAGAGAGAGAGCGAGAGAGAGTAAGAAAGAAAGAAAGAAAGAAAGAAAGAAAGAAAGAAAGAAAGAAAGAAAGAAAAAGTTTCGTAATGAGAGAAAAGAGCACTAAGGTAAGAACGGGATAAGAGCGGGAAGAAGAAGTAGGAAAAAAACGCTTCCTGCAATGAAAGAACAAAGTTGAATTGTGTCACAGGGTTACCCCCCTTTTAGACACACACACACACACACACGTACATACATACACACACACACTAATTTGGGGTCTCCCTGAGTCCAAGCCAGCCAGAGAGAGAGACAGCTCTTTGAAGTGTCAGGCTGCAGGATTGCTTGACTACTGGTGGCACTTCTATTGGAGGCCTGGCTGCTGGTGTGTGTGTGTGTGTGTGTGTTTGTGTGTGTGTGTGTGTGTGTGTGTGTGTGTGTGTGTGTGTGTGTGTGTGTGTGTGTGTGTGTGTGTGCTCGGCTAGACTGGAAGGTCTGTGCAGCGCTTGATTCACCATAAAAGTTCAACAGCCACAGGGCTTTGGAGGATGGCCATACAACACCACAACACGCTCGGCCCCCGAAACCACACACACACACACACACACATCAACATCAACACAAGTCCACAAAGCACGCAATGCTGAGATCATCTATGAAGCCACAAATATGGGCAATCAAACTTTAGGAATAAAACACACAGGGACGCCGACAATCACACACACACGCACACACACGCACACACACACACAGCCACAAACTTGGCATACAGCAGCGGCCTCTCGTCATACGGTCGGAACCATAACACTAATCCAAAAAAGATGGAAAGTATGACAATCATACGCCCCGATGATGAGCAGGACCAAAAACTAAAAGCAGAGCGGCGCGTGGAGTCAGGAGGAGACAGCAGCACCGAGCGCCTCCGAACAGGAAGTGGGAGTGACCGCTACGTAGACCATCATTCATGGACGCTCCAGAGTACTGCTGTCTTCACCCTGTTGCGTCTGTGGTGTGTGTGTGTGTGTGTGTGTGTGTGTGTGTGTGTGTGTGTGTGTATATGTGTGTGTGTGTGTGTGTGTGTGTGTGTGTGTGTGTGTATATGTGTGTAGGTGTGTGTGTGTGTGTGTGTGTGTGTGTGTGTGTGTGTGTGTGTGTGTGTGTGTGTGTGTGTGTGTGTGTATATATGTGTGTGTGTGTGTGTGTGTGTGTGTGTGTGTGTGTGTGTGTGTGTGTATGTGTGTGTGTGTGTGTGTGTGTGTGTGTATATGTGTGTGTGTGTGTGTGTGTGTGTGTGTGTGTGTGTATGTGTGTGTGTGTGTGTGTGTGTGTGTGTGTGTGTGTGTGTGTGTATATGTGTGTGTGTGTGTGTGTGTGTGTGTGTGTGTGTATATGTGTGTATATGTGTGTGTGTGTGTGTGTGTGTGTGTGTGTGTGTATATGTGTGTATATGTGTGTGTGTGTGTGTGTGTGTGTGTATATGTGTGTGTGTGTGTGTGTGTGTATATGTGTGTGTGTGTGTGTGTGTGTATATATGTGTGTGTGTGTGTGTGTGTGTGTGTGTGTGTGTGTGTGTGTGTGTGTGTGTATGTGTGTGTGTGTGTGTGTGTGTGTGTGTATATGTGTGTGTGTGTGTGTGTGTGTGTGTGTGTGTGTATGTGTGTGTGTGTGTGTGTGTGTGTGTGTGTGTGTGTGTGTGTGTATATGTGTGTGTGTGTGTGTGTGTGTGTGTGTGTGTGTATATGTGTGTATATGTGTGTGTGTGTGTGTGTGTGTGTGTGTGTGTGTGTGTGTGTGTGTGTATATGTGTGTATATGTGTGTGTGTGTGTGTGTGTGTGTGTATATGTGTGTGTGTGTGTGTGTGTGTATATGTGTGTGTGTGTGTGTGTGTGTGTGTGTATATATATATGTGTGTGTGTGTGCGTGTGTGTATGTGTATGTGTATGTGTGTGTGTGTGTGTGTGTGTGTGTGTGTGTGTGTGTGTGCGTGCGGGTGTGTGTGTGTGTGTGTGTGTGTGTGTGTGTGTATGTGTGTGCGTGCGTGTGGGTGTATATGTGTGTGTGTGTATATGTGTGTGTGTGTGTGTGTGTGTGTGTGTGTGTATGTGTGTGCGTGTGGGTGGCAAACACTCCTTATTGTTTAATTATAGCCCAGCAGCTGGGGAGACGGAGGAAGAGAACGAGTGCAGAGAGGAAGAGTTATTGATTGGATCAGTCACATTATTCATATTCCATGTTTTGCTTTGTCTCATCCTCCCATTCCTCCCTCCCGCAATGTCCTTCTGTTCATAAACAGATTTTTATTTACGACCCTCCAAGAAATAACGCACTTCGTACACTTGATTGCTTGACAGGGTTTGAAGAGCGCCAGTAAAGTATGTCTGCTTTGTTCATGTGGTGCTGAGGAGAGAGAGAGAGGGAGAGAGAGAGAGAGAGAGAGAGAGAGGGAGAGACAGGGAGAAAGAGGGAGAGAGCGGGAGAGGGAGAGAGAGCACGAGAGATAGAGGGAGAAAGAGAGAGACAGAGACAGAGAGAGAGAGAGCACGAGAGCGACAGAGGGAGAGAGAGAGAGAGAGAATGAGAGAGAGAGAGGGAGAAGGAACAAAAGTATTATTATTTCTCTTTGGTATTTGCTGATGTTGTTTAAAGCCGTCTGGAGTCCAGCTCTAGAACAATAACCCACCAATGTTTCTCACCAGTGGAAACCGGAACCTTTTCAGCTTTTTGTTTGTCAGAGGAAGTATTTCTTTGATTTATTCCTCCTTTATTTTTCTCTTCGTTTACTGACTTGTGAAGTCAGTGTTCCAATCACTCGGCCTGCCACTCAATTGTCCGTCATCCGGTTCGTCCAACTCCCCGAACCCGACCCGTCAGTGTCTATTGATTGTTGCTGCTAAACAACAGGCGGCTGATGCAGCGGACACTGATGATGCTCAGTCAGTATTCATGTCGACACTGAGATGACTTTGTGCCGAAACATCCGTCCAGTAACTCGTGCATTGTGCTGTCTCGTTGTTGTGAGTGTTTGAATGCTGACCTGTGCAGTCTGAGTTTCCTTAATGAGGACAACTTTAGATTGTCCTCCAGACGGCCGTGGGATTTACAGGTTTTGAATACATTTTCAAGTTTTGCTTTGGTACCGAGACCAATTACTCCCTGAATTCCTAAAATTCTATTTGTAACACTGGCGATATCAGCAAATTACATGACCCTGTTTATCTTTGTTTGTGATTATGAATTATAGGGTCTGCTTATTATTCTCGTCTTGTGCAGAGCTTGGAGAAAACCAAAGGGGTTGTCTGAGTCCTCTCGTGACCTGAGAAGGTACCAGGACTTTGAAGATGTCCATGATCAATGTAAAGTTAGAATTGAACAGATCATTCTGGATCCCTTAGCTGTTGGTTTCTGTAAAATGCTCCAATCTGACGCTTCAGTCCCGATACCGCTAACGATCCCATTGGGTACGGTATGTATTGGGATATTAGGGACTTGGCTGATACAGAGTACAGTTATGAAACCAGTGCTTAATTAATGAGCGGTATGCCTCCCAGTGGGAGGTGACTGGGCTCAGTTTTTTGTGTAAGACAACATCAAAGGCACAAAACAAAAGTTTGACTTTTGAAAACCAAAACCTCCAACGACATTGAAGTTTATACCGATACCACATCCGGTTTGAGTCAGCACTGGACCCTATATATATATATATATATATATATAGTTTTTATTATTTTCTTTTAAACTTCTAAAAATTGTGCAAAGTGGGCTGTAACAGCGGTGGCTGTGAGGGGTATATTCAAATATATAATCAAAATAGTCATGCTCATTGTCATTAGTTTTGATGGCGAAGGAAAGACAATTTCCAATTTTAGAAAAATCATACTGCAAATCAGTCAACTTCTATCGTTGCTGGAGAAATGATGAAGTGAAACTTCGTTGAACTAAAATGACATTGTGTTTAGCGCTGACATCGCTTCATGAGACAACAACACACAAACACACAAAGACAACACATGCGGCTCATTATTTTTAATTAGCGTCTCAGTCCTGTGCAGTGAACTTTCGCCGATGCCACCAACAGTTGGCTCTCCCTCTAAAAGTTTTGGTGCCGCCGCTCTCAAACTACGAGCCAGAGCCCTTTTGTCTCCTGTTTAATGACCCACTCTCCACACTGATTGATCTTTTTAATTGCATCCCTTTGGACCACGCACAAACTTTCTGCGCATCCTCCCGTGTGCGACATATAACCCTGTGCTGCCTTCCAGATGCAACATTCATTACCCAGCTGATGAAGGGGGTCACAGACTCCCCCCTTCCAACATCTATTATTCAATATTCCCGTTCAATACTGTATTGGAACGAGCGCAAAGTTATCACATTGTGGCCCGGCCTCCCTTGAGTGGGGTATTAAACAAAAGTTGGTGGAGGAGCACGGACGTTCATGTGAGAGACGACAGTTTCCTCACCGGCACAGTCCACCGCCTGAAGGGGACTCCTGCGATTTAATGCTTTTATAGCGTTGACCGACAGATAAAACATATAATGGCCCAAATTAAAGCAGCAGTGGCCAAGATATACTAACTAGTATTTGATTAAGCTCTAAAATCCCTGGATCCTACACATTTCCCATAATGCAGCTGCATAGTGTCCCTTCTTGCTTGTGAAACATCTTGAAACCCCCCAGTATGCAACACAGAATTTCTCTTTCAAATTCGTGTTCCTGCAGAATAACCCTCGTTGTGCCAGTATTTAATAACTCCCCATGACATAATATTGACCTGAAATATTGGAAACTTGCGCTCTAGGTGGCTGGACATAATTGGACATCCCATAAACGTAATTTGTTTGTGCCATCCACACCAATCGGACCGCGAACCATCTCTTCTGTGGAGCAGCTGATACGGGAGCTCCTTTTCCAGATCTCAGTCCTCCTTAAAGAATCTGTTTGGATTGAACGACGCACAACGACTCGTTTGATGTGCAGCTGGTTTTAGACAGAAAAGACGCGTCTTAGTATCCTTCAAATATGCATCTTACACCCGGGGCAATGATGTCTTGTCTCCGTAATTTCCCCTTGACCTACATGCCTAATATCACTGACTATTGTTCAAATATTGAGCTGAGATATAAACAATTATTTTTTACTCCAGCCTAGGGATGGCTATCTTTTGTGCAAGTTAAAATTCCATCTTTCACTGTTGTTGTTTGTCCTGCAATCATTTGTTATTTTCTTTTGTTTTAATTCTTGTGTGCGTCTCTGTTGGGCCATGCTGACCCGGACGCATTACGAGTCAGCGGGACGGATGGGCAAGTGGCGGCAAATGCGATAAAAGACGGACAGGCCGTTTGTCCTCACAGCTGTTGTGCGCGCAGCGACACATTCACGGATAAAAATAGAACCGTTTGTTTCCTTTTAACTCAACACACACACGGATGACAAACAATCTACTCTGTCTTAACGCTGTTAACCAGGCGGGGCGCAGGACGCTGAACATGGATAAAGTAGCAATCTATAATGTGTGTGTGTGTGTGTGTGTGTGTATCAGCCTAATCTGCATTTGGTCCCATCATTGATCGGTGTCACATAGCTCAGGCTGGCATTTAACCTAACCGCAGGAGGGATGCCCACTTCGACCCTGTGGTCAATAAATTGCATGCGCCATGCATCAGGATGTCTCCGTGCTCATCTTCCTCCTCCTCCTCCTCCTCCTCCTCCTCCTCCTCCTCCTCCTCTTCCTCTCAGTCAGCCTCCCGGTCTCTCAGCATCAGCCTTCCTTTACGATTTTTCTTTCTGTTTTGTTGACTCACACAATCTCCCTGGCTAACAATAGGACATGTTTTCCCAAACACGCCTTCAGGGGTGAGATGGGAGAATGGCTGCCACTCAGAAGTCCCACAGGTGGGCTTTCCCCACTTTTCCAGATTCCCTGAGTGGCTAATCTTCCCTTTTATTCATCACTTTTGTCAGAGGAGTTCATACTTTTGAATGTAATAATGAGGTCACTGGAGAGCTGTTGTTAGCGAGCTGCTGTCATCTGGATGTGTTCCTTAACTGTTGTTCCCCACGTGGTTCGAGCGGGCGTCCATGTTGGTGATCCTGCTGAACTGCGTGACGCTGGGCATGTTCCATCCCTGCGAGGACATCATCTGCGACTCTGAGAGGTGCAAGATCCTGCAGGTAAGACAGTTTTTGGTTCTATGTCACACATTCAATGTTTTTGCTTTTTCTCGCCTTGTTTGATATGAAAATGATCTCTATTTTCCAAAAGCAGTGGGAATATATAGGCAACAGAGTGTCAATATGTCCATTATTCTAGGCTACCTATGTGTGTATTATTGCACTTACTGACTGATTACAATTTATATTCAGTAATTATTTTACCATCTGGTTACATGGTGTGGTTGGATGGATCGAACAAACACAGGACTTTCACCTGGCAGACTGCTGCTTGAGTCCTGTGTGAAAAACAAAAACTTGACACCTTTTCACTTTCACAAGTTGGTAGATGCAGTTTGACCCGTCTGAAGCTGAAGAATGGTGGTGAGAACCGCTGGTAACGCCCACTGCACAAGCTGATAAAGTTCTGCACAGTAGTTCTGGGATGCGTTAGATAGTGAGAAAGAGAGTTAGCCTCGTCTAAAGGAGATAAAGAAAGAACTTCTACGACTCCCAGAGTTGTCAAAAACCACCTGTTTTTTCAGAGGGTGTGAAATCAGGACATCACGAGAGTTCTCGGGGCCGACGTTAGCCGCCTCTAGCCTGCACCTCTGACAAGCAGAAGCCACATCCCACATCGGACCTGCTGTCTCGGGCTCAAGCTCCGAAAAATTGGTGGCTCCTAATTTAGAAATGCCAATATTTTTCATTTGACGCAACTTGACATCCTCAGACTATAATACACGACTACTGCCACTCAGTGGCTAGTACAGCTTTTTGCCTGGTTAGTTGAGTTGGATGGAATCGGTGGAGTGTCCCTTTAAAGTTAGTGTCAGTAGTCAGATTAGTCAGCTGGACCTTCTTGTGATTCAACCGTTGATTGAAGCGATTGCCGAGGTGTCCTGTTGAGAGAAACAACAGAGACAGGACAGCAGGGATGCTGGAAGCCCCCGCATTCATTTGTGTTCCTCGCTCTGTATTCAGCAAGGCGAGAACACATTAGCATGGAGACAAATGAAGCCACACAGGCGCACTACAGAAAACAACATCCGCTCACGTAGTTGTGACACCGGCAGATAAGGACAACAGACGCAGGGCAACGGCTGGAACACATCAGACATCACGGCCAGCTGACGGAGAGCAGGAACTCTGGGGGTTATAGGGACCATTTTCTGAACCAATGCATTTGATGGAGTCACAGGGGGAGGGGGAGCTACTGAAACAATATTTCCCCTCATATCTGGCCTTTGCAGCTCCCTCCATTTGCAAGGTAAACAGCAACATTGTGTGGAGGCGTTTCCATTAATTTATGGACCTCCTTTAACACAACAAACTAATGGAGTTTGTTGTCACTGCTGTTGTATAACAGAGGATAGAAAACCTGTTTTCTTTCTTTCTTTTCAAGTTGGATGAGGGGATGAAGCGGGCTGAGGTGAGGCTGAACAGATCTATTTGCGTTATCTGGTGCTGTGCATCTTCTGCAGTGACTGGATAATGTGTTTGCAAAGTGGTTCCAAATAGATTGAATCAAAACAAAGGCCGCTCATTTCCCTGTCCACTGGCTTCGTGCAATTGAGCAATTTTGTTCCAAAATGAGATCTATCTATCGTTTAAGCGAATATGGCTCTATATCGAGGATAACGCTCACTAATATGAGAGGGAATTTGTTGGGTAAAACATCAAGTGATCCTATGGTCTTTTTTAAGGAAGTAATCATACCTTCAGTTCCTCTACAAATAATAAATGGAAGCATACAAGTCACTTTCTTTCATTGAATCTGATACATGCATTTGAGAGGGAAAAGCAGAGCGGGGCCAGAAAGAAAAGCAAGTGGAGTTTAAAGGAGAAGAATGAAGAGGGGCAGAGAAGAAATCAAAGCTGTGGAGCATCGATTCGAGGATGCAGAGATTTTGCGGCTGCTGTTACTGGGCAGCGCGAGCCAATCGACTCCTTTCATCGGGGATACGAGATGCAGCGAGCCTCGAACGTACAGCCTCCAGTTAAATGCATTCTCATGAATCCTTCCTCCATTTTAATCTCACCATCACACTCTGCACCATATGCTGAGAGATCGTGAAGGAACATAAACTATGCACCGTCTGCACCCCAGCCCCCCCGTGTTTAAAACTGAGGGCTTGGTTTGACTTTACAACCCTTCTCAATACATTTTTACCTCAATACACGATTGCATGCTGAAACAGAAGAAGGTTTTTGTACTTGTTCGTGTGGAAGAGAACAAATGATAGTTGTGCTGCATCAAAGGGTCCAACACGTGTAATGTTGGTTTCATCACTAGATGCTCACTGCATTACGTTCCAGGTCATAGTATCACTCTGCCAGGCCAAAGAAATACAGACAGTCACTAAAATGACACAAAAAGTGATTTACTAGTACAAAAACAAAAAGGAAGCTTCAGCTGTTTTACTTGTTTACAGCTTGTAAAAAGCTTTAACCAGCATTCACAACATTTGATGAGGTTATCTATTTGCATCAGAACTTGTCATTGTCTTCCTTATATCTCCTCAAGCTCTGACGACCGTCCTCATAGAAAAACCATCTCCATAGGTTGTCCGTGGAAGCAGCTAAATACTACGTTAATACGTAACCACGGCAACTATTATCTCACGTGCGTGACATAGTGACTTTATAATGTAACGTATGTACGCTGCTATTTTTAAGCCAAATAGTTATCTTTTACGTTTATTGGCTAAACCTAACTTTGTAGTGTTGTTGCCTAAACCTGAAAAAGTATTTTTGTGGCCTCAACCAAACCATGTAGTTTTGTTAGGTGAACAAAGCCAAGACATTTTATTGCCGAAACATAACCAAATAGTTGTGTTGCCTAAACCAAACCAAGAGTTGTGTTGCCTAAACCAAACCAAGAGTTGTGTTGCCTAAACCAAACCAATAGTTGTGTTGCCTAAACCAAACCAAGAGTTGTGTTGCCTAAACCAAACCAAGAGTTGTGTTGCCTAAACCAAACCAATAGTTGTGTTGCCTAAACCAAACCAAGAGTTGTGTTGCCTAAACCAAACCAAGAGTTGTGTTGCCTAAACCAAACCAATAGTTGTGTTGCCTAAACCAAACCAAGAGTTGTGTTGCCTAAACCAAACCAATAGTTGTGTTGCCTAAACCAAACCAAGAGTTGTGTTGCCTAAACCAAACCAAGAGTTGTGTTGCCTAAACCAAACCAAGAGTTGTGTTGCCTAAACCAAACCAAGAGTTGTGTTGCCTAAACCAAACCAAGAGTTATGTTGCCGAAACATAACCAAGTAGTTCCGTTTCTCAAGGCAAACCACGTGTTTAAAACTGTGACCGCTTCACAAAACTCTATTGGTTTCTATTTGTCGTTTTGGGAGTCATTGGCAAGCGACCCATTTTGTTGGTTAGCCATGACGACGACGACGTCCAGAAAAGGGGATGCTACTCTCTTAGATCTGTGCTTAACATAGCCTGGCTAGCGCCTCTTCTCTCTGATGCAGGCTCAATGAGCTCTTGTCTCCGACACTGCTAATGCTCACAGGCCACTGGGCTGTGTGTCAGCATTGTGGAAAGGTTACCCAGAGGCACTGTTTACAAGTTGTTTTGATGAGTCTCTCTGAATTCACTTGTTTTCAGCTTCATTACATGGTTGGATGATATTGAATGGAATCATTAGTGATGACATTGTAATTTAATAATGTCTTTTGCTGTAGTTGATTAAGAGGCTTTAGCTGAAGCACTCGGGATGTGTGCTTTTGTCCACACAATCGCATCAATCAAATGGAGTTTTGTACACACATTCATGGTCCCCAGATGACAGACCCCCAGACTCTGGTAGCCCCACCGGTAGATTTACATTTGGGGTTTTTGAGTGGATCGTCTTGACAGATATTGAATGGATTACAATCCAATCGTTGTAATTACAGACATGAATGCCCCCCGCCCCCCAAAACATAAACCATAAAAACGTGGCCATGGAAAAGCTCACGGCATAACTATATCTAAATTACATATCTTTTTGTGTATGCATCGCAGTGTCTTGTTGCTTCTCAGCCGACATGAACGCAGACACGCTTTTATCTTTAATCCGCTAAACTGCATGGTTCAGGCTCCAGTAACACCTTCATGCGTACGTCTAGCACCAGAACAGCAAGAAGAAAAATAGTGCCACTGTTTTGCTTATCTGTGGCATAGCCTCCTCCAACACTTCATCCCAGATGATAAACAAACGTGGACGGGCTGCAGACGAGGTACGACGGAGAGCATCGGAGATAAGTGGTGATTTAGCCGATGGAGTCGTTTCAAAGAAATGTCAAACTCCTGGCTACAATGGAGCGAGCTTTAATGTCAAAAGAGCGTCTCTTTCTTTCCTGAAGGAGAAATTTCAACGGCAGCACATTTTCGCTCCGAATGCAAGGCCGCATACTTAACCTTCTGAGCCCCTCGAGCTACAGCACACAAAAAATGAAGTCTGTGCAGAGGAAGAGCAACTCACTGCCAATACAATGGGAGGAACAAGGACACACAGGGGGAAGAAAGACTGTACATCCCACTTGAAGGGCCTATAGCTGGGGGCAGTGCCGTGTCCAAAGGTGGTCGCGGCTCATTGGCTGCGGTTAACCTTTGCTGCTGGATGTTTAACCCTACGGTAGCAGCGTTCAGGCCGATGTGGAACACACATCACCGGTTCACCCCCACATAAGCCTGAGGGCGATGCAACGGCAGATCTCGTATCTCGTGTGTTTAGTCTCGTGCGATGAATGGTCGCGACTGAGCTAAAAAAAAAGAAAGTCCCTCTCACAATATTATCTCCCTCTACCTGTGAGGAGAGGAGCTCAACTGAAAGGCAGATTAAAGTTAGCCTGCCCTATTGTCCTCACCACATGAGGCACACACACCGCCTCCATCAGCCTGTCCACCTGCCTGCACAGCGCACCTGTGTGTGTGTGTGTGTGTGTGTGTGTGTGTGTGTGTGACCCCTGGGATAATAGCATTCAGACTTGTGACAGGCAGAATTAGCATACATAGTGGATGAGATGTATTTTCTAGAGAGGCTGCGGGGAAATGTTTTCACAGAATTGATGGCACCTGTTTCTGCAGAGGAGAATATTTACACAAAGATACAACTTTTTATGTGTAGTGAAGTGCAGCGGCGGACACAGCAGTCATCCAGCGGAGGGATTCCTTCTGATTCAGGCTTCATTGGGCGATGACAGACATGATCGTCCTCTGACCACCTAACGTCTGCAAAAGGGCCGCATAGGATTTTGGTCCAAAATCTATTTATTCCATGTAGTGGATTTTAAGCATTATTAACCTAATTAACCAACTATAACCATGCTGGCATGCCAATTATTGAAAAAAAGATTACAACATCAGTATAAAAATATAAATGTAAATGTTAAGAGTTCATCTGTTGAATATTTCCTCCATTAATCAATATGTTTTAGGTAAATATAAGATAAAATAATAGATAAGAATAAATGTATATAAGGTAAATTAATAGATACAATTCATCACAATTTCCTTACCCAAGTTTTTTCCCTCTCACCAGTAAACAGTTTCCTATGAAATAGGAAAAGAAAAACCGCAAATCCTTTAAATTCAGGACATGGAACTGAAATGTTGGCCATTACTTATCATTTAAATCACTAATTGTTCCCTTCCTCTGAAAGAATAAATAACAAACAGGACCCTCTCTGCTGAAATCTCTTTGCAGAAACGTCATAATATCATACTTCCTTGACTGGGGAATTCATTCTTGCTTATGTTCATGGAGATCGGACACAACCCAGTGGGCAATACATGTTGGGCAATATACATTATGTTTCTGCAAACTACGGTGTTGTGTAACAAGCATAACAACATCACATTTGTTAAGGTCAACGTTGACTTTTGGGTTCACGGGAGACTCAAACAACGGTCTCCTGGGTGAAAGTCAGAAACGTACAATGCCAATATTTTGTCCCTGGCTGCTGGCCTATCAGAGGTCATGGCCGGCAGGTCACGTAAGCAGCATGAATACGTCCTGTGGACTTCCTCCTTCTTGAAACAACAAGAAGCCATTGACTGGCTTATGATTATTTAACCACAGCAACAGGAATGTTTTTGATCTTCATATTCTAGGGCTAAAACATCACACTTGGGCACAGCGCTACACCCGCTACACGCTTTGACACCTGAGGATTTGGACGGAGCGAGCCGCGTCAAGTCAGTAGGGAGCAATTTAAGTGCACTTGGCATTAAGAGCACTTAGGATATCAAGGCTCTGTAAGGAGGTGATGAGGGGGCGTGTTCTGTTGGCACTCGCTTAATAACACACAATACAGCTCGCTGATGTCTGCGTGTGCCTGGTGGACACGTGTGTTTACACTTGTTCTCAGGCAATGTGCAAAGCAACATGGGCGTTCACACACACATGCACACACACATGCACACACACATGCACACACAGGGCTGTTAAGCTGGCGTGCGCTTTCTCACTGTTTAGGCTGAGAGGTTGGCACGAGCCTGACGACACGTGGAGCAAGAAGCTGTCTGAATGCTTCATGTGTCCATACAGTGTCATTGTGTGTGAGAGACAGACACATGGAAGCACATGATAACACACACACACACACACACACACACACACACACACACTCACTCACTCATAAACACAGTCAATTTTATTATAAACAAGCACAGGAGATATGACACATTGCGTATACAGATGAGCATCAACACACGCACATGTACTATTAGGCATGCACACGGGGAGATAGTGCGAGAGACGTAATCACAGTAAGGAGCGGGGAGGGGAGTATGCCTTCCTTGGGAGAGAGAGGGGGAGGCGCTGAGGATGATAAGATAAGAGGAAGATGAGAGAGATGTAAGTCGGTGGTAGACGGGAGGAGGACTGCCAGTAGCTCACATACTGTACAGCGAGAATCTCTTCCAGCTGTTACTGCAGGGAGACCAGAGCGAGTGGGAGGGAAGATAAGACTGAAGGCTAAAACATAATGTGTACCCGACAACTTCTTTTCCGTTATTGGCATAAAATGGTTCTAAAAAAGAAAAGGTGATGAAAACAACAGCCTCTGGTTCTCACCAGATAGTATTCATAGGCCGTAGCATAAGCCAGGTGTGTGGCCTGTCCTGGGTCTATGGTTTTCCATGGGTCATGGGTCACAATAATGTGATTTTCACATTAAAAGCAGAGCGTTGCATTGGGAGGATTCATATTAATAAAGTCGTGTTTAGGCTATGTGCACTGCTTTACTTTGTGATATTTTAAATGCAAATCATACATTTTACACAAAGTATTTGGATAATAACAAATAAAATGTCAGAAATAGTAAGAACTAGTAGAACCATGCAGCCACCATAACGTGTGATGGACACATGAATATCCATGCAAATAGAAAACTAGTTAGTTACTAGTTAGTAGCTTAAAATCACCCCATTTAGCCGTGAGCCACTTTTATCTCACTAAACAAGTTAGCAACCAGGAAGTAAAAACAAAGTCAGCTGTTTAACAGCTGCAGCCCTCGAAAAGCTTCTAAGGTACTAATAAAGGCCACGGCCAAGTCTCAAGGAGACTGTATTTTGGGTTTACATTCATCAGGAAGTAGGCGTGGTTTAATCCCTCAGCCCCTTGTCCGCTTTTTTTTTGCATTTAAAAAATAAGATGAAGTGTGTGGACGTCGGCTCAGACCTGGGGGTGAAGTAACACTTTACCCGTGATTACACACCCCACAGTTGACAATTTACATCTACCGTCTAAACAGGCGGCGTCTGGCAGGTCTCCGGCACAGGAAGTGAAGGCCTTTCCCTTTCTGGCAGCAGCAACAGTGGTTTGTTTGGAATAAATATAGAACAGCTGAGCGGTGCTGTCTACCACCTACACACAATCAAAACACCAAGACTTTACAGTTCCCTGTTTCATTGACAAACGATCCCTGAGCGATGGCGTGCCTGAATGAAAAGGTTTGTGAGTTACGATGTATGGTTTCAGTTCACCATCCCTTTATATTATCTGATTCACCACTTCCTTTGCTCCAACGTTATTAATGCACATCCATCCCTGCTGTCATTTGTTTGCATATTTCACACTATTGTGGTGACTGTCACGCTGAATAAATAGCTAATTTTGTGCATCTTATTTGAACTGGGATTAGATATTCTAATTCACTTTTTTTCTAGTTTTTGTTTTTCGCATAGTGTGGAAGTCTCATTATTCTTTGTGGATATTCGGTAAATCGCAGGAAAAAATTATAATTCTGTCTCTGTGAATTTCCTCACAGTGAGAGAGAATGCAGTGGAGGGTTGTTAAGTTCAAACCTTGGGCGGTCGCGTGAAGAGAGAGTCCAGGATTCAATTAGTTATAATAAAAAGTATTTAATAAAAAGGATGATGATGATGATGATGATGATGATCAGAATATAGTTCCCGGCCGGGAGTGTCTCGCTTCAAGCGGTCCACAGGCCACCTACAGTCGTGCTGTAAGCAGTTAGCTGTCTGTGCGATCCACGAGAAGGAACATTTTCCCCCCCGTATGTCCGCGTGAGTTGTTAAATACTCTCATTCGTTGAGCTTAAGGCCTCTCCATTGGTTAGTTTCCCAGCATGCAAGATAACATAACAATAACATAGCATGCTAATGGCTAAACCCTTCACAGGGGCGGAGTCCTACTCAGGTAAACAGTCCTACCTCCTGCTAGCTTTGTTACTTCCGGTGTTTCCGCCATCCTGTGCTTCAACAAAATAGTCCCTTCATACGCCATGCTTGTTACAACCCCTCACCACGTGTCTATGCCCTCCATCTTTAATTTATTCCATTCACACCTAACATAAAACCCACAGTGTCTTTCTACTATGCTACAATACACATCTTCATAATCTTAATTACTATTCCATATTAATTAGTTGGAGTGCTTCAGCATGAAGCACCCAACTATTGTTCTTCAAATCTTTATTATTCTATTTCTTCCGTACGTATTTTGAAAGGTTTCTCCTCCTTCATATGTTCAGCTACAGAAACTCTTCAAATATTAAAAAATTCAGCTCCTTCAGGAGAGGGGTGCTATGACCTTTCATATTTTTAACTTTTCAACTTTTCTTAATATTAATCTTTTTATGCTTTTTTTTAACATGGGATTCCTATGGAGAAAATCCTCAACTTTAACAGCTTATAGGTTCAGCATACTTTCAGCTAAAGATACCATTTCAACTTTAAAATGTAGACATATTTTTCATCTATGACTGCATATTTTTAAATATTTTCTATCTTTTAAGAATTTTAAACTATGAATTTTTGAATTTAATTAAATATCTCTCCCTACGGGGCAGAGCTGTGCTTCTCCAATCGCCATGGTAACCATGGCGCGTGTGGGTTTTTTGTCTTTGATGTTCGCTCTGTCTTTGATCTATATTGAGCTATTTTCAGCTTAATTTAGCAATTTTCTTTTCACTTATTCTTTTCAAATATTTAAGCTTTAAGCTTCAGCTTTTAGCACTCCAACGCATTTTCAGCAGGAAATGCTCTTTCTAGTTATTATTATTATTATTATCCTTCATAAGTATTGTAATTAAACATAGACATTCTTTATATACATGTGCAAGTTAAAATAAACTATTACAACTCAACAGGGTAGAAATTAGGGATGTGTGAGAGAGCAGTGAGCCGTTCAGCACAGGCCACTTGTCTAATAGACACGTGTCTATTCCCTCTGAGGCAGGTGTGTGTGTCTGTGTGTGTGTGTGTGTGTTAAGCCTCTCTGGTCTGCACATGGATGTACAGTCATTGAAGCGTGGTAAAAGTGAACCCACACCGAGCACACCGATTTCCCCGCGCTGTGTATTCCCAACGTCGGGAACCCTCAGAGATCTTAGCCTGTGATCGGTGTTGCATCCGCCGAGCTTCTTCCCCTGCGCGCTCGGATATTCAATCCAATCCGTGTTCATCAGGATCATGCAACCAGCTTCGGGCTCATGTGGGAATGCGTTTCTGGGAAATCAATATCCTGATTGCATAGGCTGGGAAAGGCCTCGGGCGGGCGATTCCCGTCGACTTCCATGTGTTATAAACCCTGCTGTGTGTAGAGCGTGTGGGGAAGGGCTCGGTCCAATGTTGTATGTGTTACAACATGCATGTACGGCCCCACCACCCGGATTCTCATGTTGTGGGTTTTAGCTCAAGCAAAACAGAGGAGCCATCACTCCCCAGCAGAGACAAGAGGAGTGGCTGCACCAGTAAAACAAAGACGACAACAGAGGGAGAATTATGGACCATGCAGTCATTCCCATGCTCAGCATGGCAGTAAACATGTCCGTAAACAACGCATCTCGGTTCGTTAGGCGCATCATCAATAGCTGGACTTTCTGTCGTTTTTCCCACAGACTGTTGACGGGCTGTTATCTATCGTGCAAAGCATCTGCTGAGGAGATGATTACTAACAAGGGCAGGGGGCCTCCCTGGTGGTCCAGCAGGGCTTTTTCTTCCAGGCCTTCAATCGGTAGACAGAAACCATTCACACATCCCATCGTGTGCATCTGTTCATCTTACGTAAAAAAAAATCTTATTTTGAATCTTATGTATCGTGGAAAAAAGAAGATTAACATTTTGAACAATACAATTGCTTATTTTCCTACCGAGAGTAAGATTGATGCCACTCTCATGTCTGTGTGTTACTGTAATATATTATAATAATAATATATCATAATAATTATATATCATAATAATGTATTGCCTTGTGTATATTTCACCTCTGAACAAAACTCAGTGCAATATTTAATATGTTGGTTGAATCAGCAAACCTAGAATATCCCACTCAATAGTATCTAGATCCATCCATCCATCCATTTTCCACCGCTTATCCGGGGTCGGGTCGCGGAGGCAGCAGGTCAAGCAGGCTGACCCAGACTTCTCTCTCACCCGCAACATCTACCAGCTCATTCTGGGGGATCCCGAGGCGTTCCCAGGCCAGCTGGGAGATATAATCCCTCCAGCGTGTCCTGGGTCTTCCCCGGGGCCTCCTACCAGTTGGACGTGCCTGGAAAACCTCTAAAGGGAGGCGTCCTGGAGGCATCCTAATTAGATGCCCGAACCACCTCAGCTGACTCCTTTCAACACGAAGGAGTAGCGGCTCGACTTCAAGCCTCCTCCTGATGTCCGAGCTCCTTACCCTATCTCTAAGGCTGAGCCCGGCCACTCTACGGAGGAAACTCATTTCGGCCGCTTGTATCCGCGACCTCGTTCTTTCGGACACGATCCAAAGCTCGTGACCATAGGTGAGGGTTGGGACGTAGACCGACCAGTAAATTGAGAGCTTCGCCTTCCGGCTCAGCTCCTTCTTCACCAAGACGGCCCGGTGCAACGCCTGTTTTACTGCTGCAGCCGCACCGATACGCCTGTCGATCTCCCGCTCCATTTTACCCTCACTCGTGAACAAGACCCCGAGATACTTGAACTCCTTCGCTTGTGGTAGGCACTCTGTCCCCACCCGGAGGGAGCAATCCACCGGTTTCCGGCAGAGCACCATGGCCTCAGATTTCGTGGTGCTGACTCTCATCCCCGCCGCTTCACACTCGGCTGCAAAACGGCCCAGTGAATGCTGGAGGTCATGGTCCGAGGAGGCAAACAGGACCACATCATCTGCAAACAGCAGAGAGGCTATCCTGAGATCCCCGAACCTGACATTCTCCGCCCCACGGCTGCGCCTAGATATCCTGTCCATAAAAGTCACGAACAGGACCGGTGATAAAGGGCAGCCCTGGCGGAGGCCAACACCCACCGGGAACGTATCTGACTTACTGCCGAGGATACGAACACAGCTCCTACTGCAGGCGTACAGAGACCGGATGGCCCGTTGCAACGGGTCCGGCACACCATACTCCCGCAGCACCCCCCACAAAAAGCCCTGAGGGACCCGGTCGAAAGCCTTCTCCAAGTCCACAAAGCACATGTAGACTGGTTGGGCAAACTCCCAGGACCCCTCCAGTATCCTTGCAAGGGTAAAGAGCTGGTCCACTGTTCCACGACCAGGACGAAACCCGCACTGTTCTTCTTGAATCCGAGGTTCGACAAACGGTCGGAGCCTCCGTTCCAGCACCCTGGCATAAGCTTTTCCCGGGAGGCTGAGTAGTGTGATACCCCGATAATTCGAGCACACTCTCCGGTCCCCCTTCTTGAAGATGGGAACCACCACCCCGGTCTGCCAGTCCATGGGCACTGTGCCCGACCCCCATGCGACATTGAAGAGGCGTGTCAGCCAAGACAGCCCAACAAAGTCCAGCGCCTTCAGCATCTCAGGGCGGATTTCATCCACCCCCGGCGCCTTGCCACCAAGGAGCTTTTTGACTACCTTAGTGGCCTCTGCCAGGGATATGGGTTCATCCAACCCCAAGTCTTCAGGCGCTGCCCCCTGTTCAGGGGACATGTTGACCGGGTTTAGGAGTTCCTCAAAGTGCTCCTTCCACCGCCCGACGATATCCTCTGTCTGGGTCAGCAGCAACCCTCCCCCGCTGATAACAGCCTGGGGAAGGCCCTGCTTTCCCTTCCTGAGTCGTCGGATGGTTTGCCAGAACCTCCTTGAGGCCAACCGAAAGTCCTTCTCCATGGCCTCCCCGAACTCCTCCTCCTGTTGGACCACCGCAGCTGCAGTCCTTCTGGCCTGCCTGTACCTGTCAGCTGCTTCAGGAGACCCCTGGGCCAACCAAGCCCGAAAGGCCTCCTTCTTCAGCTTGACGGCTTCCCTCACCCCCGGTGTCCACCACCGGGTTCTCGGGTTGCCGCCACGACAGGCACCGATGACCTTCCGACCACAGCTCCTAGCGGCCGCGTCCACAATAGAGGCTTTGAACATGATCCACTCGGATTCCATGTCCCCAACCTCCCTCGGGATGTGTGAGAAGTCCTTCCGGAGGTGGGAGTTGAAGACCTCCCGGACAGGATCCTCCGCCAGACGTTCCCAGTTCACCCTCACTACACGTTTGGGCTTGCCAGGTCTTTCTGGCCGACTCCCCCGCCATCTGATCCAACTCACCACCAGGTGGTGATCAGTTGACAGCTCTGCTCCTCTCTTCACCCGAGTGTCCAAAACATACGGCCACAGATCAGATGATACGATTACGAAGTCGATCATTGATCTCCGGCCTAAGGTGCTCTGGTACCAGGTACACTTATGAGCCACCTTATGTTCAAACATGGTGTTTGTTATGGACAAACTGTGGCTAGCACAGAAGTCCAACAACGAAACACCGCTCGGGTTCAGATCAGGCAAGCCGTTCCTCCCAATCACTCCCCGCCAGGTTTCTCTGTCGTCGCCCACGTGAGCGTTGAAGTCTCCCAGGAGAACTATGGAGTCGGCAGGCGGCGCCCTTTCCAGGACCCCTCCCACCAACTCCAAGAAGGCCGGATACTCCGAAATGCTGTTTGGTGCATAAGCACAAACAACAGTCAGAGCCTTACTCCCTGCAACTTGTAGGCGCAGGGAGGCGACCCTCTCGTTCTCCGGGGAAAACTCCAACACGGCGGTGCTCAGCCGGGGACTCGTGAGTATCCCCACTCCCGCCCGGCGCCTCTCACCCTGGGCGACTCCAGAAAAGAACAAAGTCCAACCCTTCTCCAGGAGTTTGGTTCCAGAGCCAGCGCTGTGCGTGGAGGTGAGCCCAACTATATCTAGCTGGTACCGCTCCACCTCCCTCACCAGCTCCGGCTCCTTCCCCGCTAGCGAGGTGACGTTCCACGTCCCTAGAGCTAGTCTATGTCGCCGGCGATCGGCTCGCCCAGGCCCCCTGCCCGGCCCGCCGCCCGGTCTACATAGCACCCGACCCCGATGTCTGTCCCTGCGGGTGGTGGGTCCACAGGGTGGCTGCACCATGGTGTTTCTTCGGGCTGAGCCCGACCGGGCCCCATGGGCGAAAGCCCGGCCACCAGACGCTCGCCGACGAGCTCGCCTCCCGGGTCTGGCTCCGGGAGGGTGCCCCGGTTTCCCTGGTCCGGGCGAGGTAGCTACAGTCTTTGGGCTGCTTATCATTGAGGTTTTTTGAACCGCTCTTAGTCTGGGCTCTCCCCCGAGACCTGTTTGCCTTGGGAGACCCTACCAGGGGCAGATGCCCCGGACAACATAGCTCCCAGGATCATTGAGCCACTCAAACTCCTTCACCGCGTTAAGGTGGCGATTCGCGAAGGAGCGAATATATATAATATATTATATTATAATATAATATAATATATCTAGATATATTATCTATATCTATATATTATATATATATAGATATATATATATCTATATATATATAGATATATATACATTATCTTGCACAATTATGTCATGAGGTTGAATATAGAAGCGCTCCTACACTTTCAAAGTAATCCATCATCCGTGTGATTATACTTTCGTTGCGCTTGTAATTTTATGGCATTGACACCGGTAAATCTTTTATGATCACAATAAATAACATCCATAAGACTGTATCGTGTCCGTGTATCATTACACACAAGGTAGCTCCAGCAGGTAATAATAATAATAATACATTTTATTTGGAGGCGCCTTTCAAGTCACCCAAGGTCACCTTACAATAAAAATACAGGATAAAAGATAAAAGCATGAAAGATAGAAACAACATTAAAACAGAACATCAACATAAAAACAGGTGAAGTGCACAGGATCCAGTTACAAAGAGTATGCCAGTTTGAACAGGTGAGTTTTGAGTTGAGACTTGAATGATGTGATGGAGTCTGACTGTCTTATGTGTGGGGGGAGGGAGTTCCAGAGCCTGGGTGCTGAGCAGCTGAAGGCTCGGGCACCCATGGTACTGAGGCGTGACGTGGGGATGGTTAGCAGTCCAGAAGAGGATGAGCTGAGGGTGCGGGAGGGAGTGTATTCCTGAAGGAGGTCATGGAGGTAAGTGGGGGCTAGATTGTGGAGAGCTTTATAGGTGAGGAGAAGGTTTTTGTAGTCGATGCGGTGTTGTACAGGGAGCCAGTGAAGTTGGATGAGTACAGGAGTGATGTGGTCCGATGATTTGGTACAGGTGATGATCCGGGCGGCCGAGTTCTGAATGATTTGCAGTCTGTTGATGAGTTTGGTGGGGAGACCGGTGAGGAGGGCATTGCAGTAGTCGATGCGGGATGTGACAAATGAGTGGACCAGGATTTCGGTGCTGGACTGGGTCAATGATGGGCGGAGTCTGGAGATGTTGCGGAGGTGGAAGAATGCAGTCCGGGTGATGTTTTGAATATGGGGTGCAAATGAAAGGGTGCTGTCCAGAATGACGCCAAGGCTCTTAACTTGGGGGGAGAAGGGTACAGGGAATCCGTCGACAATGATGGGTGGGGCTGGGGTGTGTTGGGATTTGGTAATGACGGATTTGGAGCCGATGAGCAGGGCCTCAGTTTTATTGCCGTTTAGCTTTAGGAAGTTCCTGCTCATCCAGCTCCGGATGTCATCAAGGCAGGTGATGAGGGAGGTAGGAGGGATGGCAGCAGTCGGTTTGGAGGAGATGTAGACCTGTGTGTCATCGGCATAGCAATGAAAATGGACCCCATGGTGACGGAGGATTGTGCCCAGGGGGAGGAGGTAGATGGTGAAAAGAAGGGGACCCAAGACTGACCCCTGGGGCACTCCCAGTGAAACACCTGAACACCCAGACTTGTGGTTCCTTAGTTGCACGAATTGTTGGCGGTCAGTGAGGTATGATGTGAACCAGGAGAGTGCAGCGCCAGTGATTCCAATGCCAGCCAGGCGGTCCAGGAGCAGAGGGTGCGAGATGGTATCAAATGCTGCGCTGAGGTCGAGGAGGATGAGAATTGTAAGGAGTCCGGAGTTAGCTGCACGGAGGAGGTCGTTGGTGATTTTGACCAGGGCTGTTTCAGTGCTATGTTTTGGACGGAAGCCGGATTGGAAGGGTTCATGGAGATTGTTTGTGTCAAGGTGGGACTGTAATTGTGCGGCAACCACCCTTTCAAGTGTTTTGGAGATGAAGGGGAGGTTGGAGATGGGCCGGTAATGGTTAAGGACAGCTGGGTCAGCACCGGGTTTTTTCAGGATAGGTGTGATGGCAGCCAGTTTGAGAGTGGGGGGTATAGTACCAGTTGTGAGGGAGGAGTTAATTATGTTGGTGATCATGGGGGAAATGGATGGCAGACATGCTTTGACAAGGGAGGTGGGAAGAGGATCGAGCTGACAGGTGGTGGTTTTGGCTTTATGGATGAGTTCCGAGATGGTGTGTTCTGATACTGGGGTGAAGTCGGAGAGGCAGCTGATGAGAGGTTGGCCAGTGGTGATCATCCAGGGTGAATTGTTTGAGGAGATGCAAGATAAGGCCAGTTGTTGGTGAATGGTGTTGATTTTAGAGCTGAAGAAGTCCAGGAAGGCAGTGCACTGATCAGTGGAGATGTCTGGAGGGAGGGTTTTAGGAGGCTGAAGTAAGTGGCTGACTGTTGAGAAGAGGACTCTGCTGTTGCCTGTACCGGTGTTGATTAGGTTGGAATAGTATGAAGATTTAGCAGTGGTGAGGGCTCTCTTGTAGTGATGAAGGTGGTCCAGGTACATTTGGCTGTGTACCGTGAGTCCAGTCTTTTTGTAGAGTCGCTCCAGTCGGCGGCCAGTGGCTTTGAGCTGGCGGAGCTCTGGTGTGAACCAGGGAGCAGTGTGAGTAAATGAGACTGAGCGACTTTTCAGAGGGGCCAGGGTGATGAGGGAAGAGGAGAGGCATTTATTGTAGTGAGTTACAAGGTCAGCCAGGGAGGATGCTGGGGGAGGGCTGGGGTAAGAGCTGATAAGGGTGGAGAGATCTGTGGTGTCAATATTTTTTATGTTTCTGAAGGAGATGGTCCGTTGTTCTTTGACTTTGTGTAGTTGGGTGTGAATGTCAAAAAGTACAGCTTTGTGGTCGGAAATGGGGAAATCAGTGACATCAATGTTAGTGGGAGTGATGTCAGTACAACAGATCAAGTCGAGTATATGACCTTTGTTATGGGTTGGGAGGTTGACATGTTGTATAATACCAAAACAGTCCAGGAGTGATGTGAAGTCTTTAGCAAAGATACTAGATGGGTTGTCAATGTGGATGTTGAAATCGCCGAGGAGGATAACAGTGGGGGACATTGCACATACAGAAGTTAGTAGTGATGAGAATTCATTGAGGAAAACAGCAGAGGGTTTTGGTGGTCTGTAGATGGTTACAATGATAGCGGGTTTGGGGCCTGTGAGTTTTACAGCTAAGCATTCAGAGGAGGAGTGATGGGGGATTGTGACAGCAGTGACTTTGATGTCACTGCTGTCAGATTAACATTAACACTAGAGCCAGTGTTAGGGTCTGACGTCTGATAGACTGGAGACAGCAGCGAGCTCATATGTTGTGTAAAGTCTCATGGGATTCCCCAGACTGACTACATGCAGACTACACACACACACACACACACACACATTCAGTCCCGTGTGAATATTTCACTTACAGTGAACCTTAAAGCAGCGAGCGCGCTAGCCTCTGCCTAAGCTAATAGGATTTGATGTATTTATACATCCCCCTGTTCTTGTTTGGATGACTCATCCATCCTGTGCCTTGATCTCCTTCCAGAATTTTTTTCTTTTATTTCTTTTACTTTGAACTGCATTCTTTTCCCTCCTCATCTCCGATTCTCTGTCTTCTGTGTTTTTAAATTCCTTTATTGATTTTTCTTTCTTCAAATTTCAAGAATTAAGGTTATCTTTTAGTTTGGGCTTTAATTCCTGTCCAACACCCGTCTGCACTCTGGCCCTTGTTTACTTCTTCAGTCCAGTGTGATGATGATTGGGAGAGATGAAGCTTCTCCGGACAGACAGTGATGAGGGCAGGAATACTGATTAGCACAGAAAGAGGCTCGTTCCAGGTTATTACATTATATTCTCTGGATCTGGCTCCATTTGTCACTCGAGTCCTCGTTAAGGCAGCAAGGTGGTCTAATCGTGTGCACAGCCATCCTTAGGGAAGCATCCCGCTTGCTTACGTGTCCTTGAGCAAGAAACCGATTCCCTTTGAAGCTGCAATGAGGCATCTTTGTCTTTTCTCTCTCTATACTATAGATTTTTGGGTTCAAATAAGTAAGTTTCTACCCTAACTGCTGTTTGCGAAGTACAGTAATGATGGTAAAATGAATCGACATTGACTTGGTTTCACACGGGGCATACAGCGGCCTCCTGGGTGAAAGTCCTGTGTTTGTTGGACCTGTCCATCCTCCTGACCAATGTAAGCTCTTCATACTCCATCAGTTGATCTGATACAGACTCTAAAGGAGGCCTCGTGCGGCAATACCACGCTGCGGTTATTGAAGAGTTGACAGTGATGTGGGATATGTTGGCCACTAAATAAAAAATAAAAAACGCAGTAATGCAACGATGAAATGGGTGTTGGGTGGTTGGCCAGTCCAGCACCTTGGTTCAGCCTGAAATCCACTATTGGGTGGATGACCATCACATTTAGTACAGGGAGTCATGGTCCCAGAGGATGAAGCCCACTGACTTGGTGGAAAGGCCAGGTGCTTCTAGCAGGTCAAACCTTTAGACATGCATGGTTCCCAGATGATATCCCAATGTTCGTGGGGAACTCCTGGGTTTCCCTTCTAGCGAGTTCAAGTTTGCCATTCGTGGTTGTGAAGTGTTTAAGAACCATTGGATGGATTACAGCACAGTTTAGTACCGCTCAGGTTCAGTGATGCTCTGAATCATCATATAGCATCATCAATATATGAAAATGTAAACGTTGTCCCAGCCTGTGGTTACACCTGCAAACCTACTGGCCTTCCCATCAGGCTCCGCTGCATTCTGTGTCAACGTTCAGAAAAATAACGCTAACACGTATTTTCTGTGTCCGTCTCCTTCTGCAGAAATTCGATGACTTCATCTTTGCTTTCTTTGCCGTTGAGATGGTCATCAAGATGGTGGCCCTGGGGATCTTTGGCAAGAAGTGTTACCTCGGAGACACCTGGAACCGCTTGGACTTCTTCATAGTGGTGGCTGGGTGAGTTACGCAGTCACACACACACACACACACACACACACACACACACACACACACACACACAACCACACACACACACACACACACACACACTGGTGGACGAGCATCACCAATGCACAGACACTGGAGGCTTGCACAAGAAGACGCAGCATGTTCACACACACACACACACATTTGAGTAGTTATCGGACTGCAGGGACAGATTCATTAAGGACAGATACTAGTAGATGTTTTGCATAATTGTCCCCATATTTCATCAAGCTAGAGGCTCTTCTCTGATTGCCGCCCCCAGAGCAGATCAGACAACACTGGATTGGAAGCGTGGCCCTTTGAGAACCAGTCCCCGAGTAACATCAGGCTTCTCTTCCTGCACGCTCTGCCGGTTTGTCCCCGCCCACTGGATGTCCTGTAAAAGCCTTTTAAATAAGACTTGGTAGAAAGTGCCCTCCTAAATTCCTAAGTGCTTACAGTCTGTCAAACAGTTGAAGAGTGAGATCAGATTCAAAGAGCGAGGGTGTGAATGCAAACTTAGCTTTTCTTTTGAACTCGTTCACATTACTTACTTTTACATTTCATAACTCCACTACTACACTTGCAGATTGAATATGGTTTTGTACAATAACATATGCATGCACGCACACGGAGGCCGAATGCACAAATCCAGGCACACGATCCATACAGATGCATAATAACAGACATACGATATGCATACGGTCTGCGAACACAGCCGACATAGAAACGCACACACACAAGCACACACTGATGCACACGCTGTAATTTGATTAAACATGTTGCGGAACGTAGCCTGCTGGTTTTGGTCTGACATTTTCATCACACTGCATCCCCTGCTGGTTTTTAATGCCATCCTTCTGCCACAGCTTCTGTTGTCCATCAGTGGGAACATGGCACATCTCCTTCTGTGTGTGTGTGTGTGTGTGTGTGTGTGTGTGTGTGTGTGTGTGCAGGCCAACGCATGTCCTTCAGCAGCAGAGAGGAGATACATTTCACATACTTCCTACCTGCCTCTGTTTTCCTCCTCAGCCCTCGTTCATTTACATTCCTCCGCCCTCTTTAATGGTCTGGGTGGAGCTCTTTTAGGAGCGTAGATAGTGAAAGCTGCTTCCCTATTGGCCGCCGCCGCTCGGGGAGCAACTGATCCAGGGCCAGAGTACCAGAAGGAACAAGCTGGGAAATACCTCAATGTCTGATAATCAGGCACTAATCCAGTGAGTTGTAAGAAGGCCAATAAAAGGAGCCTCTAATTAGAGCTACAGCATCGGGCGGTGAGTTACTGATGCTGATGCTATTACATATTCTACTTTGTTGCATACAGATGAAACTATAATGTGCTGGTGGCAAAATGGAGAAGAAAAAAAAAACGGCTTCATTGTTGCAGTGCAGGATAGAATATGCATGAAGAATAGCCAACGGATGAAATATATCTGAGTGGAATTTCATAATAAAACATTATGGCAATAGACACACCTGCCTGCGTTACGCATGTCAGCATCAGCTCAAAAACTAAGCAGAATGAATGAGTATATTATTAACTCAAAAGATGTTTGTTCTTTCATGATTCAATTCAAACATTGACTGACGTCGTCTACACTCTGCAACGAACAAATCCTTTCGTTTTCCACGTATCAGACAATATTTATCAATCAACAATTGTCATAATCTCGTAGAGCTCAACTACACAACCTAACCCAACCCCTAGCCCAGATGCTCACATCTTCCAGCCTTCATTCATTTAGACGTGGTGTTCCACTGTGTCTTTCCTTTTTTCTCATTTAGATGTGCATTTAGATTTAGAAGTATTTATTTGTCACTGTGCTGTTATTTATTTTAATATTGTATTTATATTAATTATTCAATTTATTATAATATTATATTGATATAGTGTCCATATATTTCCTTTTACACATTTATTTTACTAGGAAACATCCGGGTTGTAGTTTGCTTGTTGCTCCCTCACTCTCCTATCTTCCACCATTTTAGCCCTTTTAGCCCTTTTAGCCTTTTAATAGTCCTCCTGGGGTCCAGGGCCCCTCCCATTGCCATGCGCCTCTCCTGCTGCCCACTTGGGCCTGGCTCAACTGCCTGGTGTTTTTATTCTTTTAATTTTGTTTATCTTTTTACATAGATTGTGGGTTTTATTTACCCTTTTTAGAAATTTCAAATACAGCCCCCTAGTGCCAGTGGTCCGTTTGGTCCTCTTCGGAGGACCCCACCCTCTATTCAACCTAACCCTACCCAACACTTAACCCTAACCCAATACTTAACCCTAACCCAACACTTAACCCTAACCCAACACTTAACCCTAACCCAACACTTAACCCTAACCCAACACTTAACCCAACCCAACCCCTAACCGCTGTCAGACTGTGCTGCAAAGGGCCGCTGGATTCGCTCGCCCTTTGCCACGCGATCACTGGAAACGCCACCTGCTGCTGGGCGGTGAGCTCGACTGTGTGAGCTTTCATTTTGCCAGCTCGTGGGTAACTTCACGCTGCTCTATATGGAGCGTGTGGTATGAACACTGTGTGTGTGAACGGCTGCTTCTTGACCGTACACAGCGCTTTAGAGGGTTGGAATAAAAAAGGTTGGTGTTTCTTTAACTCGCTCGCTGGCAGAATGGATATCGTTTAGGTGTGAGGATGTGTCGGGGACAAATAGAAAGTCTTTACAATTTCTATACAGAGCGATGGCTAAAAATATACTTCTGTTGGTCGTGTTCGGACACCATGGGAGGAAATCCTCTTAATACCTCTCAACCCTCCGCCTGCTCGACTCCGCTATATTGATGCAAACTGTCAAAGCCAACGCCGCTCAGGCTGCACGTCGCCTTCAAACCAGGCCCGCTCTACACGCCTCCTCCTCCTGTCACTCTGTACTCTGTAACCATACTTATACAATACTGCCATCGGCTTCTCGTGTGTGTCGGAGCGTGAACTAATATGGAGAGTGACAGAAAACATGGCGCAGGAAATGAGGTCTCTTCCTGCGTCCGTATCTCCCGGCGTCACGCAGGTCGGCTTCCATCTGAGGGTGAAGGCATCGGCATGTGTGGGGATGAATAAGGTGTTTATGGGTGGACATTTCTGCACACATGAAAAAAATACAGAATAAAAAAAAGGATCTCAACCGTCGGAGAGTCCCCAGCCACGAGGAGACAATGGTAACCCAGGCAACGGCTGCTTGTCGAAGCGTTTGATATATCCCGGCAACAGTTGTGAAGTCTGCGGAGGAACTGTTTGTTTCTTCTGAGAGGATAATTACAGCTAGATGCTTTTTCAGCAGGTCCTGGCTCTCCTCCTAATCACCTCACCGTCAGGAGGGAATGGGGGGATGATGGAGGGATGAGCGTACCGAACAGGTGGAGTGTGGAGGAGAGGGAGAAGGAGAGGGAGAAGGAGAGGAAGAAGGAGAGGAAGAAGGAGGAGAAGAAGAAGGAGAGGGAGAAGGAGAGGGAGAAGGAGAGGAAGAAGGAGAGGAAGAAGGAGAAGGAGGAGGAGAATAAGAAGTAGAGGGAGAGGGAGAAGGATAATGAGAAGTAGAGGGAGAAGGAGAGGAAGAAGGAGAAAGAGGAGGAGAATAAGAAGTAGAGGGAGAAGGAGAGGGAGGAGACAGAAAAGGAGAGGAAGAAGGAGAGGAAGAAGAAGACGAGGGAGAAGGAAAGGGAGGAGAGGAAGGAGAGGGAGAAGGAGCGGATGTGCTGCACCACGAGGAAACAGCTGACGGGAATGAATTCCATGAACGAAACTAACTAAACAAACTTGCCGTCGCAAGGTGACTCGGAACGCCGTCACAAACCCTTCTGGAGTTTCACCGCTGGATGTGGAGTCGGTCAGTCTTGAACTAACGTACTCAATCTCTTTTTGGACCGCCTTCTGTCCGCAGAGCTGTGAGCCAATGACCACGTTTGACACACACCACTATTTGTTATGTGTGTATGCGTCCACCTCCGTCATTCTCTTGGTAATTGGACATAATTGTGCTGATATGCATAGAACCAAATACCTTAGTTTGTATTAATAAAAGAAGACACTCGTCCTTCAACCTCACACGGGAAGGGAAAATACATACAGAAGTACACAGACAAGAAGAAACACAGCTGACATTAAAGGTTATTTCTGCGGCAGGCTCGAGGGACGGCATGATTGTCGGTCAGCCGGCCGGCCCACCGCTTCGACCCCGACTGAGACATCAACTATCGGATCGCCACGGAGTTTAGTGCAGGCGTTCTTGGTCCCCAGAGGATGGAGCTTGTTAACGTTGGCGATCCCCGACTTTTCATCTACAACCATCACCCGCTTCAAAGACAATTTTTATTTGTCTTACGACTGGTTTAAAACCAATTACCTCAAATGCCTCACGAGCAGGGGGCATGGCTGCAGACTCTCAGACTTATGAAGTGTTTGCCATCATTCATGTCAGGAGGAATAGCCTGAAATCAGTCCCCTGTTCCAGGCTGCTTGCTTAACGAACAGCAGTCAGCATATTGAATCCGGCAGCTGGGAATGCTCTGCAGCCTCGTTTGTTGTCCAATCAGCTCCAACTGTGAATGCACGTTAAGCATGTTGTGGCAGTTCCCCCGATGGAAGCCACAGACTGGAACTAAACACTTAAATTGTGACTTGACACATCTCATCACAAGTTGTAAAGACGGGGAGTATTCTGCTGCAGAGTTACAGAATGATAAATCATATTCATCTCCAAAGCGGTTCATCTCTCCAAATTAAACAGGACAGAAGTTTGAACTCATCTAAATGAGCCCGATTGAGCCATTCATGTCAGGAAAATGACACTCCGTTCAGTAAAACTGTTCCAAACTGTTTGCATTAAAAGGAACTGATTGTACCAAAGTGTGTGGGAACTAACTTTTCTATTTCAGACTCAGCTCTGGATTGACTGGCTTGTTCAAAGAATGTTTTCATTTATTTATGTATTTATTCATCGATCGGTGCAGCGGAGCCTACGGTCAATAGCCGAGGGGTCTAAATAGGAGAGTGTACGAGCACTTACAGTGGCAGACAGGCCACCCTATTCATTGCACATTGATCTGACCTCACGCTCTCCCTCTCTCTCTGTGGATGGATTCCTCCTGGAGAGACACAGAAAGGATAACTGAGGAGGAAGAGGAGGGCTGCGAACCGCGGTATCGGGGGCCGATACTGCGTTAAAATACTCGTACTCGTATCGGTTTCAATTGCCGATACCAAGAACCGATACCACTCAACAGTATTTCACTACAACAAACTGGTCGCGCTTTGTGGAGAAAAAGATTTGTTGTCCTACCTGACTTCAACGTCTAGGGCAGGGGTCGGCAACCCGTGATCCAGAGCCGCATACGGCTCTTTCGTCGCTCTCTTGCAGCTCTTGCAGCAAGGTGTGTAGAGTAATGTGCGTCGCGTTCACACAGTAAAAAATGACTGCCGTCCTGCCGGTTTGAATCAAACGGCTGCTGATCCACCTGAAGTAGCGCTGGCAGCGGCCTCATTCAGACGCTGTTGTGCGGCTACGGATGATATTATTGTAGCCGAGTGTCTGTTGTGTGTCTATATTTGTAATTCTAATAAAATGAAAACACGCTGCAGGGTAACTTGAACCACTTTTGTATCTCCTTCACACACGTATATCCCACAATTCCACTCCTCTTTTCCTTTCCGTTTCTCCCTCCACAATAAAAGCACCGGAAACTTGGAACACAGCTTCCTATATAATTGCTCGATCCCTAATATTATCGCTTACATTATGAACCCGGACACGGGGGCGTTTTATGGTCCGACATTAGAGGGACTTCCACGAGAAGTTTAAAGCTTGGGATAGCCTTCTGTTAATTTTGTACTATAGGCTTGACATAATCTGCAGAGGATAAAACCCTTAAACATGAATTAATATCATCAGAACCCTAACACATGAATTAATATGATCAGAACCCTGACACATGAATTAATATGATCAGAACCCTAACATATGAATTAATATGATCAGAACCCCAACACATGAATTAATATGATCAGAACCCTGACACATGAATTAATATGATCAGAACCCTAACACATGAATTAATATGATCAGAACCCTGACACATGAATTAATATGATCAGAACCCTAACACATGAATTAATATGATCAGAACCCTTAAACATGAATTAATATGATCAGACCCCTTAAACATGAATTAATATGATCAGAACCCTTAAACATGAATTAATATGATCAGACCCCTAACACATGAATTAATATGATCAGAACCCTTAAACATGAATTAATATGATCAGAACCCTAACACATGAATTAATATGATCACAACCCTAACACATGAATTAATATGATCAGACCCCTTAAACATGAATTAATATGATCAGAACCCTGACACATGAATTAATATGATCAGAACCCTTAAACATGAATTAATATGATCAGAACCCTAACACACGAATTAATATGACCAGAACCCTTAAACATGAATTAATATGATCAGAACCCTAACACATGAATTAATATGATCAGAACCCTAACACATGAATTAATATGATCAGAACCCTGGCACATGAATTAATATGATCAGAACCCTGGCACATGAATTAATATGATCAGAACCCTAACACATTAATTAATATGATCAGAACCCTAACACATGAATTAATATGATCACAACCCTAACACATGAATTAATATGATCAGACCCCTTAAACATGAATTAATATGATCAGAACCCTGACACATGAATTAATATGATCAGAACCCTTAAACATGAATTAATATGATCAGAACCCTAACACACGAATTAATATGACCAGAACCCTTAAACATTAATTAATATGATCAGACCCCTAACACATGAATTAATATGATCAGAACCCTTAAACATGAATTAATATGATCAGAACCCTTAAACATGAATTAATATGATCAGAACCCTTAAACATGAATTAATATGATCAGAACCCTAACACAAGAATTAATATGATCAGAACCCTGGCACATGAATTAATATGATAAGAACCCTGGCACATGAATTAATATGATAAGAACCCTAACACATGAATTAATATGATCAGAACCCTAACACATGAATTAATATGATCAGAACCCTGACACATGAATTAATATGATCACAACCCTAACACATGAATTAATATGATCAGAACCCTTAAACATGAATTAATATGATCAGACTCCTTAAACATGAATTAATATGATCAGAACCCTTAAACATGAATTAATATGATCAGACCCCTAACACATGAATTAATATGATCAGAACCCTGACACATGAATTAATATGATCAGAACCCTAACACATGAATTAATATGATCAGAACCCTTAAACATGAATTAATATGATCAGACCCCTTAAACATGAATTAATATGATCAGAACCCTTAAACATGAATTAATATGATCAGACCCCTAACACATGAATTAATATGATCAGAACCCTTAAACATGAATTAATATGATCAGAACCCTAACACATGAATTAATATGATCAGAACCCTAACACATGAATTAATATGATCAGAACCCTAACACATGAATTAATATGATCAGAACCCTTAAACATGAATTAATATGATCAGAACCCTAACACATGAATTAATATGATCAGAACCCTAACACATGAATTAATATGATCAGAACCCTAACACATGCATTAATATGATCAGAACCCTAACACATGAATTAATATGATCAGAACCCTTAAACATGAATTAATATGATCAGACCCCTAACACATGAATTAATATGATCAGAACCCTTAAACATGAATTAATATGATCAGAACCCTAACACATGAATTAATATGATCAGAACCCTAACACATGAATTAATATGATCAGAACCCTAACACATGAATTAATATGATCAGAACCCTTAAACATGAATTAATATGATCAGAACCCTAACACATGAATTAATATGATCAGAACCCTAACACATGAATTAATATGATCAGAACCCTAACACATGCATTAATATGATCAGAACCCTAACACATGAATTAATATGATCAGAACCCTTAAACATGAATTAATATGATCAGAACCCTAACACATGAATTATCTGATCGACAATGATGTTAACAGAGAGGAGAAATGAGCTGAACAAGTGGGTTAATAATGTAAAGTCCATAAACACGCATTTATCTTTTTAGAAGACAAGAATATAATATCTTGGCTCTTTTGATTGACATCCCTTGACGCCCGAATACACTGAATTTGAAGTTGCATGACAATTACATTTTTCTAAAATTAAGGACTTTATTTAATTTATTCATTTAATTTATATAATCACATTTTTCAAAAGCTTTCTGATTTAAATACAGCCTTTATTTTACTTGAAATAAGAAAAGATAATGTAATGTATGTATTATAGAGTATGTGTTATTCATAATTACTCCAGGAAATCTGTAATAATAAATATTGTTTAGATGTTAATTCATTGGACTTTATTTAACTTGACTACATACAGACGTTAATACAACTGTTGGCTGCTTGAATACATATGGCACAAAATCACATTGCACAAATTGGACATTATTGGGGTGTTCCGGACCTTTGCATGAGGAAATGATCTCGTACTGGACATCGCTGAACATTAGTTGATAACCCCATATATACCCCCATATAACCCACTATAGATGATTCCCAATAAGTCAAATAGTACAAACCTGGTTACAAATAAAGCGATAGTTCTCAAGATGAAATATCCCACGTAAGCCTTTAATAATCCCCTCGCAGTACGCTGCTGTAATTCATGGTAATTCATCCAATAGTTGTTGAGATTTTTCCATCTGGACCAGAGTGGTGGACCGACAGTCGTTGCCCATTAAAGAAGTGGCAACGAGTCAGGAAAAAAGTTACAAAATTGCATAACAGTCTGTCTTGAATTATCCGGTGACCCCTCAGATTCTTCTCGGGACCTCTGTCGGGTTACAGAACCACAGTAATGGACGAGCATGGCACGCTCTAATCACAGTCACTCAGTTTTATGCTTTTACCGAGACGGTGCCAGGACAGAGATGTAGAGGGAGTGGAGAGGGGGGGAGACTTTAAAACCAGTTCCTCGGGTCCAAAAAGGCCTTGAGAATCTGTTTTGTTTTTCTCAAGGGACAGAGCTGAAGGTCCTCCTCGAAGTAGTGGAAAATCTATAAAGTTGTGAAAGGAAGCCAAAAAGTATTGTAGCGACGTTACAGTATGATGTAAATTTGAAGCAGATCAAATTTGTCCGAGGCTACGTGGCGTACCCATCACCTTGACTGTGTAATCTCATTATGTAAAAGCATCACTATGAATTTCGCCGCGATGTATTCATATTTTAAACACAAGCTCACAGCGACCTTACCTGGCTTTAAACAGCCAACGCGTCCTCTTTCATTTCAGACGCGCCATTCACACTGAAGGAGGTGAGAAAGAAGCACATTCCTTCTCTTCATGACTTATTGATGAAGACTTTGGACCGACTCCAGCCCTGTATAGGGGAAGGAAAGGGGCGTGAGGATGAGGGTGGTGGGGACGTCAAGAGGAAGAGAGAGAGGAGAATAGATAAGGTGAATGGGGAAAATGTAGTTATTTTATAATGTATAATATGTTTGTTTTTTAAACATTAAGAAATTCAAGCAAGTGTAGCAATAGGCTTGCTTTGTAGTTACTTGTATACTAATACTTCATACTTGGACTTGGTTCATGCATACGCTCTCTTTTAAAAGTAATACACTTTGTGTTTTGGTGGATTTACCCTAAAAAAGAAAGTACTTTGATAGGTCGAAGAGAGCCAGCCTCGTCTGTGCTGAATGGAACAAAATATGCTCACCTCCAAATTTTCCACCTGAAAAGTTAACATGTTGCAGCTCAGCTGTTTCACCCACACTCCTCGAGTGTGTGTGTGTGTGTGTGAGAGAGAGAGAGAGAGAGAGAATTGTGGAAGACTAATGTTGCTGTCCTGATGGGAGAGAGAGAGGACGCATGGACAGTGATGGCCATTAAACAAACTGTCCACTGGGCAGTATGTCTCCATCCCTCCTCTCTCCGTCTCTGCAGCATCCGGACCGGCCTGCTGCATGTCTTCTCCTCCTGGTTGTCCTTATCCACCTGGGTTCCTCCTCCATTAGTCAGATTATCCGGCCACTACAAGTGGGTCAACAGATCGGCCATAGATTACCAGTCAGGGCGAGGGAGGGAGGGGATGCCGGGGAGATAAAGATGATAAAAAGCTCCAGCTCAAGTGTGAGCAGAATATTTAAAAGCTTCGCAAGGACGGTTGATGTAAATCTGAGGCTTTTATTATCTACCAGAATTACAATCTAGTAGTACAGACGAGCATCCTGCAGCCTCTGCTGGTCCTGGCTTCATCAATCATTGCTGGGAAACCCGCATGTCCGTGCACAGAAAGTGAATGCTCGCGGAGTGCAAGTGTTTATCCAGAGAATTCAGCTCTGTTGTGCACTGTCTCACCAAGAAGGCAGGTTATAACAGCAACCTTCAACCGAAAGAGGACAGGGCAGGCTGCATGTGTCAGAAAAAAGATCACAAAGCAAAGTGCTTGTAAAACTGTGTAGTAATTAAACATATAAACAGTTACTCCACTTTGATTTATGACATCGTCCTCATGTGCTGCTATAATGACATGCGGGAATCACAATGTTTCCTACGGTATTCAACACTATTTACACAGAAGCATGAGGGATTTTGAGTAGTTTCAGTTGTTCAGCTCTCCATAATAAAATCAAAAAATGACGTGCATAAAGGTTGACATTGAGGAATCTCCTTTGCCAAATTAAAACGCTCTTGTGTGTTTTGTCTGATCGGAAAGTCATCATACGATAAAACGGGTGTCATTTCTTTCCAACAAGGTAGAGAAAAGTCCCCTTATGCACATTTAGCACATTCACAAGTGAAATTGGTTCATTATAGTATAACGATTATAGTATAACGATTATAGTATAACGATTATATTATAACGATTATAGTATAACGAACCGGGAATAGTCGGCTGGAATCGTGAATTAAAGGTTTGCAGGTAAAAAAGAGAGCATTTATTTTGATTACTAAATAACGAGCTTCCTGGAGGAAGTGATGACAAACGCACAGGAGGGGCAACATGCCCGAGTAGGGGTAGCCCAGACCTCTGACTTCTCAAGAAGAAGGATTGTTGCGAGAGAAAGAGAGAAAAGTCAGCGACCAACCGTGAGTGTGAAGAATAAGTTGGTTAACATTTGTGTTAGATAAGCAGCCGAGTGGGCTGATGGCAGAACGTGTTGCTGATGAAAGGCTCTCAATCTGATTCAGCATGAAAACACTCCATCTGTCTGTTCTCTGGTTTTTCCTGTTTTCTTTCCTCCCTCCACTTCTCCCTAATCATACAACATGCGCTCACTTCGATGATATCAGACTCTCATCATTAGCTAGGCAAGAATTGTGCGCGTTGTTTAAAACAGTGTGTTGTTACCAGTGGCGGGTCGGGCATTTTCTACCTGTGCCGTCTGGTATCGTCGGCACAGCTCGCTGAGTTTGACCTCAAGTAAACAACACTGAATGTTCAGCAGCAGCAGCAGCAGCAGCAGCGTACAGTAGTATGATTAAATACGACTGCAGATGTAAAAACACAAACCAGATGCAGTGAGGACAGCCGAGCCTCCCAGTTGCTTTCTGGAATAAGTTTTCATGTGTTTCAGTTCTGTAAATGTCCACGTTGTCAGTAAATCCAGCACTAAGTCTGTTTCTCCTCCTTTCTCCAAAACTTTCAACAACCTGAACTGTTCTTACTAGCTATAGTTTTCCGTTAGACAAAAGTCAATCTGGCCCATTGACCAATCACAGCGCATGTTAATGGTCATGCTAGCCCCATTGACCAATCACACGTCCAGCAAGCTGGCCGGCCCTGGACGTGTCAAAGAATACACCCAGCATGTCAAACTAAACATCTGATTTGTTGAAGTCTATGACAATCAACGTCTTCTTCCATAGAGACATAGAGGTGAAATCTGATTGGATGAGAGCTCTCCTCAACAGAAACTGGAGGCAGCGCAACTGCAAGCAGAGCAACAGACGAAGACAGGAGCTGTGCAATGAGAAAATAAGCTAATAGGGGAAAAATAATTATAATACATGTAGTGTATTTGTGAAAAACAATTAAATGATAAAATAGCTATAACTTTGTGATTCTGTTTAGCAGAGAAGGCTCAGCTGGCCCTGACGGCCACCACTGGTTGTTACATACGATGTGGTGAGAGGTGATGGTGCTCATGCTGTCACTTTGATCTTCAGCAGTATACTTTGTATATAGACATCACACAAAAACTAAAACAACACACCTTTTAAACACACACACACACGCACACACACACACACACACACACGCATGCACGCACGCACGCACAGACACACACAGACACAGACACACACACACACACACAGTTCATGTGCAGGGGGACATCTAGCATGACAGCTTTGTCACTGATGGAGAGGCGAATAGAAAAGCAAACAATATGCGAGCACAGGAACATCAGATGGTGGTTAGTTCATAATAATACATCGCGAGACAGATTATTATGACGGACCGATGTGCAGTGGTAAAGCAGTATAATCCAATAACAAAGCCATTATCTAATGGAATGATAACAACGGGGTTAATGCAGCCATTTGCTTGTGATTGGATTTCTCAATATTTATAATAATTTATTATAATAATAATTTATTAATTTGCATAACACTTTAAAGGGTACTCAAAGGCCTTTTACTTACTAACAAATGCAGTAACTGAAACAGCGGAGGCAATAACAGTAGAAAGGCAAAACAACTATAATGGAAGAGGAAGAACTATATATATATATATATATATATATATATATATATATATATATATGGGGTTAGGAGATACTCACTTTTCACTCTGTTTTGGTCTCCACCAACTCTGAAAGGAAGTTCTTCAGCTCTTGAGCTGCCAAATCCACCAGCTAGTCGCTAACTTTGTCTGTCTGCTCTCATGTAATGCACAGCTAGCAGCAAAAACCATGATCCCCTTCATATTAAATGTATTAATGTAAAAATACATGTATATTTAATTTAGCTCTCAAATTGTTGGACAGTGTATCTTTGACCAGCTTTTTATAAAGCTACGCTAGCAATTAACGCCATGCCAGGACAAACACACACACGTAAACCCTCCATCACGTGGACTGATCCATGGCCACCACGATGCTGAAGACAAGCAGAAGACCCAAAGCCATTTGTCTTGCTGCCCCCTCGTTCTGCTAACGTTATTAAATGTCTTCCCTGTGGGAAAAAACAAACTCCCCCAAGCCTCAAGTCGAGCATGAAAACTGAGAAGACTCCATCAAAATGCGTCAATTCCATTTATCTTTTCTCAGTCTATCCATCACGATTTACATAGAGAACGATGACTGGCTGTAGGAAGACGGATGGATGGACTGACTGAGGTGGACAGAAGATGGACAGACAGGCGGATAGCTGGAGACAGAGAAGTGGACCGCTAGGCGTGGACACTGTGATACACTCCTGAGCTGCCTTGCATACTTTTTACTATCACAGCTCTTTCTGGATGGCATTATGTCCAGTGTGTGTGTGTGTGTGTGTGTGTGTGTGTGTGTGTGTGTGTGTGTGTGTGTGTGTGTGTGTGTTTGTGGACGACTTATATCTGTGGGTGCTTTTTATCTCATGACGTCATCTCATTACGTCATCACATTATATCATTAAGCGTCTTTGAGTGTCCAGAAAACGCTATATAAAATTTTAATATTATTATTATTATTATTAGATTATTCCGCGAGTTTGTCCTTGTCAGGCTCGTTTCTGAGCCCCCCTCCGGTCGCCCTTCCCCTGTATCATCAGCATCATCGGCACTGGCACGGGCTCTGACGAAAAGCAGTGCACGACTCCCCGTTCGTTTCCACTGTTTTTCTGTTTGATTCACTCCATTTGTCCTCGGCTGCTTCTTCGTTTCCAGATGACGGGAGATGGGTCAGTTTTCACTGAGCTCGCCGAACTTCATCTGGCTCTCATCAGGAGCAGCAAGTGTTTTTGCATGGGCCATTTTTCAACAGACATCATTCATCATCCGCTTTACAGTTTGCTTATGCAACTCTGTCTGACGAGAAATTACCCTAATATTTGTGTAATGTCGCTCTGGGGATTTTATAACACATCTGAGACACGCAAACCAAAATGTTACCATGCATTTCCCATCGGGACCGTACTATTCAGCACTGGAATCATGGTGGATTTATTGTATATTCTCCATCTCATGCAGACTGATAATTAGACTGAATTGCCATTTGGCTGTCACTTCATTATTCAGACAAATCGGGGGCATATAAGGCATTTTTCAGTTTTTATGAGGAACCTATGACCTGCTCTCATCTAAGAAGATGGAAGTAGTGACTTCTTTGATCTTACACTGAAAATATACCTTGATCAGCAAAATAGTTGCTGATTCATTTCCTATTGAATCAATTATTAATTAACCAGTCCAAAAAAAACACTGTCCGGCTCAGGTTCCGTAACCAGTGACGCATTAAAGCACCGCCAAAGTTAGCACGCGTTAGCTAACCAGCTAACCAGCTAATCAGCCCGCTGCAGCAGTCACAAAGGCAACACTACACGTACACATGGTCGACCATTACATGGCCGCCGATGCCTGTTTCCCTGTTTCCCTGTTTCCCCATTTACCCTTCTCTCTGTAGCCCGCAGGGCATCTGTCAGCTCTGGGAGTGTGTGTGTGTGTGTGTGTGTGCAAACATACAGTATGTGTGTATATGCGCCGGAGAGCGAGAGTACGTCTGCTGTGGGAAAAAAAGCTCGTACTGGGACACCTTGAACGCACACTCTCACTTCAGGATTTTCTTGCACTTCAGGTGACCTTCGTGCCGCCCGACGTGTGTTTTTACAAATTTGTCAGACAGACAGAAAGACTTGGAGTCGGTGCGAGGAGGGAATTCCTTCGTCCGCACGGCCCTGCAAGCCGCACATGTGTTCAGCATCTGCTCCACACACACACACACACACACACACACACACACACACACACACACACACACACACACACACACACACACACACACACACACACACACACACACTTAAGGAGAGAGAGAGCGAGTGGGAGACAAGATGACCGATCAGGAAGGTTTTCTCAAGCATTCTGCTGCCGCTCTCCCCTCAAGGCGCTGGCCTTCAGCCTGAAAGGGCCTCTACGAGCTGCTGGAGAGGCTGTTAAGAGCCCGTCTCAAGGTTACGAGGCGGACTGATCTGATGCTGCTCTTTTATGCAGATGCCACATTCTCCAGTATAATAACAAGTGACTCAGCCGATTTTGACGTCTCTAAGCGGATGCACACGCGCTTTGCTCCCTTTGAAAAGTTAGATTGTGCGAGCGAGCACGCAAATGCGTTTGTCAGGGAAACACAACCTTGCGTGCCGCGGCTCCATACACACACACACACACACACACACACACACACACACACACACACAAACACACACACTTTTTCTGCCCCGTTTGCTGCAGTTGGAATGAAAGCTCATTGTTTGCCAGAACACATGCGCTGCAGTCATCTCTGACGGCAGGAATGTAAAGAAAAACTGGATTCAGAACATTAGAGGATTAATTACTGTAGCCGAGTGTCTATGTGCGTCTATACTTGTATTTTTAGTAAAATGAGAACACGCTGCAAGGTAATTTGAACCAGACTTTTTAATCTCCTTCACACACCTCATTTCCCACAATTCCTCTCTCTCCCTCCACAATAAAAGCACTGGAAACATAACTTGGAACACAGCTTCCTATATAATTGCTCGATCACTAATATAATAGCTCACATATCTCCCCTCCCCCTGAAAGAAACGTCCCTGTTTCTAAACACACAAAACGGAACAAGAAAAAATACCCCAACACTCAGTAACACGTCCCAACACCAAATTCAACCCTAAACAATATACATGACACCATCAACCCACTGATAAAGCACATGCTGCCACAACAAAAGAGAAGAAAAAAAGTAACAAAGTCCCCCAAATATGCCGGTGGTCTCACCACCCTCGCAGAACGCGTAACAGTTGGTTGTGGCTCCTCAACCCCACTGTCCCCCTCTGGTGCTTCCTCGTCCTGAAGCAAAGGAACACAGTGAGGAGAAGCTGGGAGCCCAGCAGGTCTTAGCACAGTGTATGGTTTCAGTCTATCATAATGAACAATCTGCTCCGGTCCGTGGAGGTCCAGAAGACTGCCAATACGGTAGATGAGTCCCTGCTCACCCTGGGAATGTAACACTGCCAGAACCCTGTAGGGTCCCTTCCAGTGGGGAGCAAGTTTCATGCGGTCCTCTGTAGGATTATGCAGCCAGACGAGATCCCCTTCTCGATACGGCTGATGCCGTGCTGTTCCATCATAATATAGTTTCTGTTTCTCATGGGCGTCAGCACCACATTGTCTGGCACCACCAAACGCAGTCTCCAGCCTCTCAGCCAGGGAGATCACAAAGTCAGCATGAGACAGAGGCAAGTCCGAGTGCACCATATGCGATGGCAGCAACATATCCACGGGCACACGAGCTTCCCGTCCATGAATTAAAAAGTAAGGAGTGTAGCTTGTGGAGGCATGAACAGATGTGTTATAGGCAAAAGCCACCTGCTTCAGATAATCAGTCCATTCACCTCCGCAGGCAAGCAATGATTTGGCCAGTTGATCGATGAGAGTCCGATTAAATCGTTCAACCATGCCGTCAGATTTGGGATTATAAGGCGTGGTGCGTGTTTTCTTAATCCCTAAAAGTTGACACAGTCTCTGAACAATCCCAGCTTCAAACTGCCGGCCCTGATCACTGTGAACCACCTCTGGAACTCCATGTATCAACACGTAATCCTCAAACAGACACTGTGCTACTGATTGGGCCGTTTGATTAGGAAGAGCATACAAATTCACAAACTTGGAAAAGTAGTCTTCGACCACTAACACATATCTGTTGCCCTTAGAAGTCACGGGTTATTCAAGAATGTCCATTGCCACTCTCTGGAATGGTCAAATCGCTTGGGACCCACCCATTGGTGCCCGTTGCTTAGGTACAGGGGCTCTGCGGGTCTGACATGGAAGGCACTGCTCGCACCACTGTCGAATGTCTTTGAACATAGAGGGCCAGTAACATGTTCGCCTCGCTCGTTCCCACACTCTTTCTGCTGAGAAATGCGCCGACACAGGGCCTCCATGAAGATGCTGTAGCACCTCAGGGACAAGCGATGAGGGTACGACCACCTGATACTGCGCACCCTCTGTGAGGCTTGAAGTCACTCTCCGGCAGAGTAGGCCATTCACCACCGAAAGACGTGGATATTCAGTCCATAACTTCCGCAGGCCCCTGGAGCTGCCTCTCATCCGCCCCCGAGGGGGTCGAGAATCCCTCCAGTCCAACACCATACCAATATCAGGGTCGGCCTGTTGCAGTTTCTTCAGTCCAGTCCCATCATGTGACAGTGCATGTACGAACGACAGGTCATCCACCTCACTGGTTGGCTCCACTGATTGCCCCCCTGTGATGAGCCCAGAAGCCTGGACGTTCCCGGTGGGTGGCGGTGTCAACGGAAGGTCTGCTCGGGGAACACCTGACTCCCTGTCTGAACCTACTGCATTCACCTGTGTGTGGACCCCACGTGAGGTGTCGTTCCCCGTCCAAGCCCCAGGATTCGGCGGTCGCCGCGACAGAGCATCCGCAGTATTATGTCGCTTTCCCTCCTTGTGTTGAATGACCCAGTTGAAAGGGTCCAGCTCCAATACCCAGCGTGCTCTTTTTCCCGAGGGGTCCTTGTCAATAGACATGCTGCGGAGGCCCAACCAAGGCTTATGATCAGTTATTATAGTGAAGGCAGCCGCTCCGACGTAGTGTCTGAATTGGCGTACAGCCCACACTACAGCCCACAGTTCTCGGTCAAACGTGGACCAGCGCCTTTCTGTGGGAGTGAGTGACTGACTAGCATACACCACCACTCGCTCTTGTCCTTCCCTGTCCTGAGCCAACACAGCCCCCACTGCTACCACGGAGGCATCCGTGTACACCTTAAAGGGGATGTTGAAGTCAGGCATAGTGACAATCGGGGCCTCTGAGAGCACCCCTTTAAGATACTCAAAGGCCTCATCACATTCAGAGGTCCATTGAAATGATGTGCCCTTACACGTCAGTTGGTGAAGAGGGCCTGCACGCTGGGCAAAGTTCTTCACAAAACGTCTATAGTAGGAGCATAAACCCACAAATGCTCTCACTTCAGTTGGATTCTGTGGTGTAGGCCAAGTCCTGACCTTGTCGGTGTTTCGCGGGTCTGGCTGTAAACCGTGGCAAGAAACAACATGCCCCAGGAACACCACATGGTCTTGAGCTAGATGGCACTTTTTAGGGTTTAGCTTGAGACCGGCCGCCTGTATCCTGGAGAAAACTTCACGCAGACTGGAGAGATGGCTCTCAAATGTGGGGCTGTATATCAGAACATCGTCGAGATACACCATACACACTTGCCATGGCAGCCCTCTTAGCACCAGCTCCATCATCCGCTGGAACGTTGCAGGTGAGTTGGTGAGGCCCATAGGCATTGACCGCCACTGGTAGAGTCCTCTGCCAGTTGTGAAGGCTGTTTTCTCTCGGTCTTCCTCAGCGACCTCAACCTGCCAATAGCCATTAGAGAAGTCCACGGTGCTAAACCACAGGGAGCCCGATAACGCATCCAAGGTATCATCCACCCTGGGAAGTGGATGAGAGTCCTTCACTATCACCCTGTTCAAGCAACGATAGTCAATACAGAATCTCCACTCACCATTTTTTTTTTACTAGAACGACAGGGGAAGCCCAGGGGCTGTAGCTCTCTTCAATTACCCCATCAGCCAACAAGGCCGCCACCTGCCTGTCTATTTCTCCTCTCTTTTCTGGTGAAGTCCTATAGGCGCGCTGCCGCAGGGGATACTGATCGGCAGTTCTGATGTGATGTTTAATCAGCGTGCATTTACCAGTCACTCCTTTGGGCGTGCTGAATATCTCCTGGTGTTCCGTCAGTAATGCCACCAACTGAGCCTTCTGTTGCTGACTAGCCGGTGACCCCTCCAGAGATACAAAAGGCACTCCCGTGGATGAATTGGTAGAACCTGTTTCCCCTGGAATTGGCGGGAGTGACAGAAGCTCAGACTCATCCACAGAGAAAAACTCCCCGAGATGCATGCCCTCTCTCAGTATAACATCTTGGTCTGTCGGATTTAACACACGGGCGGTAGTAACTCCATTATTCACTGAAGTCACTGTGTGTGCAACGACACACTCACTTTTACTCTGGAGGTTAGGCGCCAAGTAGCCCACAAAGTCAATTAGCTGATCACCAGCTCTGGCTGGTGACACACTTACTGGCACCAGCATCTCGCTGAGGGATGGCAACGTCGTAGCAGTTGCAATGGAGACATTACAACACTCAGGAATCAACTCTTTGCTGCTCAAAAGTGAGATATCAGTGTCCCATAATTGCAGTCTGCCCCGTGAAAAATCCAAGAGAGCATGGTTAGGGACAAGAAAGTCCAGGCCCAACAGCGCTGCTTGTGTGGAGCCCCTAAGCACGTAGAACACTTGCTGCCAGGATTCATTACCCAGATGTAGGGTGGCCGTTATGGTTCCCAATGTGTCAAGCATCTGTCCATTCACAGCACGTGCAGCAATAAAATCAGCATTTAGGGGCCGCTTGCGCAGTGATGGAATTGACATTCGAAAGTCAGCACTGATAAACGACTCTGTAGCTCCTGAATCCACCAATATGTTGATTTCAGTCCCTTCAATGCTTCCCCTCACGTATGAGGTACTCTGGCGCCTCGTCGCATCTTGTATTAATGCATTACTGCCTGAGCCCATGGGTGTGGTAGCTGGTGTTTGGGCCAGTGCATCAGCTACATCTCATTTCCCGACTGGTTGGCTGGTTCCCCTCTCCTTGGAGATAGAAAACGCACTCCTCTCTTCCTCTGCGTTTCCTCATTAAAGGGGCCCCTCGTAGATCTAGGGCCCCTCCAAGTTGGAGAGCCAGCTCGGTTATCATACGGTGCTCGGTAATCCTGTCTTTCCCCAGAACCCCTTTCTGCACCACGTTCCTGCCAGGCATGGTCAGGGGAACGTCCTCTCTGTTCACCCTGGAAGCGACGTGACTGGCAGCCCTGCTCCCCGCACATACACTGACACTGACCTCCACGCACCGGTTGAGAGGATTTCCAGTCGCTGGGTCTCAGTCGAGTGTTTTCCTCTGCCATTCTCTTCATCTCCATCCTCATTTCTCTCATTTCTTCAGCAATTCTGTCAACCGTCCTGGATAAGCCACCTCCATCAGATATAGACTGTACCATTGCAGCTGCACCGCTTCCAGCATAAGCCTGGCTTACATGGGTACTGACATAGTCCATCTTTAGGGTCTCCCTGGCCATCTCACATCGCCCAGCGATGATCAGTGCCTCATCCAAATCAGTGGCACCCTGCTCATGACATTTAGCCCTCAGAACTGGATCCAGGCCCGCCAGAAATCTGCGAAATTTCTCCTCTCTCTGAGCTATATCGCCGTAGCCCGGAAAGGCTTCTTTAACTAGCTTGTTTAAATCTGCTGCATAAACTTCCAAGCTCTCACCTGGTGCACGTACCCGAGCAGAGAGGTTCGCTCTGAAACGATCCAGAAGCTGTCTTCGCCCAAAAGCCTCTTGCAATTTATCCTTTACTGCAGAATAGTCGGTCTGCACATCCGCTGGCAGACTATCCCACAAGAGAAAAGCAGCCTTGGTCAGCCGCGTCGGTAAAATCCGGGCCAGTTCACCATCATGGTCACCTCCCCGACAGCCGGCCAGCGCCTTCACCGCTACCTCATATTGTCTGGCCCAGCATGGAAAGCTTTGTTTTTCCTCCCCGGCAAAGGGCGGCGGCAGGTCGATCCTGGCATTGCAGGCAAGCGGCCGCTCTCCGCGCCACATATTATAATCCAGCAGGTCTTCGTCGTACTTCCTCATTCTTTTTTTCCCTTCTTCTTTTTACACTACGTGCGTGTTAGCAGCGGCTAATGTTAGCAACTTCGGCGAACTGCCCCGATGATTCTCTTATGTTGGGAAACTTTCCCACCGCTGCCACCAATGTAGCCGAGTGTCTATGTGCGTCTATACTTGTATTTTTAGTAAAATGAGAACACGCTGCAAGGTAATTTCAACCAGACTTTTTAATCTCCTTCACACACCTCATTTCCCACAATTCCTCTCCTCTTTCTTTTTCCGTCTCTCCCTCCACAATAAAAGCACCGGAAACATAACTTGGAACACAGCTTCCTATATAATTGCTCGATCACTAATATAATAGCTCACATTACCATTTGCACAGTGAGAGAGGGGGTGGGATGGGTGTGTGGGTGTGTGTGTGTGTGTGTGTGGGGGGGGGGGCTTGATGTAATACATGGAATACATAATTGGCTCCATAATATCACACTTATTCTTCTCTGTGTTTTTATTCCCAGATGAAGAAGCAGGGCCGTGCAGTGTGAGCCGTGCTAGCAATTAAAACATGTGGTTTGTTGTTGCCGTACTTACTCATCCATCCCTCTCTCTCCCCCTCTCTCTCTCTCTCTCTCTCTCCCCCCTCACCCTCCACCTGTTGCAGGATGCTGGAGTACTCGCTCAACCTGCAGAACGTCAGTTTTTCAGCGGTGCGGACGGTTCGCGTGCTGAGACCTCTGAGAGCCATCAACCGAGTGCCAAGTGAGTGCAGAACTAAACTTAACATTTCGTCTTATTTGAAGTCTTGCTGAGAGTTCCAAGAGAGCGACGATACCACTCGTGCCCATGCGTTAAATATGAAGCTGGAGCCAGCTGTGTCCCATCCATCCCCTTCCCTATTTCCAGCCTTTATGCTAAGCTAATGGCTAATAGCTGTAGCTTCATATTTCCATTTCCGCCATGAAAGTTTGTATCAATATTCTCTGCGGGAGAAAGAAATGACCCAAAACAAAGTAAACCTTTCAGTAAGATCCATACAGACCTTCAATTCAAATCCTTCCGCATGGATTTATCCCACCCGCTCCACACAAACCCAACACCTCGTCACAGGAGGCCTCTGGAACTGCCAGTCAGCTAACCGCAAGGCAGACTTCATCTCTGGCTTTGCTATCAAACAATCTCTGGACTTCCTGGCTCTTACTGAGACCTGGATCACACCAGACAACACATCTACCCCTGCTGCTCTCTCGTCTGCCTTCTCCTTCAGCCACACATCTAGGCCCACTGGTCGGGGTGGTGGTACAGGTCTACTCATCTCCCCCAAATGGAGTTTTTCTCTCTACCCGCTTCCATTGCCTACACCACTGTCTTTTGAGCTTCATGCTGTGACGGTTACCCATCCGGTTCAACTGAACATTGTTGTTCTCTACCGTCCACCTGGTTCCTTGGGAGATTTCTTGGAAGAACTAGACGTCCTCCTATCAAACCTCCCAGAAAACGGCCCCCCTCTCATTCTTCTAGGTGACTTCAACATCCAGACCGAGAAGTCATGTGACCTGGTGCTCTTACTGTCTTCCTTTGCTCTCTCACTCAGTCCTTCACCTCCGACTCACAAAGCTGGAAATCATCTTGACTATATTTTCACCAGAAACTGCTCAACATCCAACCTCACTGTAACTCCACTTCACGTCTCCGACCACTTCTTTATCTCCTACTCTCACCCACTCTTGGGAACTGACAACCCTCCCACAGCAACAGACTCTGCACCTGTGCGTCGCAACATCCGCTCCCTCTCTCCCTCCTCTCTCCCTCTCTCCCTCCCTCTCTCCCTCCTCTCTGGCCTCGTCTGTTCTGTCAGCCCTTCCTTCAACTGACTCTTTCTCCCTCATGCATCCTAACTCTGCCACAGACACTCTCCTCTCTACTCTGTCCTCCTCTCTTGATTCTCTCCGTCCTCTTACAACACGTAAGGTCTTCAATTCCTCTCCAGCTCCGTGGTTGTCAGACCCGGTCCGTGCCCAAAGAGCCACTTTGCGAGCATCGGAAAGGAAATGGCGAAAATCCAAACACGCAGACGACCTGCACGCCTATCACTCTCTTCTCGCCTCCTTCTCTGCCTCTATCTCTGCAGCCAAAAGCCTGTTCTACCAATCCAGAATTGAATCTTCTTTCTCTAACCCCAAGAAACTCTTCTCCATTTTTTCCAACCTCCTTGACCCCCCCTCTCCTCCTCCTCCCTCCACCCTTCTACCGAACCACTTTGTCGACTACTTTACAAAAAAGATAGATGACATACGCTCCTCATTCACTGATCCCCCTCCCATAACTACATCTCCACTAACCCTAACCCTAACCCTCCCCTTCTCTTTCCTCTTTCACCCCTCTGTCCCCCAATCAAGTTCTTACCTTGGTAACCTCTGCCCGCCCAACCACCTGCCCCCTTGACCCCATCCCATCTCACATCCTCCAGTCTATTGCTCCTGACCTTCTTCCCTTTCTCACCCATCTTATTAACACCTCCCTCTCAACTGCTCCTCTCATCCTACCTCAGCGATCGCACCTACCGGGTAACCTGGAGAGGATCTGTGTCTGAGTCTTGTCCTCTCACTACTGGGGTCCCTCAAGGCTCCGTCCTGGGTCCTCTCACTACTGGGGTCCCTCAAGGCTCGGTCCTCGGTCCTCTCCTCTTCTCCCTGTACACCAACTCTCTTGGCTCCGTCATTCGCTCACATGGTTTTTCCTATCATAGCTATGCTGATGACACCCAACTGATCCTCTCGTTTCCACAATCGGAAACACAGATAGCAGCACGAATCTCGGCCTGTCTGACTGACATCTCACAATGGATGTCCACACATCACCTGAAGATTAACCCTGACAAGACGGAATTACTTCTCCTTCCAGGAAAAGTCTCTCCCACTCACGACCTGACGATTACTTTCAACAACTCAGTCTTGGCCCCGACCCCGACTGCCAGGAACCTCGGTGTGACCCTTGACAGTCAACTCTCCCTGACTGCCAACATTACCACAACAACTCGTTCCTGCAGATTCATGCTGCATAACATCAGGAGAATACGTCCACTTCTCACCCAGAAGGCGGTACAGGTTCTCGTCCAGGCTCTGGTCATCTTGGTCTAGACTACTGTAACTCCCTCCTGGCGGGTCTACCTGCTGGTGCCATCCGACCTTTGCAGCTCATCCAGAATGCAGCAGCTCGACTGGTCTTTAACCTCCCGAAATTCACCCACACTACTCCGCTCCTCCGCGACCTTCACTGGTTACCGGTGGCCGCCCGCATCCGTTTCAAAACATTGGTACTGGTGTACCATGCTACGAACAGATCTGGTCCAGTCTACATCCAGGACATGGTAAAACCTTACACCCCAACTCGTGCGCTCCGCTCGGCTTCTGCCAATCGCCTTGTAGCTCCGTCACTGAGAGCTAAACACTCCACAAAGTCTCGACTGTTCTCTGTCCTGGCTCCTCGATGGTGGAATGAGCTCCCCATTGACATCAGGACATCAGAAAGTCTCTACATCTTCCATCACAAACTAAAAACACATCTTTTCCGACTATACCTTGAATAAAGGATGTAGCACTATAGTAGCACTGAAATGGCTCTTACTGATAGCACTTTGTAGTCGAACCTTGACGAAATTGTACCTTCTTGATTCTTGTTGTTCTGATTCTTGTTTGTAACCGTAGAATGCACTTATTGTAAGTCGCTTTGGATAAAAGCGTCAGCTAAATGAAATGTAATGTAATGTAATGTAATGTAATGTCAATCTAACACATAATCTCACGACCGAGCTAGTTCTCCATCGATGCCGAAAGGGCTCCACTCTGTTCCCTAAAACTTTAGAGGAGCTAAAGTGTCACGTAGCCGTGTTTGAGATTTCAGTTTGTGCGTGTGCGTGTGCGTGCCTCAAATCCAATGTTTTGCAAGTGTTTGTAAAAAAGTTATGTCTGATGATCAGTGTCTGCACACTTCGTTCCCAGATTAGGAAGAACCTTGCCTCAGTTCATTCATCAAGCAGATCTTTTGATCTGGCCAAACAGCCAAACTGACTTCTGCCATAGATCTGCTGAGCTCAAGCGGTAATAACAAATAAACCCGATGCAGAACTTTAATAGGCAAGGCATGGCAAGTTTATTTGTATAGCACATTTCAACACAAGGTGATTCAAAGTGCTTCACATAAAACCATTAAAAGCATAAAAACACAATGCAAAATAAAAGATTTAAAAACAATTAAAAGCATAAAAACACAATCAAAAATAAAAGATTTAAAAACAATTAAGAACAGTCATTAAAACAATAAAAAAAACAGTTAAAAGGCAGAAAGCAGTACAGTTTATTTTATTTATTTACACGTATCCTTGGAGGCCAGGAGAAAGGCTGCAATACCCAATACAGTGAACTCGAACGAGAAGCTTCTACTGTATCAGAGGGATACAGCGCTCGATCGCTGAGGTTTATAACACCAGTTCACAAATATTGTTTTATTTCTCCTTGCTTCGTAGTACCATAGACTATGATTTTCCCTTTTATTCCCCTTTAATCCCCACAGATATGTAGTCGAACACCTTCTCCCGAGGAATTCTCAGTCCACTTTTGTGTTCTGATACACACGCTTTCAGATTTCGTTAATTCACTAAGACTTACAAAAACCACCCATACATTCCATGAAAAACAACAAATCTATCCCTGTGTCCTTAACCTTGCACCTCTTGGCATCGCTCCCACAGCGGCATCGCTCCCACAGCGGCATCGCTCCCACAGCGGCATTATCTAAACCCTAAACTGACCGCCACCTTCATCGCTATATCGCTCCGTGACTTCAGTTACCAGAGGTATCAACGTGCCACACGGATTCAACTTGGATTTCTACCGACTAGAGTCGACCTCCGGTAGCTCCAAAGAGCATCCCTTTGTCCTATTTAAATACTTTAATACTTGGCACGAAAGAGCTTGCGTTGATAAGATGACACAAATAAATACATTGCTTCTCGTGATTAATCAGGTCTGGTAGCAGGAGACGTTAGCTGTATAAATTGACCTCATCCTAACGTATTGGACTTCCGCTCCTCGCACGCGGTGCTTTGCCGTAAGTGCCGATGGAGCAGGTGGAATGTCGTAACCTGTATCTGTGTTCTGGCTTTCCAGCCAGTCAGCGGTTCATACGGGTTTATATGCAATCTTCCAACTCTTCCAAATCTTATTAAACACTCACTCTCTCACACACACACACACACACACACACACACACACGGACAGACGCACAAATCCCTAAGTTGCTTGCACCGACTGTTGTCCCCCTTCCATTTCTCTCACACACTTATTATCCGCCCCCAAAAAGGTTCCTTATTCCACTCTGCTTTCCTTCCATCAGTCTCCATTAGACTTTAATCAGCGCAGATTGAATTTCCAGTGCATGCATTAAACATTTATTGTTTAAATAAATCACAAGCATTTTCATACCCGCCCAGCAGTCCACCTTGATTCTGCTCCCCGTGCACCCTTTCTCTTAAACCCAGACCCTAATTGTGTCATTAGCTCCCTCGATTTGCTCGGAGGAGATTGCAAGGCAAAGTGAGCCACGATCCCAGGATGTGTGTACAGTACATGCAGAGTATACAGTAGACACAGCAACAGTGAGCAATGAGGGTTAAGTGTCTTGCTCAAGGACACAACGACATGGACTGGCTGAGCTGGGGTTTGAACCACCGACCCTCTGATTGAAAGACTGACTTGCTAACCACTGAGCCACAGTCGCCCCGTGTATGCACACATACACCCGCTCATTAGGCATCTAACCATTCCTCATCCTAATCAGTGGACTAATAGCAGCATTAATGTGTGGATGATTTGGTCTGGTTCTGGCCCTGTGGGGGAACTGTCATTGGGTTGGAGTGGTGTGGTGGTCTGCAGTCCTTCACCAGCCTAATCAAGTCCAGCGGAGGCACTTGCAGCACTCGCCGTGCCTCTGGGTGAGGGCGGTTAGTTGGGGAGCGCAGCGTATTCCGAAGCACACTTTGCCCAATTCGAATACACGGGCACTCGAGTCCTGGGATGGGTTAGTTAATTTCCCTCCATGTTAGACTGGATCCATGATGTGTTTTTACCTGTTCCATTATTAAGCAGTTATTAAGGCTCATACTGTGCAAAACAAGGCGAAAAAAAAGGACAACGGTTTGCCCTTTCAGAGTTCGCCGAGCGTGAGGAATTTGCCACGCCTAATTACAGAAAAGGCCTCGAATAAAGCGAGGACAGAGATGTAGCAACGCACAATGTGACAAGCACCCACAGAGTCACCGTTACGCATCGGAGCGGTGGCAGGAAGTCCTACTTGTAAAGTGCAGTTGCCCTTCGGCACACACACACACACACACACACACACACACACACACACACACACACACACACACACACACACACACACACACAGAGGAATAGATCCCGTCTGGGCTCGTCAATTTTCACATAGTTCATCTCTGCTCTTAAAGGAAGGGGTTCAACTCTCTCCACATCTTGAAACACACGTGCACATCATCACACTTCTTGTGTGAGTGGCGCTGAAAAGGCATCTACACACTCAGCGTGGACAAAAGTGATTAATAACGATACATTCACGGTACATAGGGGCGTGTGAGAATTGTTTTAACTTGTTTTAAAACAAGTGAAGCTGTGTTAGTCTGTTGTAAAAAGAACAAGACTAAGCATTGCGGCAGGCTAACTTTTAGGGGCTCAGCGGTGGAGCAGGGTCGTCCTTCGATCAAAGGATCGGCGGTTCGATCCCCGGCTCCGCTCGTCCATGTCGATGTGTCCTTGTGCAAGACACGCCCACGCATGCTGTTTCTACGGTGTATGAATGGTATCATGGTAGCCCCTCCCATCAGTGTGTGAATGGGCGTTAAAGCGCTCGGTTGGAAGATGCCGTGCTGTCCATTTAACTTTTGGCGTGCTGGCATCTAACCTCAAACTATGGCGTTGACTCAGTGCTCGCCGAGTGGACATACGGAGCTGTTTGTGGTGTTTGCGGTGCTAAGTGAGTGATCAGTGAAATCATATGACAGGCTTTAGCGGTGATCACATGTTCCAGCTCGAGTGCTCGTGGTTTTAGGTGGTTAGCGAGCGTGGTCTAGGCGCCGGCAGCTGAACGCTCCACTGGGCGACAGAGAGCCACTTGGCGAGCAAACGGCCATTACCGCAAAGCACTGAGCGTCCGATCCATGTGATAACAACAGCCGCTGCGATGCAAACGAGAAGATATTTCACAGGCCACTCGCCGAGCGCACAAACCAGCTGTCATCAGCATGGATGGATTAACTGCCCAGAGAGGATCTTCCTGCGGTGAGGGAGCTGTCCATTTTAAACATCATAAATCCCACAATAGGAGACGCCGTGTGTATTAATCTCCCGTCTTGGTGAGGACAAGAGGAATGCGTTGTCATCAAGTCTGGTGGAGACGTACCATTTAATCGTTGAGTGGAGGAGTAGTAGTACATCATGACCCGACAGTCCAGATACGAGTGGCGTATGGGTGGCAGGCCGAGGACGCTCACCTCATGTCAGTGTTTACACGTCGGCTGGGTTCACTCAGTCCGTCGGTCCAAACTTTCCACCTCCAGGATCTTAAGTCGACTTCCTTGTTTTTATTTGACCCCTGACTGCCCAGAATGAGAGCCACGTGAAGCTGGATCAGCGGATGTTTGAACGCTTCGGTGCTCGCATCCCTCCGCCTCGCTGTCTAGCCCCGCACTGCTCTATCCACAGTCTCTCTCTGGCATTGTTGAAACTGAAGGCTGGAGCTCATCTTACAACACACACACACACACACACACACACACACACACACACACACACACACACACACACACACATGCCCTCAGACTTGTATAACGAACACATCATTCCTGGCCTGGTGTCCACGTCCTGGGCTCTGCTATTGATTGATTTGGCGAACATGGCACTCCTGCCAGTGGAGGTGACGGATATATTTCAAGGCTCCATCCACCCGACCACTGCCGACAAAGCCAAAAATTCTTTGGCTGTATCTCCACCACATCCCCCGCCCACTGTCTGCCACCCGATTGCCTATTCCTCTCACGTCCAGTATGGGCCCACGTGGACCTTGTACCAGGCCTGTTATCGCAGGCTTCAGAGCAGATATGATAATTTGTGGCTTACCTCTGTATGGGGTCTTAATATTCAAAGGGAGCGGCTGACCACTCGTGTGTCCAGAATACAGTGCGCTTTCTTGGATAACAGAGGAGGAAGATCCCCCTCTCTGGAAAAATAAAACTGGAATAATGTGCTCATGGCATGGAAACAGAATGGTTGTATTGGAACGAGTATCTAGTCCAAGAAAACAGCAAAGAGGGAAGAGAAGTTCTAACTCTAGATCTGCTGAAATATTGATGAACCTAAATCGCTACTTTTTTCCTCTTTCAAAGCATAGTGCGCTTCTAATGAGTGATAAATAAACTGTGAACTTTAACATTTAGAATCTATTGTCAGCAAATGCCTTGTTTCTGCTGCTGCAATCAGCAAATAGACGTGTGGAGCAGTTTACAGCAGTGTGTTTTAGTTCCAGGCCTTTAAGGCACTTAAACCTAGAATACTGACTTATGAATGCCGAAATGCAATTCTTCAGTTTTCTGTTCATAGGAGTAAAGGTGCCATTGTTATACACAGAGAAAGAAAATTACTATTTTTATCCTCAGGCTAAAGTGACACATTTATTTCTCCATCCAGCAGACACCATTTTCCCCCTCAAATCAAACATATTTTTGGAATAGGCTGTGGCTCTGCCAAAGCGTCTGGTTTGGTGGCCATGCCAGCCAGCTGCAGTCATTATTTCCCTGCTGGCTTTGGTTCATGTATTTCCCCTCCCTGGTTATCAACAATTCCTTAATGCCAAGACCAGCTGGATTTTAACAGGAACCAACTATTTTACACATGCTGTTTAGTTTAGTACACGGGGAATAGGACTCTGCCTGATCATCCCTAATGAGGTCGTCAAACATCAGATATCTCGGCTTTAGTTTCAGAGACTTCTCACCTCACAAGCACAACAGTGACAAACAAATATGGAACAGCCAAGGCCATGGAGACTGAGAGACCTTTACCGGGCAGGAAGGGTCAAATAAAAAACATACTCATTGCATTGTGGAAAATGTAGATTCAGGATTCAGGAGCTTGACCCATACTATGCACTTGAAGTTAGACTCAATATCTCTGCCTGATCTCTTGTTGATTTTTAAGTAATCCAATCTATATTTTGTGGGCAGCAGGAACTGAGACCTGAACCCAGACTGTATCCCAATTCTTCATGAACCAACCTGACGGAACCCAACTGGCAAATGTTGAGATCCAAACCCGAGCCAAAACCCAAAGTTATATAATTTTTCGTTATTTTAACTAACACTGCTACTTACCAGGAAAATGCAACCCATTGGCTTCAGTGTTTTTGTCTGTACTTCCTCCCACCAGACATTGAGCAATTCCTTAAAGAATTACATTGAGAAAATGCAACCAAATGACTCAAACCCAGCCCGAACCCGATACTGCCAGATTGGTACAAGTAGCAGAACTTTACCTGTGAGTCCCCCCAACTTTAAGCCTTGAATTGCCCCCTTTTAAAAGGAGGCAGTGAGTCATTGGCAACCGTTCGAAGAAGGAGAAATCCCTGCTTCAGGGTGGAGGGCCTGATGAGTCTTGATAAAACCTCCGATGCTCTCGGTAAGCCACGTCTGAGCGAGGCAGCGTTGATTGATAAGCCGGAGGCAGCAGTCAATAGGTGATTATCACAGGCCCTTACACACACACACACATTAACACACACACCCATCTCCGTCTTAACGAGACTGGGACCAGAATAGCCTTTGCACGCTTCTTTATTGGCGAGCCACCATTGTTGGGGGAAAGGCCGCATGCACATTTTTCCCTCAACCGTGCATGCATACAAACCTACGGCGCATGCACACGGACCTCTGCCGCATGCACACGGACCTCTGGTGAATGCACACAGACTTCCAGAGCATGCACACGGATCTCCGCCGCATGCACACGGTACTCTGACGCATGCACACAGTACTCTGACACATGCACACAGACTTCCAGCGCATGCACACGGTACTCTGACGCATGCACACGGACCTCCGGCGCATGCACACGGTACTCTGACGCATGCACACGGTACTCTGACGCATGCACACGGTACTCTGACACATGCACACGGACCTCCGGCGCATGCACACGGTACTCTGACGCATGCACACGGACCTCCGGCGCATGCACACGGACCTCCGGCGCATGCACACGGTACTCTGACGCATGCACACGGTACTCTGACGCATGCACACAGTACTCTGACACATGCACACAGACTTCCAGCGCATGCACACGGTACTCTGACGCATGCACACGGACCTCCGGCGCATGCACACGGTACTCTGACGCATGCACACGGTACTCTGACGCATGCACACGGTACTCTGACGCATGCACACGGACCTCCGGCGCATGCACACGGTACTCTGACGCATGCACACGGACCTCCGGCGCATGCACACGGACCTCCGGCGCATGCACACGGTACTCTGACGCATGCACACGGTACTCTGACGCATGCACACGGTACTCTGACGCATGCACACGGACCTCCGGCGAATGCACACAGACTTCCAGAGCATGCACGCGGACCTCCGGCATATGCATGCAGGCCTCCGATGAATGCACACGCATCAGGGCATGGACTTATGGAGAACATGTTTTACTATGCAAATCAGTAGACCATGTATCAATCTATTAGTTATGTCACATGTGATAAGAAGTAATGTTGGAAATGGTGTGTTTGTAATGTATGAAACGGGTTTACCCAGAAGAATACCATTCTATATCTCTGAGGGTGTGTTGGTATTGCATCCAAATTGCATTTGCAGAAATGAGCCCCATGATTGCTGAGATCATAAACTGTAGTCTTTGTACAAATTGGTGCACACAAAAACAACTCACTCCGGCACATACAACCAGCAGTACACCGAGTTCAGAAGAGTTCTCCGTCCTCTGGTTTTCTCCCCATCACGCCTCATGTCTCTGCATGCGCTCCCCTGTTCGTGGGTCACATGGCTCGCTCATGAAAGGCACGTTGCCACTCTTCAGGGACGTATCGTCGTCTCCGTCTGGAGCTGCCGACGCGGCGCCGGTTACCAATCCGCTCGGAGCAAATGAGAAGAGACGCAGGTGTACACCGGCCCCCTCGACTCAGAAAGCCCATTAGTTCACAGTGCACAGATTACAAAGCTGGCTGGGCCCGAGCTGGACCTGCACAGGAGAGCAGAGGAAGCAGACCTAATCTGCCCGCAAACAGATGGCTCCCCCGATCACACGAGGCCACGTTGGAACGGAGCGGCCGCCCCACAGCGAGGTTGGAGAGGGCGCACGGGCCGAGGAGTGGATGATTGTTATTGGATATGAAATGTCGATCGCGTGGAATGAGCGCGCCATTCAGGTTCGGGAGAGGATTGCTTCTCTTATCTGGGAGATAAACTCAGGCGCTCCATGCAATGTCCATGTCGGCCTGCGTTGCCGGATGAAGAGCCGTTCTCGTATGTGGCTCTCATCCAGTTTGTAGTATGTATGGTTTGAAGCCTTGATTTATATCACCATCGAAATAACATCAGTCTTCAAAAAACTCACTTTTGCTACAAATACTTGACGCCCTTAAACCTTTTGGTTCCCTCACTGCCATCGCTCGCATTATTACAAATCGAGAGCTGACCTGTTTCTGCACATATAATAGCCATATGTAACAGCTAAATAAAAGAGGAGGTTGCTTTTCTCATCACCCAAAAATAATAATAAAAAGAGGAGAATGCATTCAACACGCTCGTCGGCATAGAAGATACATGCAATGCTGAGAAATACTGACCAATAAACATAACTTTATTTGCATGTAAAAAATCCACATTTTGTTTTTAGTAACAGTGTGATTTCATTCCCACTAAACTGTTCCATAAGTTTACCCCCTTTGTTTGCAGGGTTTGTCAGGTCAGCATACTCCACGTAACGTTCTTACATAACTTTGGATAAGTCGGCCTTTCGTTTCTCCATGCGGGACACAAACAGTCAACCACCCGTCCTCCATCATGCACCGCCCGACTTCCAGCTTCTTCTTGAAACAAATAATCGTTTTCCAGAAGCTTAACACTTTAGCCATGTTACAATGTATCTACAGTAGCCCAGGACAGACAAACATAACACTGGTTCTACGTGAGGGGAGCCTTTCCTATTTTCCCATTACATCACCTCACTGCTCCTTTACCATGAATGCATTGTCCGTCACGTTCAAGACAAATCAAGTAAAATGTATTTTTTCATTTTTCATAAATGGTGACAGGGACATTGTTCGCAATAGAG